>OX578147.1:17941614-18272270 GCA_951213105.1 Amaurobius ferox
TCATGGAGTTAGAGAGTAGAGCTCGTGGGGAAAAGTTGCGTTTTCCATCAATATCTTGACAACCTCAGGTTTTAGAAGCACAAAATTTGGACGAAATTTAGTAAAGGCTATTTCAAATTTATTCACGAAATTTCATTAAATGCGGTTTAGCCGTTCTCCCGTGATGATGAGACAAACGAAAGTGTCGTTTTTCACTAATATCTCGAGAACCACTGGACGTAGAAACTAGAAACATAGCCTATATTTAAGATGGGGCGATTTTAAGACTATCCACCACATTTTTTCAAATTCGGTTCAGCCGTTCTTCAGTTATGGTGGATCATACATACATACATACATACTTTTCTTCTTCATATATATAGACTAGCAGCATACCCGTTCCTCGTACGGAGTATATAATATAAAGAAACTTATAATTCGCAATCATGTGCAAAGTCTGTTAAAATATTAAATTTATTGCTCCTAAAGAGGAGTTTAAGAATATCTGTTCTCACTATGCAAAAATTTTCACGGGCAGATCTGAAGAATAAAACATCCTGGCCCCTTTTTTAAGCAAATTTACAAAAAAAAGGAATTGAATCAATATATGCAATCCAATCCCGTACTACTTATATTGTCGCAGATTAGAAAATATGCCAGCGTGTTAGTAGAATATTACCCGTAGTACAATATGAGTTTCAAAAATATTTGCCAAAATAAAAGAGATGACGTAATAAATAGAAAATATCAATAATCCCCGTAATCTTTATACCAGAAGGTCGTAAGATTCCAATATATATCAAAACATAAGCCAATATACCTGTACTACCTCGATTCTCGTAGATTAGAAGATATACCAGTATTTGTAGAAGATTACTCGTACAACGTACAATATATGAATTTAAACAATTTTGTCATAATAAAACAATTGCACAATAACATGAAAATATCAATAATCCCGAAAATATCAATAATAATAACTTTTAAACCTGAAAACCGTAATTGATATTATCCAGTCAAAAATGCTATAAGAAAAATCAAATCGTTCTTTTCTACAATATATTTTTATATCCATTTATTTATTATTCAAATCGAAAAAATAATAATTAAAATTAACAGACAGATTTAATTTAATTGCGTTTCTGAGCAACATGATATAACATAGAATCTTCCCATGGGACAATGATGCGACTTCTCTCTAAATCCGACAATTGTTAGTAGAGCTTTCGAGTACGTCTCAAAGGCATCTTTGTACACATTTTTCAGTATCAAAACAGAAAATAAAGTTCCAATTGCCCGTAAGTAGTGATATATATATATATAAAGAGCGGCCTCAAAGAGTTTTGCCCACACGCAAAAATATCTTTGAGCCGACCCTGGATATGCTTGCATACAAACACGCACACACATACAGATATGCTTGCATACACAAATACAAGGACACACATAGAGACATACTCGACAAACACTCATACATCACTTCAAAAAGGTTCAGTTCAAATTTATGGCTGCTTGAAAAGTGCTTTTCCACTCAACACTCGAATTCGAACTTTTGGCCTCATCACAGTACTTTCCCTATACATTATATTATTCATGTATAGGGAAAGTAATAATGATCTCGAAATCACGCCCCCAATTCAGCTATAAGCATCTGTGGACCAAACTGTACGAGTTGGCGTTTATTACCATTGAATAACCCATATCTTTATTGACACTAACAAAATTTGCCATGATGCAATTTTTGAACTTCTTTGCGGATCTGAGAAAGGCTACATAATAAGACTGACTCGGTCGGTCCCTCATAAAGTTCTCGACTTTTGGGTGCATCGGTGCATGTTTGGTTTTCTTGCTGCCAGTGCAGATGCGTGCTATTTGGTACTGATAAGCATTAAAGAGCGCGATTGCATATTTTTGGAATGCCCTACAGATGTTTTGAGACAAAAAACGGTGATCTTGGTGTAGATGTGTTAAGAAACAAGTCAAGAAGAAAGTCTAAACCTGATTTATTGGTTGAGATTAAAACTGGCACAATATAATTCATTTTTTTATCACAATGTTTCCTTGTTTTCAAAATTCATAGTAAAAGTTCAAAGAGTCATCCTGCGTTTTTCCGATTGTTGACACAAGTCATTTATAAACTCCTGGAGCAATAACTCAAATCGATTTAAATTTGTCATTCTACCTCCTGGAACCTTTTTACCGCTGTCTTCATAACTTTTGAACCCGTACACTTCATCAAATCTATTTCGAAACTCAAGAGCGTCATCTTCATCTCTCAAGCACCATCTTAAAAGTAGTTCTATTTCCTCCCATTTACCTCCAGCGTAATCCAAAAAGTTGTCAAGATTATAGTCCTGCACTGAAACATTCAGCTGCCTCATACATCTTTCAGAAAAAATGGTTTCTCTTTTCAGTTCCCTTATTTCCTCACAGGATAATCCTAGCCATGCAAATAATATTTTAGCGTCTTCCCATTTATGAGCGAGTATTAGGTGAAGGTGAATCTGTGTTAAACGAATCCAAGAACCACCCGAATCTTTCCCCGCAAGAGAATTTTTAAAATCGGTTATTTCATCTTCAGAGGAAAAACACCAAGTTAAAAATTTTTCGACTTCTTCCCATTTACCTCCGTTGAACTGGATCGTGCGACTAACTCTATAGTGACTTTTGAAAACTTCGTTTATTGAAACATCAGATAACAATGTTACACAAATTTGTATTCCTATTTCATTGATTAAATATTTCTTATATAGTTTAATATGTTCTTCAGAAGAAAGGCCCCAATTAATGAATTCATTTGCAAGTTCTATTTGATCTGCAACTACCAAATCTGCGAACGTCTGGATTCCTTTATCACAATAAAGTAATCCTTTCTTAAATGTCGTCAATTTATCTTCTGGGAGGGAGAACCACCTGATTACTCTTTCAAGAGCTGTTAGTTTTTCTTCACATGAAATCTTTTTCCCGCATATGTCTCTTCCGTACTCTGATAGAATATCTTCCTTTAGTTGAATTATTTCCTCTTTAGATAATGAACTCCAGGTAATGAATGAATCAAATGTGTCCCATTCGTTATATTCTATAAAATCAATACAGATACGGCGTGTCTCTTTTGTAAAGCTAAACTCTTTTTTGAACTTTTCAATTCTCACTTTAGAAGTACAACAATTTGCTACAAATTCATCTAGTATCTCCCATCTCCTTAATGCTATTAACTCGGTGCAGGTCTTTTTCCCTACTTTAGAAAAGATAATATTATCTTTCTCTTCAGTAGTGGCGGCATGTAATATTAATCTGATGTTCATCTTATCTTGATAAGTAAAGTTTTTCAGTGTAAATAAATCAAACAGCTTGCCAAAATTAAAATTACGTCCAATTTGACCTCCTAGAATTTCTCTTTTTTTACGATCAGGAATTTCTTTCCAAAACTCCCTCAAAAGCTTCCTGTAGTTGTAATTTTTTTCTTCACCATAACCTCTTTCCAATGTAACAATCATATCAAGAATGCTATCTATAAGATCCGAATAATCAGAGTCTGGTAAATAATCCCACAGCATTCTTGCAATTTTCATGAAGTAATCCTGGTACGGCCAGTGAAGAAATAATGGCAAAACTCTTGAACTTTCATAGTTGTCATCATTGTCAGTATAGTGAACACCTTTAATGTCTTCTTTTAAAAAAACGAGCTGTTGCTCTTTGCTCATTTTCGAAAGGAGAAAACACATGACATCAATATAACATTCGTATGGTACTGGTGATGTGTCCCAAGTTCTAAAACAATTCTGTACATTTCTAACTGTTTCTAGAGCAGCATATACTACAGAACCCTCATCGCTGATTAAATTTGTTTCTTTTAAGCAATATTCAACTACATCATTAATTCCACTACTTACAGCCATCTGAAGCCAATATAAATTGGGGTCTGTATCTTCTTCTAGTTTTTCTACCTCATTCTTAAGATAATAAGACCAAAACCTTACAAAATCTGGTTGACGTATCATAAATGGTTCTTGAGAATCATAAAATTCTCCTTTATCCTTCTCTGTCAGTTGAGTGTACAAATCAGGAATATGGTCATTCATGCAATAAAGAAGAGCCAATTTATACTTCTGTTTAATGCTTAGAATTTTTGTATCTTTCATCATCTCTTTGGCAGCTTTCTTCCAATCTACGATTCCACGTAGTGTGAGAAGTGAGCTGTTGAAAATGTTGAAGCTAAAATTACGCGAATACCCCAGATTTCCTTCGTGATACTCTGCCCAATTTAATATCCTCTTTCCGATTGCAGGTATAATGCATGCTATATTTTCCTGCAACTGTTTTGGCTGGCCTAAATTTTCTAATATGATTGCTGCTTTCTTTCCTAGCACCTTATTCCATTTTATTTCTAGGTTTGTTGAAATCGTTTTTTTAATTGCATCATACTCCGAACTAGGTAGACGAAATATTTCCTTCTTCAGCTGAGAGTTATTGCATATTTTAATACCAATGTGGATAGCTGCACTGTCTTCTAACGATAACATATTGATTACTAAAATACCCAGTGCTTGAATTTATCAAAACTTATCCTGCTTGTTCTGATGTCCAGAGAAGTATATGGAGAGAGTTTTCCTCGATTATTCTTTAAAGCTGAAAATAAAAGGACAATTATTGAAAGCAAACTAAGATAAATATCAACCCTAAAAGAGCTGAGCATTTAACAAATCAATGTTAAAATATATGGCCGCATTTTCTACAGATTAAAATTCATTTTTTTTCACTCTCCTTAGCACATAGAACGGCTACAAACTTTTTCCCATTTGGTAACTTGGCTAATTTGAAAAAGTCACCAGATACTCCTCCCCCCCCTCCACACACAAATCTGAAATACATTCTGCTGCAAAACATATATATACTCACATAAAATAACTGGGCTACAGCAGCGAAATTCGGCATGCAAATGAGCAGACCGTCAGCGTCAATGATATTAGAGTGCTCAATCAACGTGCATGAAAACTAACCATCGCGCAACATTTAAAACGACCGATCTTCTCTCTCACGGACAATTGGAGTTGAATTTTCTGTTTTGACACGGTAAGTTGTGTACAGCGATGCCTTAGGGACGAACTCGACGGCACTATGATCAATTGTAGGATTTAGAGAGAGGTCGCATGATAGGTCTAAATTAAGTTGCGTCTAAAAGACGTATCAGTCGCCATATATGTCGGAGCGATATGGTAGCTGCTCAGTGTTAGCAACAGTGAATCACAGAAAGCACATATAATCGTTGTTGAGGCTCGGGATATCCACGACCAAAAAGTGCTCCAGTTGATCCTGTAGTCCGAAAAAGGAGCCGCGTTCACACCAATGCGAGATTTTATTTCCTACTGCAGTTATGTTCTGTATTAAAAGAGTTATCCTGATTGGTTCTACGAGAATCGTATAGCTCCTCCTTCTCATTATGTATTGTTTCACTGAAATTCATGCTTTTTAAACTTAGACCGACAAAATTCAAATCAATTATACAAATTCTAATATAACATTTGTTATTGCGATCTCGTTTCACTTTCATCAATATATGCATAGAATTGCTAATAATTCCCAGAAAGTTTTGGTCATTACGTTTATTTTCTCGTTATCCTCTCTATTTGTTTAGGTTTATCAAGTCTGTTGTCACTATTTTCCTGCTGTTCTGAAATGAATAACGAAATTTTAAATATTTTTAAAATATAAAATGTCATTTTGTGGAAATTAACAGGTATATTACATTAAAATTATTTAATTTATTTAAAGCACATTTCGAATTTTTTCATGAAACGTTAAAATAAAAAACAATTTTGTTTAACCTCAAATCTTAATCTATTCAAATGTATGTACAAAATTTGGTAAATGAGTTACATGTGGGACACTCTGGTGCTATTTAGATTTTGGAACGATAGGACCCTAGTTAAAATACTAATTGACCAAATTTCACAAAATTTGGTAGATAAATTACCTGTGGGACGAACACTCTGGTTCTGATTAGATATTAGTGCTATTCGGAAAAAAAAACCTGCCGTATTTTACGAAATGCCCTTAAAAATCGCCAAAATCTAAAAAAAAAAAAAAGACTACGTATGCTGAAATGTATCAATTAAATTTTTGTTTTATACGTAAATTTTGACGAGGAAGATAATATAACACACTCCATTATACTTTAGGACTAACCGTTCTCAAGATATTTGAGATTATTCGCATTTTTGTTATGCCACTTTTGGAAAAATGTCCAATTACCAAATAAAAGCAGAAATTGAATTAAAAATGCAAATTTAGTGTTATTTTGAACAATTAAACTCAATTTAATAAGTTAGTAAAGAAATAAAGAAAAAATGAATTTCAGTCTGCCGGGAAAGTCTTGTGCTGCCCACATAAGATTTTTACTTTCCCTGCAATACATGGTAATGTATAGGAAAATATTAGAATCATACCGAAAATCACAACCCGAGTTTTCGACGGATCTACACGTTTCGAGACCTCTAGAATACGAAAAAACTATTTTTAGCATGACGTCTGTATGTGTGTCTGTCTGTGCAATGTATGTATCCACTCTAACTCAAAAACTAATGGACCGAATTTCATAAAATTTGGTTTATAAGTCACTTGGATGTAACCCTGGTACTGATTAGTATTGGGACGATTCCTAAAAATAGAACCCGCCTTTTTTTGCGAAATAGAACGTAAAAATTTCATTTATCCGCTCTAGCTAAAATATTAATTGACCAAATTTCACAACATTTGGTAGATAAGTTACTTGTTGGATACTCTGGTGCTGACTAGAATTTGGTAAGATTCGGAAAAGAAGGGACCTCCTTCTTTACGAAATGGCACGCAAAAATTTAATGTATCCAGTCTAGCTAAAATACTAATTGGCTAGATAAGTTACTTGTAGGATACTCTGGTGCTGAGTAGATTTTGATCTGATTTGGAATACAACCTGCCTTTTTTTACGAAATGGCCAAAATCTAAAAAATAAAGACAAAGTAGTGTATGCTCAAATGTATCAATTGAATTCTTATTTTATACGCAATTTTTGAAGGTGAAATGATATAAAACACTTCATTATACTTTAGGACTAACCGTTCTCAAGATATTTGATATTTCTTGCAATTTTGTTACGCCGATTTCGGAAAAATGTCCAATTACCAAATAAAAACAAAAATTGAATTAAAAATGCAAATTTAGTGTTAATTGGTTCAATTAAACACAATCTAATAAATTATTAAAGAAATAACGAAATATGAATTTGAGGCTGCAGAGAAAGTCATATGCTGCCCACATCAGATTTTTTTTATTTGGTAATTGGACATTTTTTTTATAGCTGCATAACAAAAATGCAAGAAATCTCAAATACCTTGAGAACGGTTAGTCCTAAAGCATAATGGAGTGCGTTATATTATTTTCCTTGTCAAAAATTGCGTATAAAACAAATATTTGATTGATACATTTGAGCATACGTAGTCTTGATATTTTTTTAGATTTTGGCGAATTTTGCTGGCCTTTTCCGTAAAAAAAGGCAGGCTGTTCTTTTCCGAATTGTACCAAAATCTAATCAGCAACAAAGCATCCTACAGGTCACTTATCTACCAAATTTTGTGAAATTTAGTCATTTAGAAATTTAGCTAGATTGAATAAATGACATTTTTACGGGCCATTCCGCAAAGGCGAGTTCTGTTGTTTTCACAAATACTACCAAAAATTAATCAGTACTAGGATCTCATCGAAGTGACTTACATACCAAATTTTATGAAATTCGGTGCATCAGTTTTTTAGTTAGAGTGGATACAAACTTTGCACAGACAGACAGACATTGAGACACACAGGCGTCAAGTTAAAAATAGTTTTCACTTTCCCTGCAATACATGGTAATGTATAGGGCAATTATTGGCATCATACCAAAAATCACAACTCGAGTTTTCGACGGAACTACACGTTTCGAGACCTCTAGAATACGAAAAAAACATTTTTAGCGTGACGTGTACGTGTGTGCCTGTCTGAACAGATTTTTTATCCACTCTTAACTCAAAAATTAAATGATCGCATTTCATTTAGTTTTTTAGTTAGAGTGGATAAAAAATGACCGAATTTCATAAAATTTGGTAGGTAAGTCATTTGTGAGCGAATCTGGTGCGGAATTAGTTTCGGGTACGATTCGTGATGAAAGAACCCGCCTTTTTTTGCGAAATAGCCAGCAAAAGTTTGTATTCACTCTAGCTGAAAAACTAATAGGCCGAATTTCATAAAATTCGGTAGATATGTCTCTTGTGGGATACCCTGGTTCTGATTAGATTTTGATACGATTCGGAAAGAACAACCTACCTTTTTTTTGCAAAATGTCCCGCAAAATTGTCAAAATCTAAAATAAGAAAACTACGCATGCTCAAATATATCCATTAATTGTTTGTTTTATGCGTAAATTTTAACAAAGAAAAGAATAAAACCAATCCCTTTACACTAGGACAAGCCGTTCTCCAGATATTTTAGTATTCTCGTATTTTCTTTACTGCAACTTTGAATGCACGTCCAGTTAGCAAATGAGCACGAATATTGAATGAAAAGTGAAATAAATTTAATTAAAATAAAGAGAATGTGGATATGTCTGTAGGGAAAGTCATTTCCTGCCCACATCCGATTTTGTCGTATTCTAGAGGTCTCAAAACGTGTAGATCCGTCGAAAACTCGAGTTCGATTTTCGGCATGATTCCAATACTTTCCCTATACATGACCATGAATTTGAGTCTGCAGGAAAGTTATGTGCTGCCCTCCTCAGATTTTGACTTTCCCTGAAGTACATGGTAATGCTTAGGGAAAGTATTGGAATCGTGCCGAAAATCGCAACTCGAGTTTTCGACGTTTCCAGACCTCTAGAATACGAAAAAACTATTTTTAGCGTGAAGTCTCTGTTTGTCTGCCTGTGCACAATGTATGTATCCACTCTAACTCAAAACCTAATAGACCGAATTTCATAAAATTTGGTAGTTGAGTCATTTGTGCGTGACCCTGGTGCTGATTTGTTTTTAGTACGATTCGGGATAAAATAACCCGTCTTTTTTTGCGGTATGAACCGCAAAAATTGCCTGTATCCAATCTATCTGAAAAACTAATTGATCAAATTTTACAAAATTTTGTAGATAAGTCACTTGTGGGCGACCCTGGTGCTGATTAGATTTTGATACGATTCGGGATAAATGAATCTGTCTTTATTGCAAAATGGCCTGCAAATATTGTATGTATCCACTGTAGTTGACAAACTAATTGATCAACTTACACAAAATTTAGTAGATAAGTAGCTTGTAGGATACTGTGATGCTGATTGGATTTTGATACTGTTCGAAAGAAAATGCAGAGTCTGCTTTTTTGCGAAATGACTCGCAAATCTAATATATTCGATCTAAAATAAAATACTGCATGTGCAAGATAGTGAAACTCTGAAATAAATGACTAAAATTGATGAAATATATTAATTAAGTACTTTTTCAACATGTAAAATTTGACAACTAAGCGAATAAAGCTGACCCAATGACTGTAGTATAAATTAGATATATTGTAGTTTTTGGAATTTTAAAAATCTGAAGAATTTAAAGTGAGTTATGTTGCGAATGCAACACGATGCAACAACAAAATACGAATTATATATAATAGCAGAAAATTATCCATATTATTTCCTGCAATTAAACCCAACTTAATGCATAATGAAATAAAAAATTACAATATGATTTTGAATCTGCAGGGAAAGTCATATGGTGCTCACATCAGACTTTTATAAACTATACAACAGATATTTTTATTTTGAAAATGTAAATATAAAAGTTTCTGAAATTTAGTGGGCGTTATAAACTTTTGAAACAGTTTTATTTCATTTGTTTATGAAAAATATATAGAATACTGCACCGCTGCTGTATTTCATTTCATTTTCGTAACAAACTTTAAAAAATCAACATACGTTATTTTTTTCCTGAAAACTACGTGTCATACATCACCTTTTGCTGGATAATAAATTAATGAATCTGAGACTTATTTTTTGGGCATAGAAAGTACTTGGAACCCTCATTATTTTTATTCTCTCTGCAATACATGGTAAAGTATAGGGAAAGTATTGGAATCATGCCGAAAATCGCAACTCGAGTTTTCGACGTATCTACGCGTTTCGAGACCTCTAGAATACCAAAAAACAATTTTTAGTTTGACGTCTGTGTGTGCGTGTCTGTCTGTCTGTGCAGATTTTGTATCCACTCTAACTAAAAAAATAATTGACCGAATTTCATAAAATTTGGTAAGTAAGTCACTTGTGGACGAATCTGGTGCTGATTTATTTTGGATATAATTCGGGATAAAAGAACCCGCCGTTTTTTGCGAAATGGCCCGCGAAAGACTTTATCCACGCTAACTGAAAATTTAAAGGACCGAATTTCGCAAAATTCGGTAGATAAGTCGCTTGTGGGTCACCCTAGTACTAATTAGAGTTTAGTATGAGTCGGAAAAATAACCTGCCTGTTTTTGCAAAATGGCCTTCAAAAATCTAAAATAAAAAAAACTACGTATTCTGAAATATATCCATTAAATGCTTGTTTCATACGTAATTTTTAACGATGAAAAGAATAAGACCAATCCCATTACACTAGGACAAGCCGTACTCGAAATACTTTAGTTTTTTCGTATTTTCCCTACGCCATCTTTGAAAAGTAGTCTATCAGTTACCAATTGAGAACAAAAATTGAATTAAATTTATCTAAAATAAAAAGAACGCGGATATAAATCTACAGTGAAATTCATGTGCTGCCATCTGATTTTTTAAATGAGTTGAAACTAGGTACTTTTTCTCTTATAAAGGATTAGAACATATATATCCCTGCTTAAATTTTATGTTCATTTTCTCAGACCTCAATAAATCTTAGTTCCTTTAGGAAAATTTCATTGAAATTTAGTGGACATCATTAGTACCCAAAAATAAAAAAAAAATTGGAAAAAAATTTACATCTACTAAAATTCGATTTACAATTTTGATCGCAATTTAAAAAAAAAAGCAATGCTTTTATTTTAAATTTTTCTGAAAATTCAATTTTAAACTTTAACAGGTGTAAATAATTTTCTGATTCCGCGCTTCATAACTCTTACTGAAAATGAGCTATTTACTAATAGAAAATGTATCAGCCGTTACCTCAGATTTAAAGCAAGTATTCAACGAATTAATCATTAAAATTTTCAAAATACGACAGATCTGACAGTGAATAAATGAAGAATCCTTACTCTAATTTACGGGCAACCCCAGTTACGAAGTAATCTTCAAATAACCGGACTTTTGCGGGTTTCTGTAAGAACTTGACAACGAGTCATTTAGTTTCTCAGTTTAAGAATTTTACTTTCTTATAGACATTATTTTTTTCCCGAAATTTTTTTTGTTTCAAGATTTTGATGACAATATATGTTTCAAAACCTCCTGAGCACATTTCGACTATTATTATATTGACACCTATTTGGCTGTTGTCGATACTTGTGCACAGGATAGTAGGGAATAGTAGGGGGTTCTGCCTCACCTGGGGCTAATCCCTCCTCGGGAGGAGGGGCGAGTCATTCCTCGAGGGGTACATCGTCAAACTTGATATCAATCATTTTTTAACCCCTTTGAATTGAAAGGTCACTTGTACTAATTGTGATCATTTGCAACAATACAGATTTTTTAAACATTTTCTTGCAAAACCAATAAAATGAAAAAAAATTAAAAAAAATCTGATGGGGGCGGCAAATGACTTTCCTTATATAATGCAATGGATATGTACTAGTTTTACAGTAAAAAATTGATGTATAAGATCACGGCTCTGTGTTTTTATCGTTGAATGAATGGTACATTGGTCGATTTCCGAATGACAACATGTAAAACTAATTCAAAGTACACAGTTAACTTATACTTCGCGCAACCCTAAATAAACAATCATCAATATTGATAGTATCCTCAATAAGCGATATAGTCCATATATTAAAATACTTTAATAATTACTTCATTAATTAGGCTTAATTTTCATTAATTTAACGTCATTTTTGCAATTTTGACGAAATTTTTATCAGTCTGGGACGAAATATCGCCAAGTTGGCAATACTTTGATAAACTATTCGCTAAGTTTGCCAAATATATCACCAAATGCTACAGACAAAAGGAGAGGAGAGTATTTCTTATATACTAAAATGTATGCTCGTCATATGACGGAAATCAGAATTTGCGAGACATTACTTCCCATTTGGCGTCATTTTTATCAATTTGGCAATATTTTTGTCATTTTAGCAACATTTAAAGTAGTCGCCAACTTGGCGACGTCCCGCTAAATATCTCGCCAAGCGTTACGGATGGACAGAGAGATGTGCTATTCTTATTTTTTTTCCAAGATATTGAACTTTCATCATCTAGTCGTCATTTTCATTGATTTAGCGTCATTTTTATCAATTTGGCGACATTTCTGTTAATTTTGCAACATTTAAAAAAGTCTCCAAGTTGGCGACATTCTGCCAAAATCTCGTCAAGCTTTATAGATGGAGAGATAAGTTATTCTTGTAACAGATAAATGACTATTGGCGTCCAAATACGAAGGTATTATCTAAAGTGTCTTGTTTCATAAATGGAAATACTAGCTAGTTCCACGAAAATGATGTCAACAAATTTATCGCATGATATTACTTGTTATTTATCGCATGATATAATTCAACCTTGAATAAGAGTAATAAAACATACTTTTTATCATTTTACCTATAGGATCAGCCTTCCACAAATTTAAAGATAATAATTTATAACTGTAATTTCTTAATAGTAAACTATACTTTTAACATTCTGCTGGGAATGCAGTAATATATATATGCATTTTCTTTTTTTTTGCAACTTTCAGCAAAGTTAAACAGTAATCGACCTTATATGAAATTTCAATGATGGGAAAAATTTTGGAAGTTTGGTAAACTCATTAATTATAGATAATTGTATTAAATAGAAAAAAATGTTGATTGGTTTATTCGCATTTAACATTGAATAAGAGTAATAAAACATACTTTTTATCATTTTACCTATTAGGATCAGTCTTCCACAAATTTTAATATAACAATTTGTAACTGTATATTTTAATGAATGCTAAGGTAGGAAAAATAAAGTATTAGTACAAACTATATTTTCTTCTACATAATTTTTAGTCCATGGTTCAATCCTATTTAACAAAGTTAAAAAAAATTATCTTCATATTGCCATAGGTACTATTAAAACAGCATGCAACTATACATAAAATTTAATGCAAGATAGCTCTGTCATATTGACACCTAGGATATAGTGTTGATAACATAAAAATTTCTTTATAATGTTCTTAAAATTTGAAGAGAAAATCCCCATCAAACAGCTTGTAATATATATATATATATATATATATATATATATATTTAAAATCAATAAATTGAAAACTTTAATCTCAGGATTCATGGACTAGAATTGTAACTCTTCATTATAAGATGCTTTATAAAATCTCAAAAAGAAAAATAAGCAAGTAAATATCTTTTATAAATGAATTATAATGATCTGCGCACTTGCACTGAATGACGATGTTTTCCTAGAAGTCCTAGCTGTAACCAGGAGAAAAATTGTACGCTAAAAATAAAGAACCAGGTGTAAGCCTCTATTGTCATACAGAAAGAGTTTGGAAAGGAATGTCAGAAACACAGCAGTACAAGATAACAACAGAGCTCTAATAGAGGTTTGAGATAACAAGCTTGTTGACCGCTGATAACGGTTTATTTCCGTTACAACCCTTACTCTACCCTTTTTACTTTCCCTGCAGTACATGGTAATGTATAGGGAAAGTATTGGAATCATGCCGAAAATCACAACTCGAGTTTTCGACGGATCTACACGTTTCGAGACCTCTAGAATACGAAAAAACCATTTTTAGCGTGACGTCTGTGTGTGTGTCTGTGTGTCTGTCTGTGCAGATTTTGTATCCACTCTAACTAAAAAACTAATGGACCGAATTTCACAAAAATATTCACAAAAAACGTTACTTGTGAGCGAGTCTGGTGCTGATTAGTTTTGGGTACGATTCGGAATAAAAGAACCCGCCTTTTTTTGCGAAATGGCCCGCAAAAGCTTGTATCCACTCTAACTGAAAAACTGATGGACCGAATTTCAAAAAATTCGGTAGATGAGTCACTTGTAGGTTACCTTGGTGCTGATTAGATTTTGGTATGATTCGGAAAAAAATGACCTGCCTTTTTTTGCAAAATGGCCCGCAAAAATCGTCCAAATCTAAACTAAAGAACTGGGTATACTCAAATATATCTATTAAATGCTGATGCTGATTTAATACGTAATTTTTAACGACGAAAAGAATAAGACCAACCCCATTACACTAGGACTAGACGTTCTCGAGATATTTTAATTTTTAGTACTTTCCCTACGCCACCTTTGAAAATAAGCCTGGTTACCGAATCAGAAGGAAAATTGAATTAAAAGTGAAATAAATTTAATTAAAATAAAGAGAACGTTAATATAAGTCTGCAGAGAAAGTCATGTTCTGCTCACATCAGATTTTTACTTTCCCTGCAGTACATGGTAATGTATAGGGAAAGTATTAGAATCGTGTCGAAAATCACAACTCGAGTTTTCGACGGATCTACACGTTTCGAGACCTCTAGAATACGAAAAAACTATTTTTAGCGTGACGTCTGTGTCTGTCTGTGAAGATTTTGTATCCACTCTAACTAAAAAACTAATTGACCGAATTTCATAAAATTTGGTAGGTATATCACTTGTGGGCGGATCTGGTGCTGATTAGTTTTGGGTATGATTCGGGATAAAAGAACCCGCCTTTTTTTGCGAAATGGCCCGCAAAAGCTTGTATCCACTCTAGTTGAAAAACTAAAAGACCGAATTAAACAAAATTTGGAAGGTGAGTCACTTGTGGGACACTCTGGTGCTGATTAGATTTTGGTAAGATTCGGAAAAAAATAACCTGCCTTTTTTTGCAAAATGGCCCGCAAAAATCGACAAAATCTAAAATACAAAACTACGCATGCAGAAATATATCCATTAAATGCGTGTTTTATACGTAATTTTTAACGAAGAAAAGAATAAGACCAATCCCATAAAACTAAGACTAGCCGTTCTCGAGATATTTTTGTTTTTTTCTATACGCCACCTTTGAAAATGAGTCCAGTTACCAAATGAGAACGAAAATTGAATTAATAGTGAATTAAATTTAATTAAAATAAGGGAATGTGTATATAAGTCTGCAGGGAAAGTCATGTGCTGCCCACATCAGATTTTTATTTTCCCTGTAATACATGGTAATGTATAGGGAAAGAATTGGAATTATGCCGAAAATCGCAACTCGAGTTTTCGACGGATCCACACGTTTCGAGGCCTCTCGAATACGAAAAAACTATTTTTCGCGTGACGTCTGTGTGTCTGTGCAGATTTTGTATCCACTCTAACTAATAAACTAATGGACCGAATTTCATAAAATTTGGTAGGTAAGTCACTTGTGGGCAAATCTGGTGCTGATTAGTTTTGGATACGACTCGGAATAAAAGAACCCCCCCCCCCCTTGTTTTGCGAAATGACCCGCAAAAGCTTGTATCCACTGTAGATGAAAAACTAATGGACCGAATTTCACAAAATTCGGTATATAAGTCATTTGTGGATCATCCTAGTGCTGATTAGATTTTGGTACGATTCGGAAAAAAATAACCTGCCTTTTTTTGCAAAATGGCCCGCAAAAATCGCCAAAATCTAAAATAAAAAACTACATATGCCCAAATATATCCATTAAATGCTTCTTTAAAACGCAATTTTTAACAATGAAAAGAATAAAAGCAACCCCACTATACTAGAACTAGCCACTCTCGAGATATTTTAGATTTTCGTATTTTCTCTATGTCACCTTTGAAAATAAGTCCTGTTATCAAATGAGAATAAAAATTGAATTAAAAGTGAATTAAATTTAATTAAAATAAAGAGAACGTGAATATAAGTCTGCAGTGAAAGTCATGTGCTGCCCAAATCAGATTTTTACTTTCCCTGCAATACATGGTAATGTATAGGGAAAGTATTGGAATCGTGCCGAAAATCACAACTCGAGTTTTCGACGGATCTACACATTTCGGGACTTCTAGAATACGAAAAAACTATTTTTAGCGTAACGTCTGTATGTGTGTCTGTGTGCCTGTCTGTCTGTACAATGTATGTATCCACTCTAACTCTAAAACTTATGGACTGAATTTCATAAAATTTGGTAGGTAAGTCACTTGGGTATGACCCTGGTGCTGATTAGATTTTAGTATTAATCGGAAAAGAACAACCTGCCTTTTTTACGAAATGGCCCGCAAAAATATCATGTATCCACTCTAGCTAAAATAATAATTGACCAAATTTCACAAAATTTGGTAGATAAGTTACTTGTGGGATACTCTGGGGCTGATTAGATTTTGGTACTATTCGGAAAAGAACAACCAGCCTCTTTTTACGAAATGTCCCTCAAAAATCGCAAAATCTAAGAAAAAGCTACGTATGTTCAAATATATCAATTAAATGCTTGTTTTATACGTAATTTTTGATGAGAAAAAGAATAAGAACAGCTCTATTACTCTAGGAATAACCATTCTCGAGATATTTGAGATGCTTCGCATTTAGTTATGCCACTTTTGGAAAAATGTCCAATTTCCAAATAAAAACAGAAATTGAATTAAAAATGCAAATTTAGTGTAATTTTGTGCAATTAAACTCAGTTTAATGAATTATTAAAATAAAGAAAAAATAAATTTGAGTCTGCAGGGAAAGTCATGTGCTGCCCATATCAGATTTTTACTTTCTCTGCAATACATGGTAATGTATAGGGGAGGTATTGGAATCATGCCGAAAATCGCAACTCGAGTTTTCGACGGATCTACACGTTTCGAGATCTCTAGAATACGAAAAAACTATTTTTAGCGTGACGTCTGTGTGTGTGTGTGTCTGTCTGTGCAGATATTTTATCCACTCTAACTAAAAAACTAATGTACCGAATTTCACAAAATTCGGTAGATAAGTCACTAGTGGATCACCCTGGTGCTGATTAGATTTTGGTAGAATTTGGAAAAAAATAATCTGCCTTTTTCTGCAAAATGGCCCTCAAAAATCACCGAAATCTAAAGTAAAAAACTACATATGCTCAAATATCTCCATTAAATGCTTGTTTAATACGTAACTTTTTAACAAAGAAAAGAATAAGACTAACTCCATTACACTAGGACTAGCCGTTCTCGAGATATTTTGGGTTTTTTTCGTATTTTCTCTACGCCACCTTTGAAAATATGTCCAATTACCAAACGAGAACGAAAATTGAATTAAATGTAATTAAAATAAAAAGAAAGTGGATATACGTCTGCAGCGAAAGTCATGTGCTGCCCACATCAGATTTTTACTTTCCCTGCAATACATGATAATGTATAGGGAAAGTGTTGGAATCATGCCGAAAATCGCAACTCGAGTTTTCTACGGATCTACACGTTTAGAGACCTCTAGAATACGAAAAAATATTTTTAGCGTGACGTCTGTGTGTGTGTCTGTCTGTCTGTGCAGATTTTGTATCCACTCTAACTAAAAAACTAATGGACCGAATTTCACAAAACTTGGTAGGTAAGTTACTTGTGGGCGAGGCTGGTGCAGATTAGTTTTGGGTACGATTATGGATAAAAGAACCCGCCTTCTTTTACGAAATGGCCCGCAAAAGATTTTATCCACTCTAGCTGAAAAACTAATTGACCGAATTTCACAAAATTCAGTAGATGAGTCACTTATGGGTCACTCTGGTGGTGATTAGATTTTGGTATGATTCGGAAAAAAGTAACCTGCCTTTTGTTCCAAAATGACCCGCAAAAATTGTCAAAATCTAAACTATAAAGCTACGAATGCTCAAATATATCCATTGAATGCTTGTTTAATACGTAATTTTTAACGAAGAAAAGAATAAGACCAACCCCATTACACTAGGACTAGCCGTTCTCGATATATATAGTTTTTTTCGAATTTTCTCCACGCCACCTTTGAAAATAAGTCCAATTATCAAATGAGAACGAAAATTGAATTAAATTTAATTAAAATAAAGAGAACGTGGATATAAGTCTGCAGGGAAAGTTATGTGCTGCCCACATCAGATTTTTGAAAATAGTAGCATTTCATCCCTTATCCAAAATACACCTGTTTCCCAACTTTTCTCCCAACTGAGAGGAGTGAATGACTCCCTAGGGGATGAGTTCCGAGGAGCTCTGGGCTCTGTCCCATTTGCGATCAATTTGATCATTGTATTGTGATTTCAGGTGTTTCAGAGGGAGCAGATGCTAAAGACCTTTGCCACTCGTGATATTAGTATTGAGAACAAATTAAAAATATTACTTGTAAATATATTGTTTGGAGTTATTTAAATATATAATTGTTTTGTTGTACCACGAATATATATGTAGTGGTTGTTGTGCAAACCCTTAATTGACGAACAGAATCCAAAACTTTTTAGCGTATTACTTTCTCTAGTATTGTAAAGTACTCTCTAGCAGCAAAAGTATTATAACTTAGTCAAACATTACAATTCCTATTTTTGACCGTTTTACAAATTTGAATCTCAATATAACGTATTTAGGGTCATATATGTGTATATATCAGTAAGTGTGTACAGTTGCATAGGCAAAGGGGGGGGGGGGGGGGTAAGAGTCATACCTCCTCTTGCTTGAAAAATTATATAACCGAAACATAGTATTTTCACCTTTCCAAGATCCTGACTATGTCTATGTGTGTAGAGGCCCTATATGTGTGTGTAGAAGCCGTATGTGTGTCAAAGGTCTGCACGAGTCAAAAATTCAGTTTCACTTTCACCCAACCCGCCAGAGTCAATGCTTAAAGCCGGCCCGAGCTCGAAGAACTTTACAGGTGTAGAACCCGAGCCCGGCCTTGATATGTTCAAAGACCATTTAATCTCGGCCCGGTCCGAAATGATTTATATTCAAATGTGCTAAAAATTTGAAAGGTTTGAAAAACGCGGAATTTTTTTAAAATACACAACCCACACGAATTTTATTGAACTTTGCTGGGTTTTAGTGGGTATATTCCAGAAACTCTTAAGCTTTGATTTCCTCATATTTGTTGTACCTAAATTGATCATTTACCAGTGAAAGCTGGGGTACATTTGTGCAAAATGTTGAGTGCAAATTTGTAAAAGTAATTAATAATGTAACTAGTTTTCAAAATTTTCTTCAAACTCAGACCAAGTTCGGAAACTGGAACTTGCGAACCAAACCGGTAAAAATCTGAAATTTTGGCCCATGCGAGTAATTAAAAAAATATTACATCCGATTTTTATAGCCATTTTTATACGAAATTCCATATTGAAACTTTTAAATTCAGAAAAGTAATAAAATAAAGAATTTAGTAGTTATGAAATAATTAAATAGTTTATTAGTTATGAAAAAGAAAACATAATGATGAAATTTTAACATGAAAATGATGAGTTCATATTACTTGATAAAATAACTTAAAAAATGACCGAAATATTGCGATCAAGATAATTTAGAAATTGCTTATAAATAATTAAGCAATAAAACAGAAATTTTAATTAATAAAAAATCACCTTAAGTTATCGCTTAAATTAAAGAAAAATTAGTAGCCTGCAGTCTTAATTATAATAAAAGCAAAATTTTATATCAAATGATTATTCAACTTGGAAATACAAAAAAATGAAATGTCAATATCAGAAAATTGAAAAGAAAATGACATGCAAAATCGGAAATAATTGGTGATTTCAGTAAAATATAAAACCTCAAAAGTTCTAGAAAGATCAAGTAGGGAAAGGAATTTAAAATATTTTCCCAAAGGGAAATAATCTTTACTGTGTATTTTTTTGATAAAGTAAAGCCATTCCAAATGGAATGATCGCAAAGGGAACAAATCTCCTCCAACAGGCGAGGAGGGCTGTGAAGAAAAGAGACTATTGGGGAACGCACACAGTTTTCCTCTCTACCAACAGGTGAGGTCCACAAGGTAATTAGGACGGGGTGCAGACAGGATGAAATGGGAAGATTGAAATAGGACATCACCAAGATAACATGCTCAAAATGTGAAATCTTATGTTGAATACCCACACCACAGTCCTTTTCTTTCAACAGTAAACAATGGGAATACTCTTTCTCCCCAAACTCCCCAGCACTAAACAGAACAGTGTCTTGAACCACTATCTTCTAGACGTAGTGCTTGAATAGTTGTCAGAATGAAAACTTTTGAAGCTTTTGCTTTGTTCGTCTGGCAATCTTGATTTTGCGTGTTCTAACTAGAAAGTGTAATTCTTATAAAAATTAAATTTTTATTTAATAAATGGCTGAAAATGACTAAACTTACCCAAAACATACACATAAAAAAAATAAATAAAATATAATAAATTACAACACAATATAATAAATTGGTCCCAAACCTCGAAACCTGCCCTAAAAACTCAAAATGCCCTGAAGCAGAAAATGTTCGCATAATGCAAATGCCATCAAAGTCTGGGCCCTATTGATAACTATGATAAAGACAAGAGTGAGTATGGTTAAAAATAATAGTATCAACACACTAGACCATTATACAATAATTTACATACACTACATGCATTGCATAAGCTAACGACTCTTCATGATTGTCTATTGTTTCTTCATGAATTGAGAAATCAAGATAGATAAGCAAATACGTGACACTTAAACAATGCCAGATGAGAGATTTTTTTCATATTATTAATATAATATTCTCTTTCAAACTTCTTATTTCATTTTTCCCACGTTGATCCATCGAAAATAATCCCTAACTGGCTTAGTTTTTAGAATTTTTTGACACACATATATTCTGAAAGCAGGAAGTTTGACGCTTTAAAGAAAATCGACAATATAGATGTATTTTTGATCTGTATCGAAAAGTAATGCATCTATTTTACAAAAAATTAAGAGTACTTAAAATTATTTCAGCAATTTTTTTTTAATCCCAAACATTGCTATTTTTTACATTTGTTGTACGTAGAACAAGAAACATCAAGACTGTTTACAAGAAACATCGAGAAATTTTTCAAAACCTGCAGGAACTAGAAATTCAGAGCTAATTTCCATAGTTTAAGTGTGACGGTCATTAAACCTTCAGCCCTATCCGCGTTTTGTTAACTTTTGCAGATCACGTTTTTCGCCTAAATTCTGCTCAAACAGTTACAAATTACTTGCTGAAAAAAAAAAGTGCAATGCTTAAATTATATTAAAATTAAATTTAATACCCAATAAAATATAGAATATATTTTTTATTTTAATTCAAAATATTTTTGGTGCTGCAATCTGTTGTCGTAAATTAATTCATACCGAATATTTTTATTTTTTAATGAACATTTTTAAATGTCTATTTCCTCTTATACGCTATTACATAGAACACTAGATCGTATAAAATAATGCCACAATCACGGAAAGGTAATTGAACTTGGACTTGAAAACAAAGCTACAGTCCTCAGTGATGTACATTCAGATCCCCCTTATCAAATTTATAAAATGAGAAATTACCTTTCAGTGATTATGGCATTATTATATATGATCAGCTGTTGTATTTAATACTGTAGTAAAAGAAATAGATATTTAAAAATAAAAATAGTCGGTATGCATTAAATTACAACAACAGATGGCAGCACCAAATATATTTTGGATGAAAATAAAAAATATATTCTATATTTTATTGAGTATTAAATTTAGTTTTAATATAATCTAAGTATTGCATTTTATTTTTCAGAAAATATTTCACAACTGTTTGAGCAGAATTTCGGTGAAAAACGTGATCTGCGAAAGTTAACAAAGCACGGATAGGGCAGAAGATTTACTGACGCTCACCCTTAAAATGACATTACATGGTGAAAATGAAAGATACGACTGTACGAATAATAGGATGGTATTCCATATGTCTGGAAACTCCTCTTATAGGCGTGTGAGTTTTATAAAAAATATCCTCCTTAAATTGTTTAGAGCTATGAAGAAGTAAAATTTCTATTCTTTATATTTCAACAAAGTTAAAATTATCTAGCATGTTATAAAATCGTAATTATAAGCCGCATTTAAAACGATAAAAATAGCATGTTGGACAAAAATTAATCCTAGTGTATTAAGTTTTCGTGGAAATATTTTGTTTTGTTTATAAAACTGTGATCAGTGTATATTCTTAATGCAAATTCAGCTCAAGATAATGAATCTGGGAATACGAAATTTACGAATATTACAAATTAAGTATAACAAATAGAGTAAAACATTTTTTTTAAAGATTGTTAAGAAAAACAGAGACGGATATCTTCCATGATTATGTTTTTTTAATGATGAAATTAGGAATTAAAAACAATTATTTTAAAAATTCAGTTTTATATAAATCCTCTCCGTTATAAGATCTCTTAGTTTGTCCACTATACAAAAATATTGTTAGCTTTTATTCTGCATGATTGAGGAAAAAATTTACGTTTGTATCAGTACTTAAAATATATTGAAAAATGAAATATCATTCAGTGAGAAGGACTATATTCAGCTGTACCCGAAACATTTCTAAAAACACTTAAATTCCCTAAAAATTTGAACAGGAAAACCTTTTTTATAAGCATAAGAAGTATTTTAGAAATGTCGTTCGTAAATTAAAATGTGGCACAAAGAAAGAAAAAAATTACACAACACATAGAAATAGAAGATATAGCACAGAAAATTGAGAAAGTACTTACAATTACAGAAAAGTCGAAATCCAGAAACGGCAGAAGGGTCCACTCAATAATTTGGAATTTCTCACAAACACTACAAATATTCCGTTCGAACACGTTCAAGAATTACCACGTAAAGTCCCACAATACTGATATGGACTAGTCTACATTCACTGACGCACAGACTACTATTATAGTATTCTGTGTACAGACGTTTCAGTCGCTACCGCAGCGCCCTCCATCTTTGACCAAATTCAAATCAAACATCAAAGTTGGCACGCTTGGCGATGGTCAGTGACGTTTTTCACCAAGACGTTCTGTTAATATAACCCTATGTGGCTCTGTAGGTGTTTACAACGCCACTTAAGGTGTTTACAAACGATCAGTGAATGTTTGTCAAAAATGTCGACCTCAGAATTTTGTTTGAAGTCTATTTTGTCCACACGGTGAAACATATTTCACATCTTACGATAATGAGATAGTTTCCCTTCATCTCTAGTAGATGACGCTATTGCATTGGTTTCTTAATTTCGCTATGTTTTCAGAACAAGAAATTGAAAAGAAATCAAAAGTGTCCCAAATCGTTACAATAAAAAATCTGATGTGGGCAACACGTGACTTTCCTTATATAATGCAATGAATTTACTACTTTTCCAGTTAAAAAAAATATTATTCCTGCAGTAGATACTTATATTCCCTTCTATCAGTATTTAAAGTATTTTAAATATTTTGAAAAATAAAATATCATTCAGTGTGAAGGACCATATTCAGCTGTACCCGAAACATTTCTAAAAATATATAAACTCACTAAATATTTGAACGGGAAAACCTTTTTTATAAGCATAAACAGTATTTTAGAAATGTCGCTCGTAATTTAAAATGTGGCACAAAGAAAGAAAAATTACACAACACATAGAAATAAAAGAGTTAGCACATAAAAGTGAGAAAGCACTTACAATTACAGAAAAGGCGAAATCCAGAAACGGCAGAAGAGTCCACTCAAAGATTTGGAATTTCCCACAAACACTAGAAATATTCCGTTCGAACACGTTCAAGAATTACCACGTGAAGTCCCACGATACTGATATTGACTAGGCTACATTCACAGACTGCATATGCTGACGTTTCTGTTGCTACCACAGCGCCCTCCAGCTCCGACCAAATTTAAATCAAATATTAAAGTTGGCACGCTTGGCCATGAGGGGTGCCACTCCTCTGCACGAACACGATCTGTGACGTCAGTTGGAGTTGGAGTTTACTTGCAGCGCGCGGCACAAGATGGCGCGCGGGTTTTTTTTTATTTTTTGTTTGAAACATGTGTATTTTTTAAGTGTTTATTGGTTTCGAAGACTTCTTACAAGTTCAACTAGAATTTTAATCAAAGATTTGCATCCTAAATTCCAGCCAATGCTAGCTCTTTTTATGTGAATAAGTAAGTGTTCTTTTCGTAATATAATGTATATTTTAGAGTCGTGTTTCCCAACCTCAGATACATGCAAAAATTTCAGTATTGAAGAATAGGACTTATTTTAATTCGATTATTAAGCTAAAGATATTTTTTAATAAGAAATTAATGACTAAAAGTACATTTATATTTTCAAAATGTATTTATATTCATTTTTTTAAGGTTGAATAATGCAAATTTCAATCAAAAATTTTCTTTTAAAGTAGTCAACATAAAAAAAATTATATTAATTTGGGAAAATGCACTTCTTTCTTGAAACATTAGTTTAGTTCATGAAGTTCCATTATGTAGGATTTTTAAATCTTAAAAGACGAAAGTACAGTATACTTTTTATTCATTTCATTTTACAGCAAGTTATTTGTATCTTTATATATGTTCTAATGATGTTCTTGTAATTTTCGAAAAATCGAACAGGATTTAATCTCGCACATTTTATATTAATTAAATTTTATTGCATTACATTCTATTAGTTAAATTTTATTACATTACATTTTATTAATTAAATTTTATTACAATCAAAAAATGGGGGGGGGGAGTACGATTTAAGAAAATAAACAAGCGCGAGTTTTCAAGGGGATAAAGGTTGGGAACCGCTGTTTTAAATCAGATTGCAAGTTGTGTACATGTATGTGCATGCAAATTGTGTACAAAATTCATATAAATTATAGAAGCATCACTTAAATCGTTTACTAGTTAGGCATAAGTATATCCCCCCCCCCCTAAAAAGACATAAAACTCTTAGTCTTAGCGTTTTAATTATTGTTTTGATTTTCAATTATTAGAGATAACATAATCGAAAATAACTTTATTTATATGCATTTAGAAAGAAATTACGCAATGTTTATTTGTGAATAATGAAAATTTTAGAATGATTGTTTGTTTAGAAAACTTTCCGAACATATTTTTGTAAATTCGCGTATTTAAAACAAAAGTCATATACATTATAGAAGCATCACTTAAATCGTTTACTAGTTAGGCATAAGTACATCCCTCCCCCCTAAAACGACATAAAACTCTTAGTGTTAGCGCTTTAATTATTGTTTTGATTTAATCTCGCACATTTTATATTAATTAAATTTCATTACATTACATTTTATTAATTAAATTTTATTACATTCAAGAAATGGAGGAGGGGGTTGTACGATTTAAGAAAATAAACAGCTTGCCCGTATATTTTTCATCATGAATCAATATACTATAATACATTTAATTTATTATTCTGAAAGTATATCATAGTGTGTGTGTTAAACGATTAGTTTCTATATTTTTATATGTTTACATTGAATTTCGATTTGATATAAATTATGTTTTTTATCTAAAAAAACTAATAAAATCAAGTGTTTAGCAATAAGTTCTTCACTATAAAAGCATCACTTAAATCGTTTACTAGTTAGGCATAAGTACATCCCTCCCCCCCCCCCCCCTAAAAAGTCATAAAATTCTTAGTGTTAGCGTTTTAATTATTGTTTTGATTTTCAATTATTAGAGATAACATAATCGAAAATAACTTTATTTATATGCATTTAGAAAGAAATTACGTGATGTTTATTTGTGTATAATGAAAATTTTAGAATGATTGCTCGTTTAGAAAACTTTCCGAATATATTTCTGTAAATTCGTGTATTTAAAACAAAATTCATTAAAAATAATATCGCCTCCTGTAATAACATTGACTGGTTTCAAAAAGCGAAACGAAACTTTCAGATGATTTATATTTTTCAGAAAGGGAAATACAGTTTTATTATATACTAGCAGCATACCCGTTCTTCGTACGGAGTATATAATATAAAGAAACTTGAAATTCATAATCATGCCCAAATTCTTATAGTATACTAAATGACATGTTTAATCAAAATATTCTGTTAAAATATTTAATATAATGCTCCTAAAAAGAAGTTTAAGAATCTCTGTTCTCGCTATATAAAATTATCTTCATGGACATATCTGAAGAGTGAAACATCTTGGACCCCTTATGTAAGCAAATATAAAAAAAATATGGAATTGAATCAATATATGCAAAATAAAAGCGTTAAAATTGTATGGGACCCGTACTAATTATATACGCGAATATTAGAAAATATAACCTGTATTAGTAGATTACATGTATAAATTGAAAATACCAATAAACCCGTAATCTTTAAATCTGAAGACAGTCATTTATTCCAATATATGTTAAAATTAAAGTGCTAAAATTATATGGGAAGATATACACGTACTACTTATAATGTCCGATTATTAGTAGAAGATTACCCGTTTTGCAATATGAGTCTCAAATGTTTTTTGGTAAAATACAACAGACGACGTAATAAATTGAATATATAATTAATCCCCGTAATCTTCATACCAGAAGACTGTACTTGATTCCAATATATATGCCAATATATGCCAAAATATATGCCAATATACCTGTACTACTTATATTCTCGTAGGTTAGAAGATATACCCGTGCATTCCTAGAAGATTACTCGTACAACGTACAATATGCGTGTGTCAGCAATTTTTGCCGCAATAAAACAATGGCGTAATAACTTAAAAATATCAATAATCACTGAATCAATAATTCCGGAAAATATCAATAATAATAATGTTTAAACCTGAAGAGTATAATTGATATTATCCAGTCCAAAATGAAATGGCAATGAAATTTATTTTATATACATATCTTCATTATTCAAATCGGAAAGGATTTAATAAAAATCGTCTGCCGCATAAACACATTGGATTTAAATCCGTTGCTAAGCGACATGATATCATTTGCTTCAAATAAATTGGTAGAAAAAATATCGTCTAAGTAGTTATATTTCTATGGAACATTTGGCGACAGTTTCGTCAAATTAGCGACATTTTAAAAAATCGCCAAATTTATCGCCAAGTGGGACTGTAGAACTGACAGTTCCACTTTGCGACAAATTGACGAAATATCATCACAATACTATCCCCTAACAAAAAACAATTAATATCATTTATGTAGCGCAATTTTATCAATTTCAAGATATTTTTATAGATTTGAAAACATTTTTATCAATTTGGTGACATTTTAAAAATTCGCTAAATGTATTACTAAGTAGGATGGTTGGTCTGACAGATAAATGCTAACCAAACATCATTTCAGTACTCTCTTCTAATAAAACAAAAAAAAATTTCACTGATATGTAGAAGACCCAAGCCACACGACTAACCCGAAGGTTTATGGCAGCTGTTTGTGTGTCGTTTATATCAATTTGGCGACATTTCCGTCAATTTGGCAAAGTTTAAGAAAAGTTGTCAAATTAGCGATATCCCTCCAAATTCGTAGCTTTGAATTTGCAGATCTGAATGAAACATTCTTATCCCGTTTCAATATACTAAATGAAAACACTACAATTGTATTAGAAGATGTACCCGCTCTACTCTTTTTCTGTTTCAACAATCGGCTATATGAATTTATTGGCTAAACACAATATATGAGTTTAGTAGCTAAATACGATATAAGCTTGAAAACTCTTTGCCAAAATAAATGAAATTGATGTACGCAGTCAGCAATTAATATAATTAAAAGAAAAATCAAACCGTCCATTCATAAGATATACTTTTATATCCATTTATCCATTTATTTATTATTTAAATCGAAAAAAAATAATAAAAACATTAACAAACACATTTAATTTAATTGCGATGCCGAGCAACATGATATATCCTCCTAAAATGTTAAAATTTATTAACCACTAACAGCACACCCGTTATTCGTACGGAGTGTATAATTTAAAGAAACTTATAGTTCGCAATCATGTGCAAATTCTGTTAAAATATTAAATTTATTGCTCCTAAAGAGAAGTTTAAGAATAGATGTTCTCACTATGCAAAATTATCTTCACGATCAGATCTGAAGAAAACATCCTGCCCCCCTTTTGTAAGCAAATTTACAGAAGAAAAAATAGGAATTGAATGAATATATGCAACCCCGTGCTAATTATATTGTCGCAGATCAGAAAATATGCCAATGTGTTAGTAGAAGATTACCCGTATTACAATATTCGTCTCAAAAATATTTGCCAAAATAAAAGAGATGACGTAATAAATTGAAAACATCAATAATATCCGTACTCTTTATACCAGAAGGTCGTAATTGATTCCAATATATGCCAATATATATCAAAACATATGTCACTATACCTGTACTACTTATATTCTCGTAGATTAAAAGATATACACGTGTATTTGTAGAAGATTCGTACAACATACAATATATGAGTTTAAACAATTTTTGGCATAATAAAATAATTGCATAATAACTTGAAAATATCAATAATCCTTGAATCAATAATCCCCGAAAATATAAATAATAATAATTTTTAAACCTGAAGACCGTAATTGATATTATCCAGTCAAAAATGCTATAAGAAAAATCAAATCGTTCTTTTCTAAAATATATTTTTATATCCATTTATTTATTATTCAAATCGAAAAAATAATTATTAAAATTAACAGACAGATTTAATTTAATTGCGTTTCTGAGTAACATGATATAAGATAGAATCTTATAACATGTTAAATATGTCATGTCTTATAACATAAACTGCGAAATTAAATAACGATTTTGATTTCTCTATACTTCTCATTGTTCCGCAAAAGCTTGTTTTAAATAAACCATGAACCATGGAGATAGATTTCCCCTTTAAATCATGTTTCAAACAATTCATTTTTTCAGAAAGTGACTAATTAACGCAAAAAATCTCCCATCAAACTCAGAGATTAAATTTTAATTCACTTTCAAACGATTTTCAAGCTTTTCGTTTGGATAAACCACGGAGTTAGGGAGTAGAACTCCTAGGAAAAAGTTCCGTTTTTCATTAATATCTCGACAACCCCAGGTCTTAGAAACTCGAAACTTGGACAAAATTTATGGGGGGATATTTCAAGGCTATTCACCAAATTTCATTAACTTCGGTTCAGCCGTTTTTCCGTGACGATGAGACAAACGAAAATTTCGTTTTTTTCTAATATCTCGAGAACCACTGGTCGTAGAAACTCAAAACACGGATATAATTTTAAGTGGGGCTATTTCTGGGCTACCCACAAAATTTCATCAAATTCGGTTCAGCCGTTCTCCCGTGATGGTGTGACAAACAGACAGACAGACAGACAGACAGACAGACAGACAGACAGATTTTCATTTTTATTTATATAGATGTACCCTTCCAAAAAAAACCTGTACTGCATATTTAAGTTGTGTTCAAGTAAAATTAATGTTATTTGAGTATTTATTTCATATTTTAAATTTAAAAAAAATGATTAAATTAATTTTGTTAGCATCCTTTAACATTGGAGTCTACCGGGCCGTTCCTGACATTTAACTCCAAGTGACGTTGCGTCTTTACGTGCTCTCATTGGCTAAAGCTGAAGTGGCGCAACCTTATAGATATAATAACCTTGATGGTCAGTGGCGGTTTTCGCTAAGACGTTCTGTATAACCCTATGTGGCCCTGAATGAAACACTTAAGGTGTTTACAAACGATCAGTGAATGATTGTCAAAAACGTCGATTCTCAGAATTGTGTTTGAAGTGTATTTTGTCCACACGGTCAAACATACTTCACATCTTATGATAACGAGATAGTTTCCCTTCATCTCTAGTAGATGACGCTATTGCATTTGTTTCTTAATTTCGCTGTTTTCAGAACAAGAAAATGAATAGAAATCAGAAGTGTCCCAAATCGTTACAATAAATAATAATAACCAAACTAAATGCATACATAAAAAATAAAAGTTTTTAATAATTTGAATTATTTTCATATAATTCAATGTGAGAATGGATTTTAATAAACATAAATTGAAAGAAGAAAGTGTTCTTCCATAATATACAAAATAAATACATTTGAAAAAGGGCACCAATATTTTTTAGCTCTATGTACTAAATTTCTAATTGCAGCATTGGGCACAAGCAATAATTATTTTAATTTTTATTTCTAAAAATATTCTAATTAACTTATGTGTGGAATGTACTTTTGACAATAAACATTCACAAATAATTTGAATCAGAGATATTTTTAGATGGATATTTTTTTAGAAGTAGAAAAACAGAAAGTCTATTAATTAAATTATAAAGATATGTAAAAAAAATCTGGTACCAAAATATCTATATTCATACTTACCTGAATTTCCCACAGAATATTTATATGTACTAGTAGAAAAGCATTAATTACTAAATATAAAATAATATGTCAAATAAATTGGTAAATTATTTTCCCAGCTTACTGTTTCCATTCCTCATCGAATCCGTGACATTTTTATTTCATAATTAAATTGTGTCCTCATAGTATTTTTTATATTTTTGAAAGTTCTTGTTTATATTTCAGAAGACAAATCGATAATTTCCGCTATTTCTGATAAACACTGGTTTCTAAAAATTTTATTGTAATTCTCTGACAATCTTGTCTCTATAAACTTTTATAATTCGGTCGGTCTGATCTTGAGTCCAACTCATCTATATAAATAAAAATGAAAATCTGTCTGTCTGTCTGTCTGTTTGTCCCATCATCACGGGAGAACGGCTGAACCGAATTTAATGAAATTTTGTGGGTAGCCTGGAAATAGTCCCACTTAAAATTTAGTCCATATATGGAGTTTCTACAATCAGTGGTTCTCGAGATATTAGTAAAAAACGATATTTTCGTTTGTCTCATCATCACGGGAGAACGGCTGAATCAAATTTGATGAAATTTTGTGGATAGCCTTTAAATAGCCCCCCGTAAATTTAGTCCAAGTTTCGAGGATCTAAGACCAGGGGTTGTCGAGATATTAATGAAAAACGAAACTTTTTCTTAGGAGTCTCCTCTCTAACTCCGTGGTTTATCCAAACGAAAAGCTTGAAAATCGTTTGAAAGTGAATTAAAACTGTATCTCAGAGTTTGGGGGGAGATTTTTTGCACTAATTAGTCACGTTCTGAAAACATCAATTATTTGAAACATGATTTAAATGGGAAATCTGCCTCCTTGGTTTATATTATAAAAGCTTTTACTGAAAAATGAAAAGTATAAAGAAATAAAAATGGCTATTAAATTTTGCATTTTATGAGGAAGATTCTATCTCATATCATGTTGCTCGGCAACGGAATGAAATTAAATGTGTTGTTAATATTTATTATTATTTTTTCTATTTGAATAATAAATAAATGGATGTAAAAATATAATTTTAAATGAACGGTTTGATTGTTCTTTTAATTATATAAATTGCAGACCGCGTACATGACTTTCATTTATTTTTGCAAAGTGGTTTCCAGCTCATATATTGTGTTTAGCTAATAAACTCATATATTGTGTTTACCCAATAAATTGATTTAGCCGATTGTTGAAGCAGAAAAATATTAGACCGGGTGTATCTTATAATACAATTTTAGTGTTTTCATTTAGTATATACAAACGGGATCAGGATATTTTATTCTTCAGATCTGCAAATTCAGAGCTACGAATTTAGCGGAATATCTCTAAATAACTTGGTAACTTCTCTTAAATTTTACCAAATTAGCGGAAATGTTTCCAAATTTATAAAATTGGCGCAAATCAATGATTTGCTTTTTAGAATAGAGTACTGAAATGATGTTTCGGTAGCATTCGTCGATCAATCCATCCATCCTACTAAGTAACACATTTAACGAATTTTTTTAATATCACGAAATTGATAAAAGTATTTGTGAGTCTATAAAAATATCCTGGAATTGATAAAATCGCGCTTAATAGATGAAAATAATTGTATTTTGTTAGGGGATAGAATTGTGATGATGTTTTGTCGATTTGTCGCAAAATGGGTCTATCTGTTCTACAGTCCCACTTGGCGATAAATTTGGCGATTTTTTAAGTTATCGCTAAATTGACTAAAATGTCGCCAAACCTTCCATGGAGATCGCATTATTCAGACGATATGATTTCCATCAATTTATTTGAAGCAAATGATATCATGTCGCTTAGCAACGGATCCAATGTGTTATGCCGCATACGATTTTATATTAAATCTTTTCCGATTTGAATAATAAAGATATGTATATAAAATAAATTTCATTGGCATTGCATTTTTGACTGGATAATATCAATTACGGTCCCCAGGTTTAAACATTATTATTATTGATATTTTCGGGGACTGTTGATTCAGGGATTATTAATATTTTCAAGTTATTATGCCATTGTTTCATTATGCCGAAAATTGTTGAAACTCATATATAGTACTTTGTACGAGTAATCTTCTACAAATGCATTATATCTTCTAATCTATGAGAATATAAGTAGTACAGGTATATTGGCATATATTTTGTTATATATTGGCATATATTGGAATCAATTACGCCTTCTGGTATAAAGATTACGGGGATTATTGATATTTCCAATTTATTACATCATCTCTTTTATTTTGGCAAATATTTTTGAGACTCATATTGTAATACTGGGAATTTTCTACTAGCTCACTGGCATATTTTCTAATCTGCGACAATATAAGTAGTACGGGGTTGCATATATTGATACAATTCCTTTTTTTTTGTAAATTTGCTTACAAAAGGGGCCAGTATGTTTTATTCTTCAGATCTGCCCATGAAGATAATTTTGCATAGTGAGAACAGATATTCTTAAACTTCTCTTTAGGAGCAATAAATTTAATATCTTAACAGAATTTGCACATGATTGCGAATTATAAGTTTCTTTATATTATATATTCCGTACGAAGAACGGGTATGCTGCTAGTTCTTAATAAAAACCAAAAGAAAAAGATTACACATTAAAAACAACTGGCCAAAAAGGAAAATAACTATATTCAATTCACAAAACGGTAATCGACCCACGATTGGTCAATACAAATGTCAATCATACTGACTCGTCAATGTTTGACGAAAAAGTGGGACGCTGCTCCACAAGAAAAGTGTTTGACCCCACACTTTGACAAACACGTCAAATAACTGTTCAGATGATTAAAAATCAGTGACCAAGCTTCTTTGACAAACATTCACTCTTTGTTTGTAGACACCTTTATACAGACTTACAGCCATACTTTCTTGTAGCGTGCAAAATGATTATTTTTTAAGTGAATCGATTATTTCAAAAAATGGATTACCAAAAAAATGGGATAACGTTACCAGGTATGTAATTTATTTTTATTTAAATAAAAATATTATTTATTATCCATCCCAAAATTTCATCCTAAACACGTGTTCATCATAAGTATGCACGTATTCATCATAAGTATACACGTATTCTTCATAAGTATACACGTGTTCATCATAAGAATTTAGTGCTATACTATTATCACTGCCTATTAGACTAAGAAGCAGCGATATTACTAGTTAAAAAACCTTTTCCGCATTTTTATAAAATGTATAAAAATTGATATTTAGATAGCTTTTTCTAAAGCTAGTTAAGTTGTATATGCTATTGTATGTCTATATATTTTGTATACTTTTTAATAACTGACGTAATGTAGAAGATACCGCCCTTCCCCTTGTACTCCATGATTGAGTTCCACATCTTTGATAGTGCATTCATGTAAATTTGTTCTTTATTATAAGAATATCAGTGTATTTAAAAAAATTATATTATCAGCATCCCAGAATAATTTAAGAACTAAACAATTTAACAATCAACACGTTACTATACTTTTTAGGCTGAAAGTATATGTATAATATTTCAGTTTTTTGAGTATGCTAGCTTGCAATTTTTGGTACACAATGATTTAATGTTATGCAATGCATCAGTTTTTTTATTTAGTTTATGATTACATAAATTAAATATATATCTATGTTTATTTATTTAAAATTACTTAAACTAATACATATATTGCAGATAAAAGAATTTTTAAATGCTGCTTATGTTTATAGTTTAAAAAATCAGATGTGGGCAACACATGACTTTCCTTATATAATACAAAGAATTTACTACTTTTACAGCTAAAAAATATTATTCTTATAGTAGATACTTATATTCTTTCCAAGATATTGAATTTTCTTCAATTAGTCGTCATTTTCATTGATTTAGAGTCATTTTTATTCATTTGGCGAGATTTTTGTTAATTTGGAAACAATTAAAAATGTCGCCAAGTTGGCGACATTCCGTGACGTAATGTAGAAGATACTCCCCTCCCCTTTGTACTCAATGATTGAGTTCCACATCTTTGATAGTGCATTCATGTAAATTTGTTCTTTATTATAAGAATATCAGTGTATTTAAAAAAATTATATTATCAGCATCCCAGAATAATTTAAGAACTAAACAATTTAACAATCAACACGTTACTATACTTTTTAGGCTGAAAGTATATGTATAATATTTCAGTTTTTTGAGTATGCTAGCTTGCAATTTTTGGTACACAATGATTTAATGTTATGCAATGCATCAGTTTTTTTATTTAGTTTATGATTACATAAATTAAATATATATCTATGTTTATTTATTTAAAATTACTTAAACTAATACATATATTGCAGATAAAAGAATTTTTAAATGCTGCTTATGTTTATAGTTTAAAAAATCAGATGTGGGCAACACATGACTTTCCTTATATAATACAAAGAATTTACTACTTTTACAGCTAAAAAATATTATTCTTATAGTAGATACTTATATTCTTTCCAAGATATTGAATTTTCTTCAATTAGTCGTCATTTTCATTGATTTAGAGTCATTTTTATTCATTTGGCGAGATTTTTGTTAATTTGGAAACAATTAAAAATGTCGCCAAGTTGGCGACATTCCGTGACGTAATGTAGAAGATACTCCCCTCCCCTTTGTACTCAATGATTGAGTTCCACATCTTTGATAGTGCATTCATGTAAATTTGTTCTTTATTATAAGAATATCAGTGTATTTAAAAAAATTATATTATCAGCATCCCAGAATAATTTAAGAACTAAACAATTTAACAATGAACACGTTACTATACTTTTTAGGCTGAAAGTATATGTATAATATTTCAGTTTTTTGAGTATGCTAGCTTGCAATTTTTGGTACACAATGATTTAATGTTATGCAATGCATCAGTTTTTTTATTTAGTTTATGATTACATAAATTAAATATATATCTATGTTTATTTATTTAAAATTACTTAAACTAATACATATATTGCAGATAAAAGAATTTTTAAATGCTGCTTATGTTTATAGTTTAAAAAATCAGATGTGGGCAACACATGACTTTCCTTATATAATACAAAGAATTTACTACTTTTACAGCTAAATATTATTCTTATAGTAGATACTTATATTCTTTCCAAGATATTGAATTTTCTTCAATTAGTCGTCATTTTCATTGATTTAGAGTCATTTTTATTCATTTGGCGAGATTTTTGTTAATTTGGAAACAATTAAAAATGTCGCCAAGTTGTCGACATTCCGTGACGTAATGTAGAAGATACCCCCCTCCCCTTTGTACTCAATGATTGAGTTCCACATCTTTGATAGTGCATTCATGTAAATTTGTTCTTTATTATAAGAATATCAGTGTATTTAAAAAAATTATATTATCAGCATCCCAGAATAATTTAAGAACTAAACAATTTAACAATGAACACGTTACTATACTTTTTAGGCTGAAAGTATATGTATAATATTTCAGTTTTTTGAGTATGCTAGCTTGCAGTTTTTGGTACACAATGATTTAATGTTATGCAATGCATCAGTTTTTTTATTTAGTTTATGATTACATAAATTAAATATATATCTATGTTTATTTATTTAAAATTACTTAAACTAATACATATATTGCAGATAAAAGAATTTTTAAATGCTGCTTATGTTTATAGTTTAAAAAATCAGATGTGGGCAACACATGACTTTCCTTATATAATACAAAGAATTTACTACTTTTACAGCTAAATATTATTCTTATAGTAGATACTTATATTCTTTCCAAGATATTGAATTTTCTTCAATTAGTCGTCATTTTCATTGATTTAGAGTCATTTTTATTCATTTGGCGAGATTTTTGTTAATTTGGAAACAATTAAAAATGTCGCCAAGTTGGCGACATTCCGTGACGTAATGTAGAAGATACCCCCCTCCCCTTTGTACTCAATGATTGAGTTCCACATCTTTGATAGTGCATTCATGTAAATTTGTTCTTTATTATAAGAATATCAGTGTATTTAAAAAAATTATATTATCAGCATCCCAGAATAATTTAAGAACTAAACAATTTAACAATCAACACGTTACTATACTTTTTAGGCTGAAAGTATATGTATAATATTTCAGTTTTTTGTGTATGCTAGCTTGCAATTTTTGGTACACAATGATTTAATGTTATGCAATGCATCAGTTTTTTTATTTAGTTTATGATTACATAAATTAAATATATATCTATGTTTATTTATTTAAAATTACTTAAACTAATACATATATTGCAGATAAAAGAATTTTTAAATGCTGCTTATGTTTATAGTTTAAAAAAGAAGATGTGGGCAGCACATGACTTTCCTTATATAATACAAAGAATTTACTACTTTTACAGCTAAAAAAATGTTATTCTTATAGTAGATATTTATATTCTTTCCAAGATATTGAATTTTCTTCAATTAGTCGTCATTTTCATTGATTTAGAGTCTTTTTTATTCATTTGGCGAGATTTTTGTTAATTTGGAAACAATTAAAAATGTCGCCAAGTTGGCGACATTCCGTGACGTAATGTAGAAGATACCCCCCTCCCCTTTGTACTCAATGATTGAGTTCCACATCTTTGATAGTGCATTCATGTAAATTTGTTCTTTATTATAAGAATATCAGTGTATTTAAAAAAATTATATTATCAGCATCCCAGAATAATTTAAGAACTAAACAATTTAAGAATCAACACGTTACTATACTTTTTAGGCTGAAAGTATATGTATAATATTTCAGTTTTTTGAGTATGCTAGCTTGCAATTTTTGGTACACAATGATTTAATGTTATGCAATGCATCAGTTTTTTTATTTAGTTTATGATTACATAAATTAAATATATATCTATGTTTATTTATTTAAAATTACTTAAACTAATACATATATTGCAGATAAAAGAATTTTTAAATGCTGCTTATGTTTATAGTTTAAAAAATCAGATATGGGCAACACATGACTTTCCTTATATAATACAAAGAATTTACTACTTTTACAGCTAAAAAAATGTTATTCTTATAGTAGATACTTATATTCTTTCCAAGATATTGAATTTTCTTCAATTAGTCGTCATTTTCATTGATTTAGAGTCATTTTTATTCATTTGGCGAGATTTTTGTTAATTTGGAAACAATTAAAAATGTCGCCAAGTTGGCGACATTCCGTGACGTAATGTAGAAGATACCCCCCCTTCCCCTTGTACTCAATGATTGAGTTCCACATCTTTGATAGTGCATTCATGTAAATTTGTTCTTTATTATAAGAATATCAGTGTATTTAAAAAAATTATATTATCAGCATCCCAGAATAATTTAAGAACTAAACAATTTAACAATCAACACGTTACTATACTTTTTAGGCTGAAAGTATATGTATAATATTTCAGTTTTTTGAGTATTCTAGCTTGGAATTTTTGGTACACAATGATTTAATGTCATGCAATGCATCAGTGTTTTTATTTAGTTTATGATTACATAAATTAAATATATATCTATGTTTATTTATTTAAAATTACTTAAACTAATACATATATTGCAGATAAAAGAATTTTTAAATGCTGCTTATGTTTATAGTTTAAAAAATCAGATGTGGGCAACATATGACTTTCCTTATATAATACAAAGAATTTACTACTTTTACAGCTAAAAAAATGTTATTCTTATAGTAGATACTTATATTCTTTCCAAGATATTGAATTTTCTTCAATTAGTCGTCATTTTCATTGATTTAGAGTCATTTTTATTCATTTGGCGAGATTTTTGTTAATTTGGAAACAATTAAAAATGTCGCCAAGTTGGCGACATTCCGTGACGTAATGTAGAAGATACTCCCCTCCCCTTTGTACTCAATGATTGAGTTCCACATCTTTGATAGTGCATTCATGTAAATTTGTTCTTTATTATAAGAATATCAGTGTATTTAAAAAAATTATATTATCAGCATCCCAGAATAATTTAAGAACTAAACAATTTAACAATGAACACGTTACTATACTTTTTAGGCTGAAAGTATATGTATAATATTTCAGTTTTTTGAGTATGCTAGCTTGCAATTTTTGGTACACAATGATTTAATGTTATGCAATGCATCAGTTTTTTTATTTAGTTTATGATTACATAAATTAAATATATATCTATGTTTATTTATTTAAAATTACTTAAACTAATACATATATTGCAGATAAAAGAATTTTTAAATGCTGCTTATGTTTATAGTTTAAAAAATCAGATGTGGGCAGCACATGACTTTCCTTATATAATACAAAGAATTTACTACTTTTACAGCTAAATATTATTCTTATAGTAGATACTTATATTCTTTCCAAGATATTGAATTTTCTTCAATTAGTCGTCATTTTCATTGATTTAGAGTCATTTTTATTCATTTGGCGAGATTTTTGTTAATTTGGAAACAATTAAAAATGTCGCCAAGTTGGCGACATTCCGTGACGTAATGTAGAAGATACCCCCCTCCCCTTTGTACTCAATGATTGAGTTCCACATCTTTGATAGTGCATTCATGTAAATTTGTTCTTTATTATAAGAATATCAGTGTATTTAAAAAAATTATATTATCAGCATCCCAGAATAATTTAAGAACTAAACAATTTAACAATCAACACGTTACTATACTTTTTAGGCTGAAAGTATATGTATAATATTTCAGTTTTTTGTGTATGCTAGCTTGCAATTTTTGGTACACAATGATTTAATGTTATGCAATGCATCAGTTTTTTTATTTAGTTTATGATTACATAAATTAAATATATATCTATGTTTATTTATTTAAAATTACTTAAACTAATACATATATTGCAGATAAAAGAATTTTTAAATGCTGCTTATGTTTATAGTTTAAAAAAGAAGATGTGGGCAGCACATGACTTTCCTTATATAATACAAAGAATTTACTACTTTTACAGCTAAAAAAATGTTATTCTTATAGTAGATATTTATATTCTTTCCAAGATATTGAATTTTCTTCAATTAGTCGTCATTTTCATTGATTTAGAGTCTTTTTTATTCATTTGGCGAGATTTTTGTTAATTTGGAAACAATTAAAAATGTCGCCAAGTTGGCGACATTCCGTGACGTAATGTAGAAGATACCCCCCTCCCCTTTGTACTCAATGATTGAGTTCCACATCTTTGATAGTGCATTCATGTAAATTTGTTCTTTATTATAAGAATATCAGTGTATTTAAAAAAATTATATTATCAGCATCCCAGAATAATTTAAGAACTAAACAATTTAAGAATCAACACGTTACTATACTTTTTAGGCTGAAAGTATATGTATAATATTTCAGTTTTTTGAGTATGCTAGCTTGCAATTTTTGGTACACAATGATTTAATGTTATGCAATGCATCAGTTTTTTTATTTAGTTTATGATTACATAAATTAAATATATATCTATGTTTATTTATTTAAAATTACTTAAACTAATACATATATTGCAGATAAAAGAATTTTTAAATGCTGCTTATGTTTATAGTTTAAAAAATCAGATATGGGCAACACATGACTTTCCTTATATAATACAAAGAATTTACTACTTTTACAGCTAAAAAAATGTTATTCTTATAGTAGATACTTATATTCTTTCCAAGATATTGAATTTTCTTCAATTAGTCGTCATTTTCATTGATTTAGAGTCATTTTTATTCATTTGGCGAGATTTTTGTTAATTTGGAAACAATTAAAAATGTCGCCAAGTTGGCGACATTCCGTGACGTAATGTAGAAGATACCCCCCCTTCCCCTTGTACTCAATGATTGAGTTCCACATCTTTGATAGTGCATTCATGTAAATTTGTTCTTTATTATAAGAATATCAGTGTATTTAAAAAAATTATATTATCAGCATCCCAGAATAATTTAAGAACTAAACAATTTAACAATCAACACGTTACTATACTTTTTAGGCTGAAAGTATATGTATAATATTTCAGTTTTTTGAGTATTCTAGCTTGGAATTTTTGGTACACAATGATTTAATGTCATGCAATGCATCAGTGTTTTTATTTAGTTTATGATTACATAAATTAAATATATATCTATGTTTATTTATTTAAAATTACTTAAACTAATACATATATTGCAGATAAAAGAATTTTTAAATGCTGCTTATGTTTATAGTTTAAAAAATCAGATGTGGGCAACATATGACTTTCCTTATATAATACAAAGAATTTACTACTTTTACAGCTAAAAAAATGTTATTCTTATAGTAGATACTTATATTCTTTCCAAGATATTGAATTTTCTTCAATTAGTCGTCATTTTCATTGATTTAGAGTCATTTTTATTCATTTGGCGAGATTTTTGTTAATTCGGAAACAATTTAAAATGTCCCCAAGTTGGCGGCATTCCGCCAAATTCATCGCCAAAATCTCGCCAAGCGTTATGGGCGGAGAAATAAGTTATTTATTCTTACAGCAGATAAATGACTATTGGCGTTCAAATACAAAAGTATTACTCAAAGTATCTTTTTTCATGAATGGAACGAGCTAGATCCACGAGAATGTTGTCACAAATTTATAGCATGGTATTACATATGTTAAGTGAACATGTTTCTCAATAGGAAATATTTATTTTTTATTTTATATAACTTTTTGACAATTTTTTTGAAAAATATGCAATATCTCGAGAACAGTTCATGTTAGCGTTCTAAAATTTATGTCAATCGCTTTCTAATGAAAAATCACATAAGAAATATCTACTTGCGTAACTTTATTAGCGGTTTTGATTTTTTGACGATTTTTTCAAAATTTCACTCGAAAATTTAGGGGGGTTCTGAACATTCGATTACGTATAAAAATAATAGCCTTCCAGTGCTTACGGATTGTGATTTTTGTACCAAATTTTTGTATCAAAATCGGTCCATTCGTTAGTCAGTTATCGTCTCCACAGACTCACTGACACACACACACACACACAAACATACTTTCACACACACACAGACATCACTTCAAAAATCTTTGATTCGTGATCAGAGATGCTTGAAACGTGCTCTCCCGTCGAAAACTCGAATTCGAATTTTCAACCCCGTCACAATACTTTCCTTATACTTTATGTATATAAGGAAAGTAATAAAAAGTATAAAAGTACAGTTCCGTAATATTTTTTTTTATTTTATGAGATTTTTTGATAAATTTATTTTAAAAAATGTGCACTATCTCGTGAACGGTTCATGTGTTCTGTCAATGAAAATTACATAAGAAATCACTATTTGCGTAACTTTTAGAAAAGCTTTGATTTCTATGGTTTTTTTAAAATTTCACTCGAAAATTTAGTAGGGTACTGAACATTCGATTGCGTTTTAAAACCATAGGCTTCCAGTATTCTTGGATTGAAATTTTGTACCAAATTTTGTTCGAATCGTTTTAGTCGTTTGTGAGATATCATCTCCATAGGCTACACATATATTTTCACATACACACACATACTGACATCACCTGAAAAACTTCTGAGACTTGTTTAGGGATGCTTGAAATGTTCTCTCTCATCGATAACCGAAATCGAATTTTTGACCTAGTCACAATACTTTCCTTATGCATTATACTATGTATATAAAGAAAGTAATAAAATCATTGTAAATGTTTATCTAATTTAGAATGAGGAAACATATAAAATGTTATATCTTATACGTATTCATCTTGCATAAGTAACATTTTAAAATCTCTTGTATTTCATCCACTCTTTGCATTTTTATTTAAAATAATTATTTTATTCACCAATAAATAAAAGTTATTGAAATAGAATTTATAAAATTGCAAATTCCAATATAAATTTCACTTGTAACAAGAAAGTGAAAGTATTGTGACGGGGTCGAAAATTCGAATCGAGTTTTCGAAGAAATAACACGTTCCAAGCATCACTGAACTCGAATCGAAAGTTTTTGATACGATGTCTTAGTGTATGTGGATACGATGTCTCACGAACAAATGTAGCGTTTCGGACGAATTTCGTTCAAAAAATCTCTCAAATCTACCTTGACAATTAAAAATATAGCTAAAATCTGTTAAGCAGCATAGTTCATATATTAGAAGATTATAATAATTAGAAACTAATATTTTATTATATGAAAATGATAGTTTGAGTTCCAATGGTTTCCAAAAATTTAAATCTTATAAGCTTTTTCATATGTAAATATTGCATTTAACATTTTGTTGTTTAATTTGGAAAAGCTGAATCTTGCAACTAAAACAACCATTTAAATGGGCGTATAAAAAACTGGCCATTAAGCTCGTCATATTGATTAATTCTTACATAACTTCAAATGGAAAACTAATTACTATTTCACCCCATGAAAAACGCAATTAATTTACGACACCTTAGATCCCCCCTTAAAAAATCGTACCGACCCCACAAATCGTGCAGCTAGCTCAATATATTTCGAATGAATAGTATTAATTTCTCCAAAATGGCAAGAATTATCAAATACATCGAATTTCATTTTCAAGGATATTCAATATGCATCAATTTGACATCATTTTTGTTAATTTATTGTCATTTCTGCAATAATTTGACAACATTTTCAAAAGTCGCTAAGTTGAGTATATTTCGTCAAATTGTAGCAAAATTTATCGTCAAGTATTGCAGACAGACAGACAAACAAATGACTTTTGGCTAATTGTTAGGTGTCAAAATATAAATTTATTATAAAATATATCTTTTCTCGTGAATGGAACGAACTAGATCTACCAGAATGATGTTTGTAGTATCGCATTTGTAGTATTGCATATGGAAAGGGAATATATTTCACGTTACCTAACCGTTTTTGAATTTTACATATTTTTTTTATAAATGTATGCACAGAAATATACAATATTCCGGAAACAGTTCTAGCTAACGTTCTAAAGTTTGTTCATTCGTTTTGTAATGAAAAATTACCTAAGAAATAATTGTTCATATGACATAATTGAAAGTTCAGATTTTTAAAAATTTCATTCGAAAATTAGAGGGTCTTCCAAGCATTCAATTGATTTTAAAATCAATAGGGTTCCAGTATTCATCTATTACAGTAATAGTAGTTATAAATTGCCGGTTCACCGGCAGATCGCGGAGGTGCAGCAGGTGGAGAGTCCCTCTTTCGGGAGGGGATTTCCCTCTTTGGGGAGGATCCTCTCGGTGAGGAAGTTTCCTCTTTTGAGAGGAAGTTTGGTGAGGCGGTGCAGCACCGGATGCCTCGGCCAAGAGGGCAATTGCGAAAGAGGCCTGATGACTCATACCCTCGGAGTGAATTGCCTTTAGAGGGGATGTCGCAATCGCTGACTGACCTTTGAGCATTGCACAATCTGGAAATGACGTGTTGCAATCACCGATTGATAACCTTGGAGATGACCTTTGACAGGAGCTCTTAGCACACGTCCTCCTTCGACGCTGGTCAATGACAAAGTGATCGTTCTTATCAGCGTGACGTAGTTAAAGCGCCCTCTGGCGAATTTTGATGAAGTGCTGCCATCTATCGGCATTTTTTTCCAAAATAATTTAATTTCTCACTTGTCAGGAGCGGGACTCGAACTCGTAACCATTTGATTACAATGCCTTCGGCTTATCCACTTAACCACCAGGCCTTGCTCCATAGAAAGTTATCATCGAAGAGTACCTTATCAGAGGAAGTAGAAGATCCTCTGCGAATCGCTCGGCGCGTTATGAACAGATTGAATAGTGATGTATTTTATAAAGGGATTTCGGCGCGTTTCAAAACAGAATGTTAAGTTACGAATTGAATATAAAATTGCGTTGTGATTTTTAAAACAAATTGAATACGGATTTCCAATGAACACAAAAATTGTATTAAGTGGATTCTAACACTACGATTTTTTTTTAAACGAATAGTATAAACTCAAGTATAGTTACACATTTTCAAAATTGTGTTAAGTGAATAGGATTCGACCCTTTCGTGCACTTAAAATTTAAACGCATTATACTTAGTTAAAATTAAGCGAACAACTCTTTTAAGTGTGTACTTAAAAACAAATTTAAACGCATTATACTTAGCTAAAATTAAGTGAACAAGATTCGACCATTCCAGGATATATACCAATGTAATTTTTTAAAAATAAATCTAACAGCATATATGTCAATACGACTATTATAATAACGAAATGATTTTTTTCCTTTTATAAAAATAATAATGAAAATTGGAACTCCCATCCGACGTCTTCACTAGCTGCTGTCCAATCTACAAATGAGACATATGCACTCATTACGCTATTACAAATTAGATCTTATCTATAATGACGTCAGCATTTTGAGCTGTTGCCACCTATTTTTTATTATAGTATATTTTAATAACTGGATACTTCAAGGGTCTGATACTAAATAAACAAGTTTGAATGAGATTGATATATAATTTCAAATGTATATTCGATTTTTTTTTTAATGAATTGAATACACAATTACGTATTTTCAAGATTGCGTTAAGTGAATAGGATTCAACCCTTTTGTGCATTTAAAATTTAAACGTATTATACTTAATTAAAATGAAGTGAACAACCCTTTTAAGTGTGTACTTAAAAACAAATGTATACACGTACACAATATATTTGGCAAGCTTTAAAATAGCGCATTATACTTAGCTAAAATTAAGTGAACAAGATTCGACCATTCCAGGATATATACCAATGTGATTTTTTAAAAATAAATCTAACAGCATATATGTCGAAACGACTATTATAATAACGAAATGATTTTTTTTTCTTTTTATAAAAATAATAGTGAAAATTGGAACTCGCATCCGACGTCTTCACTAGCTGCTGTCCAATCTACAAATGAGACATATGCACTCATTACGCTATTAAGAATTAGATCTTACCTATAATGACGTCAGCATTATGAAGTGTTGCCACCTATTTTTTCTAATAATATATTTCTAGTAACTGGATACTTCAACGGTCTGATTTGCTACACATAATCTGAAATACATCATTTTAATGATATTGTGCATTGAATATGATTTAACCATTTTTAAAGTGGTGGATATAATTGAAATATCCGGATTTAGAATTTAACAAGCTAACGAATTTTCACAGATACACCCCAAAATTTTAGCATTTAGTTTAAATAAAATAAAAGCCAACGAATATGATATGACCATTTTCACAGTGCACATCCTAATTTTAGTATCATTATAGAATTTTAGAAGTGTGTGTTTTTATAATGTGAATAGGATTGATTTGACCATTTTAAAGTGGTGGGTGTAATTGAAATATTGAGGTTTAGAATTTAACAAACTAACAAATCGAGCATTTTCACCCCCAAAAGTTTACCACTAAGTTTAAATAAAATAAAATCCAACGAATATGATATAACCATTTTAACAGTGAAGGGTATAATTTTTACTACCATTATAGAATTTAGAAATGAATGTATAGTTTTGACTAATTTTACAGGACACCAACACATTTTAAAATCTATAGAACAGGAATGGATCATTTTTCATATACATGTACCTAGATTTCAACACCCACTATTAAAACCTACTAAACATGAAACGAGTAAGTATAGTGTGTAATTTTATCGCACTAACTTTTAAACTTTTTAAATTTTTTTAAAAATGTCCGAAATAGTTGTATTTCATCGGTAGACATAAATTGCATGGAGTACAATTTTTTTTTCGACAGCTTTTAAAATAGATTTCTACAGTTGTACACTACGGTTCTAGAATTTTCTAAATACGAAACGACTGTTTGAACTACCAATGGTGTTTTTACCGATGCAAATATTTACAGGACAAATATTTCGATGAAACCGAGCTTAGTTGAAGCTTCTAAGTTTGAATATTTAGAAATATTTTATATAATTTTTATATTCACACTGAAAATAGTTAACAAAATTAGAACTCACAGAACGATGTCTTCTCTAGCTACAGTCTCTACTACACATGAGTGATACACTCTCATTACATTATTAAAAATTAGATCTTATCTATAATGACGTCATTATGTTGACGTGTTGCCACCAGGCAATTATTCTTTCCTAATTACGCATTTTTTTTAATAACTTGTAATTAACCACATAATGCTAACCTTTTTTTTTTTTTTCGTATAAGCAGATATTCCATATACCTTCTAAATTTTAAGTTATAGTTTTGAGAAAAACATTAGAGATGTATGTTACGTCTGAATTCATCCAAGTGGAAATCCAACGATTGCAAATGCATGATTGGAACCTTACATTTCCATAAACAATACTAATATGTGCAGATCTTATTTTGAAAAATCTGCTCTGAGAAAGAATATGTATATGAACAGATATTTTGTATAAATACAGAACCCCACCAACACTACCACCATCATACACACACACAATATGCAAGCCAACGACTCTCACCCTGAATACATTCCAAATCGGCTCTATAGCTTATCGTGCTTATCAGTGTAACAGATAATGACCCAAAGTTCATGTTCGCAAAGTGAGAAAATTACAATGTTATTGTTTAAAGCAGATCCCATATTTAAATGAAAAATTTATCAAATTATGCAATACATACAACAATTTAGTGCATGACTATCAAATAAGAGCTAGGTATCTGTCTTAAAGAAGAATAAAATATAACTTACTGCTTTTAAGGATATGCGATTGTTAACATTGAATTTAAATGAAAGAGTGACCCTCTGAGACAAGTACACTACATTGTGTGCAATAACATTAAAAATTTGAAAGATATGCAATTAACACCTTAAAAGAAACATGTAATGAGTTTTGATATCTTAATACGAGACATTATTGTCATGCACATAGAAATGTCATGATTTCGTGGCTATAGGTGCTCCATAAGACCCTTCTGCTCTTTTTATCACAATGTTGTCTTGGTATCAATATTCTTAGTAAAAGTTCAGAGCGTCTTCCTGTGTTTTCCCGATTGTTGACACAAGTCATTTATAAACTCACTGATCAATAAATGAAATCGATTTAAATTAGTCCTATTTCCTCCTGAAACATTTTCTCCGCGGTCTGCATATCTTTTGAACCCGTACACTTTATCAAATCTATTTCGAAACTCAAGAACATCATTTTCATCTGTCAAGCACCATCTTAAAAGTAGTTCTATTTCCTCCCATTTACCTCCAGCGTAATCCAAAAAGTTGTCAGGATTATAGTCCTGCACTGAAACATTCATCTGACTCATACATCTTTCAGAAAAAATGGTTTCTCTTTTCAGTTCCCTTATTTCCTCACAGGATAATCCAAGCCATGCAAATAATATTTTGGCGTCTTCCCATTTATGAGCGAGTATTAGGTGAAGATGAATCTCTGTTAAACGAATCAAAGAACCATCTGAATCTTTCCCTGCAAGAGAATTTTTAAAATCGCTTATTTCATCTTCAGACGGAAAACACCAAGTTAAAAAATTTTCTACTTCTTCCCATTTACCTCCGTTGAAATGAATCCTGCGACTAATTCTATAGTTACTTTCGAAAACTTCATTTATTGAAACATCAGATATCAATGTTGCACAAATTTTTATTCCTATTTCATTGATTAAATATTTCTTATATTGCTTAATATGTTCTTCAGAAGAAAGTCCCCAATAAATAAATTCATTTGCAAGTTCTATTTGATCTGCAACTACCAAATCTGCGATCGTCTGCATTCCTTTATCACAATAAAGTAATCCTTTCTTAAATGTCGTCAATTTATCTTCTGGGAGGGAGCACCAACTGATTACTCTTTCAAGAGCTGTTAGTTTTTCTTCACATGAAATCTTTTTCCCGCATATGTCTCTTCCGTACTCTGATAGAATGTCTTCCTTTAGTTGAATTATTTCCACTTTAGATAATAAACTCCATGTAATGAATGTATCAAATGTGTCCCATTCGTTATATTCTATAAAATCAATATAGATACGGCGTGTCTCTTTTTCAAAACTAAACTCTTTTTTGAACATTACAATTCTCTCTTTAGAAGCACAACAACTTACTATAAATTCATCAAGTATCTCCCATCTCCTTAATGCTATTAACTCTGTGCAGATCTTTTTTCCCTTTTTAGAAAATATAATATCATCTTTCTCTTCAGCAGTTGCGTCCTGTAATATCAACCTGATATTTATCTTATCTTGATAAGTAAAGTTATTCAGCGTAAATAATTGAAACAGCATCTGCGTGCCAAAATTAAAATAACTTCCACTTTGATCTCTAAGAATTTCTCTTTTATTACGGTCAGGAATTTCTTTCCAAAACTCCCTCAAAAGCTTCCGGTAGTTGTAATTGTTTTCTTCTAAATAACCTCTTTCTAGTGCACAAATCCTATGAAGAAGGTCATTTATAAGAAGCAAATAATCATGCCCTGGTAAATAATCCCACAGCATTCTTGCAATTTTCATGAAGTAATTCTGATATGGCCAGTGAAGAAGTAATTGCAAAACTCTTGATCTTTCATAGTTGTCGCCATAATTATTATAGTGAACACCTTTAATGTCTTCTTTTAAAAATTTTATCTGTTGCTCTTTGCTCATTTTTGAAAAGAGAAAACACATGACATCTATATAATATTCGTCTGGTACTTTTGGTTCACCCCAATTTGCTAACCGATACAGCATTATTTGAATTGATTCTAAAGCAGCATATATTACAGAACCCTCATCGATTATTAAATTTATTTCCTGTAAGCAATATTCGACTATATCTTTATTTCCACTACTTACAGCCATCTGAAGCCAATATAAATTGGGGTCTGTATCTCCTCGTAGTTTATCTACCTCATTCTTAAGATAATAAGACCAAAACTTTACAAAATCTGGTTGACGGATCTTAAATGGGTCTTGAAAATCATAAAATTCTCCTTTATCCTTCTCTGTCAGTTGAGTGTACAAATCAGGAATATGGTCATTCATGCAATAAAGAAGAGCCAATTTATACTTCTGTTTAGTGCTTAAAATTTTTTTATCCTTCATCATCTCTTCTGCAGCTTTCTTGCAATCTACGATTCCACGTAGTGTGAAAAATGAGCTGTTGAAAACGTTGAAGCTAAAATTACGCGAAAACCCAAGAGTTCCTTCGTGATATTCTGCCCAATTTAATATCCTCCATCCGATTGAAGGTATAATGCATGTTATGTTTTCCTGGAACTGTTTTGGATGGCCTAAATTTTCTAATATGATTGCTGCTTTCTTTTCTAGCACCTTATTCCATTGCATTCCTGCGTTCATTAAAATTGTTTCTTTAATTGCATCATACTCCGAACCAGGTAGACGAAATATTTCCTTCTTCAGCTGAGAGTTATTGCATATTTTAATACCAATGTGGATAGCTGCAGTCTCTTCTAATGATGACATATTGATTACTAAAATATCCAGTACTTGAATTTATCAAAACTTATTTAACGAAGGAATATAAACAAAGCAGTACAATTTGTCCGAAATGAAATAATTGTTAATATATAACATTAAGGGTTTTAACATATATAAATTTTTTAAAAGTTAAAAGGCTTGCTGTTAGAGATCAAGTTGGTCTCTCCTGTTTGTTCTGTTATCCAGGGAGTATGTGGTGAGTTTTTCTTGACTATTCTTTAAAGCTGAAAATAACATAGAAAATCAGTAATAATTATTGAAAGTAAACTAATGAATTTAATATTAAAAAATATGGCCAACACATGAATTTTCTACAGATTAAAAATTCATTTTTTTTTCACTCTCTTTAGCACATAAAACGACTAAAAATTACTTCCCATTTGGCAACTTAGCTCAATTTAAAAAGTCACAAGATTCCCCCCCCCCCCAAATACACAAATCTAAAATACACTCTGTTCCAAAAACATATATATATCCTCTTGAAAAACTGCGCTATAGCCGCGAAATTCGACATGCAAATCAGCAGACCGTCAGCGGCAATGATGTTTAATCAACGCGCATGATAACGACGCATCGTGCAGCATTCTACACGGCCGGTCTTCTCACTCATGGACAATTGGAAGACCGGTCTTCTCACTCATGGACAATTGGAACTGGATTATCTGCTTTGATACGGCAAGTTGTGTACAAAGATGCCTTAGGAAAGTACTCGACGGCGATATGATCAATTGTAGGATTCAGAGAGGCAAGCTGGTTGGTCTAAAAGACGTATCAGTCGCAATCTTGATCGGAGCGATATGGTAGCTGCTCAGTCTTAGCAACATTGAGCCAACCCAAAAGTAAGAAGCTCAAAACTTCATACTTTTGAAAAAGTCTCATCCTTCTATGTGAACTCCGCAAGCAATTATGGAGATAGAGGACTTAAACAAAAATCTTAAATGCAAAATTCAGGGTCTTCTCATGGGGAGGGTGATCAGACTCACTCCTGGGTCCACTGAGGACTTCAGGAGTGTGCAAGCTCACTTAACCCGTGAGAAGATTCCTTTCAGTTCCATCAACCTCAAAACTGATAGGCCGAGGAAAATTGTACTAAAGGGCTTGCCCATTAATACTAACGTTGAGGACATTAAAACCGCTCTTGCTGCTGAAGGCTTCAAATTGATCACAGTAACCCAGCTTAGAATCAGGCGTAACAGGACTCCCCTTTCCATCTTCTTGGACGGTCTTGAGCCAGCTGAGGGATGGGCAAGAATTTATGATGTAAAATCCCTGCTTTCCATGCAAATTAAGGTTCAGCTATTCAAAGCCCGTGGTCATAAAATGTGCTACAATTGTTAGCTCTGGAATTATCATTCGACAAATGTACCCCCCTCCTCTGCCTAAAATGTGGCGAGGGACATCCTACGAGAGATTGTTTAAAAACGCGTGATACCCCGGCGAAATGCGCCAACTGTTTAGGACCACACCCTGCTCAAGGTACTTTAAACATAAGGTAGGTCAGAGAAGGGGAATTGCTTTTCGACCGGGAGAGAAACTTGAAGAGTGACGTCACTGACTTACAAGTCAAGAAGAGGGGACATAGAGATACGTGTATAAAGTTTAGAAAGTTCGCGTTTATCATTCGAAAAGGAGATAAGATCATTCGTAATAAAATTTTAGAAGAATGAAATTAAATGATTCTACTCATAAATGCATAGGGCTATCATTAAAATATTATAATACATATATTATTTATAATAAAAGCTGAAATAGATCGTAAAAAGTGTAGTAAATATAAAATTTACATTTCAAGTGTTTTAATACAGATATGAATAAATATTTAATCATCGGATTTTTAAAAATATAGTATCCATTATCTTAAACATTGATAATACGTTCTACATGTAATATAAATATGTATTTCAAAAATATCTAATTGCATAAAAAATCCCACATACATATAACATATATTGATGACTATGAAATATCATCAATCTAGTAGTTACATAACTATATATTATATTAAGAAGCGTAGATCGGATCTTGCGAAAAGGGGGGAGTTGATGGTCGAATGGATGGTCAATGGCAGTAGATTCATCTTATTTACCCAACAAAAAGACGATTGTGAGCTAGTAGAGTATTATGACTCTTGGTTAAGCCACTGGATCTGTCAGTTTCATAAAGATATTTTAAGCATGCAAAATTGATGTTATTAAACGTTATAGCGTTTTAAATATATAAACTATGTACAGTATTAAAATTTTAAAGCAATGTTCACGTGGATCATAAATAATAAATCAATACATACCATTTTTATGCCATGATACTGCTTTTACACCATTTAGAGGCTTTTCTTTGCTTTTTTCTCTCTACTAATTGTGGCATGAAAGTCTTGTTTAAGTTTTTAATGCGAATGAATGTTCTGGTTCGTGAAAACAAAGTTATGGCTTTTAGAGGTATAGAAGGCGAAATGTTTGCTAACTTTGACTGCAAGTTCTTAATGACGCATTTCTCTTTTGATATATATGCGACATGCTAAGAAACTATTCTTCCACTTTTTTATTTCTTCTGAAAAATGTGCTTCTGGGTTTTAGTTTTATTGTAAATAAATTTTTTATGCATTATATTTCAACTTTGATGATTTTAGTTTTGTATTCTAAGCTTTTTACATATCAAAACGAAATGTCCCATAACTTAACTTCAGATGATGTGAATATAATGTCAATATTATGATTACTAAAGAATTGCGTTTTATGATTATGTATAATAATAACAAAGTAAAATGCTTAAGGTATTTAAAATTAACTTTACATACATTTTGCAATAAACTAAACTGTGTAAATTAGCTTAAAAAATGCTAATATCTCCCCCCCCCCCTCTCCAGAAAAAGAAAGAAAACTCCATAATTGCTAGTATCGGATGTAAAATATTTTTATATATTTTAGATACTTCATATGAAGTCGTTTTTATTTTATTAATTTTGTTTTTTGGATTACTTAGAGGACCACATATTTTACATATCAATGAAACATGTCAACATAAGTATTTTTTATACTGCTTTATTAAAAACATTATTTTTAACTGCGGTATTAATGGTATGTGAGATTTTTGTGCCGTTGGCTTCTTGTTTTAATCGTTTAACCGGCTTCAAATTCAAAATTTAGCCCGAAAATCTTCATCAGAAAAGTGACTCGAGCAGACAGTTGCGTTAGCAATGTTTATTTTATCCTCTCTTTTGCACTTCACGATCCATAATTTTTGGAGTGTAGGATCTTTTGGAAATCTACGAAAACTGATAGATCCCATTGACTTCTTATAATAATTTGAACATAAAGCAACCGAGCATCAACCAGGCATTTTTGTGCTTACCAAAATTATACTTTATATACGTTGAAGACCCAGACCGTCCGACTCGTCCAGAGGACTAAGAGCTACTATTTGGACGGCCGGATACTTTATATACGTGAAAATACTAATATATATACATCTATAATACACAAATTTGCACTTAAACTTCACTTTTACGATAGAATTACAAATTATATTAAAAGAACGACTGACACAGTCTATGTTTTCCCATAGAAATGAATGCTAGTCGGAGAAACTGGCACTTCTCCTTCTAACCCAGTGACGTCACGAACGGCGATAACGTCCGCCTTCTAGAATACTGTCAACGGCGGCATTCTGGTCTTTTTGATCTCTGACCCTCCCTGGGTGAGGAACACTCCCCCCCCCTCCATTCAAACAACATCTCCCCTGTACAGGAAGTGCTGGCAAGTGCGGAGACGATAACAGGAGTTACCGGAAAGCACTTTGCCCACGCACAACCTGTTACAGACAAAACCCCACAAACCCCTAATGCATTCTTAGAAATTCTCAGTTTTTTAAATGAGTTAGAAAAAATGAGTTAGATATCAGTAACCTAGGCAATATACTTAGGCACCTCGTGCAAATTTTGAGAGCAAATGATGATCCGATGACTAAAACCTTCCACATCTTTGAACTGTTAGCAAAAATCAGCAAACCGCAAACCCCCCAAAATTAGTTTTTGGCCGGCTAGCAGAGAAGTTTCTTCTATGGTTAGCAGATGGACTCTTCCACGTGCTTCTTCGCACTGGAGCCAGCTCATTCGACGACACCATGCTCACTTGGAGGCAATCCTCAACGACATATTTGGACTCATACAAATAATATCAAAGCCACAACACCTGTAATCCCTCATGACCGAAGATAAAGGCAGTAATGCCAGGTGCTTCTTCAACTACGAAACAACGTTCTGAGCAACATTGAATCAGTGAAGGCACACGTTACTGTTGCTGAGGCTCGGAATGTTTAGGACCCAAAACTACTCCAGTTGATCGTGCAGTCAGGAAAGGAGCCACGTTCACACCAATGCAAGATTTTATTTCTTACTGCAGTTATATTCTGTGTTAAAAGAGTTATCCTGATTGGTTCCACGAGAATCGTATAGCTCCTCCCTCTCACTACGTATTGTATCACTGAAATTCATGTTTTTTAAACTTAGACCGACAAAATTCAAATCAATTATACAAATTCTAATATAACATTTGTTATTGCGATCTCGTTTTTCTTTCATCAATGTATGCCTAGAATTGCTAATAATTCCCAGAAAATTTTGGTTATTACGTTTATTTTCTCGTTATCCTCTCTCTTGTTTAGGTTTATCAAGTGGATTGTCACTATTTTTCTGCTGTTCCGAAATGAATAGTGAAATTTTAAATATTTTTAATATATAAAATGTCATTTAGTGGAAATTAACATTTAATTTCCACCATAATTAAATCATTTAAATTTTATAATGACCATATGCTAAGCTCTTAATTCCGTTTTATTGCAATAAAATGGATGGTTTGTTTTAGTTTAATGACGTTAACACTAATAATTAAATTTAAACATGAAAAATAATGTATTCCAAAAACAAAAACGTTTATTATTTAAGTTTGTATATATATTAAAAGCATTTTTGTTTTTAATAAAAACACGAAACAAAATTATAAACACCCATAATACCAATAGTCCACTGTTAAAATAATCTCTAAACTGAATAGAATGTTGACAAATTAAACAAAAATCTAAGCACAATTCTAGAATGGAAGTCGAAAACCTGTTAAATCAGAACAATATATAGCCCCTGTTTAAATCAGAACAATTGTAAAACAATATAAATGAAATACACTATAAACGTGTAAATACACTTAATACCTAATTTTCTGGTCAGAACCACGCCGACCTCCCCTCCGCCATAGGAACACCGTGCGTTCGCGCGCGCATGTGGGTGAAATATCGATCCCTCCTTTCGCGGTTTGGCCGAGAAATTGAAAATCATTACTTCCTTTAAATCCGGATAGTGGGGCTATTTTTTCTTATTTCTTGACCAGATTGGGCTTGTAAGGAAGCCTGATTTTTGAGCTTTCTGAAAATGTAAATTATTAGTTGAAATTGTCGGTACTTTTCCCGACGCAAGGATTTAAAGCGAATGTTCGTTTTTTGAGCCGAAAGTGACTTTTGTTTTAAAATCTTTAAAAAATATTAGAATTTGTCCCTGAGATTTGAAATTGATATATTTTTACTCGCAATTGTCTGCTCTTTCCGGTCGTAACAAAAAAAAATAATTCAAATTTTAAAAATCGGTTTTCACGTGTCCCCCCCCCCCCCCCCCTCCGAGTCTCCGATTGCCAAATTTCGTAGCTGTGCGACGCGCGGTCGCTGAGCCTATAGTGTATAAGGCAGACACACAAACAGACATTGCCTTTTATTATATAGACTGTATTAAAAGGAACAGATATTTAAAAATGTTCATTTAAAAATAAAAATAGTCCGTATGGATTAAATTACGACAACAGATGGCAAGACCAAAAATATTTTGGATTAAAATAAAAAATATATTCTATATTTTATTGAGTGTTAAATTTAGTTTTGGAACAGATTTGTTATAAAGAATTTGGCGAAATCCGCCATTTTTTTTGCCGCCAAAAATGGCGCCAATGCGTACGGTGATTGAAAAGTCCTGACGGACGTCATCTTGGGCTTTAAGCATAACAAATATAAACATATGTAATTAAAAATGCATAAAAAGATAATAAATAAGTATAAAATAATGTTAAAGTATTAAGAAAAATCGATACTTAGAAAAACGATTGTACTTTAAAGAAATTTCAAAAAAACGATATTTAGCAAAAATATTACACTTTAGCAAAATTTTAAGAAAGGATACTTAGAAAAAAGTTTGTACTTTAAAGAAATTTAAAAAAACAAGGTACTTGGCTGTTTGTGCGACAACTACATGGACGTAACATGAAAATCATAAAATTGAATACAATCAAGAAATTGAACTTTAAATTACCCTCTAAAACAAAGCAGAAGCCATGCTTAAATCAAAATCAAAACACAGTACCTGAAATCCAAAACTTTTCAAAGAAAAACACGTGTAAATATCCAAATTGCACAAATGACTTTCCACATTGCGGTCATACGAGAACGATCATTATTTCTCTGTAAATTTTCTGCTTCTACATTATTTCATCTATTAACGTGTGCTATCTTTAATTTTGTATGATATTCAGGTTTTTAATAGAGCATGGGCACGTGACGTCACATGTAAACTCAACCGGCATGCGCGAAATTTGTAAGGGCAAAACATTCGGATTCTCCCATTGCGAACCTGTAGATTTCTGTGTTTTAACCTGTTTTATACTTGCTGTTTTAATAACATTATTCATTATTTGACATCTATTGCAGGTCAAGTATAGTGTAAATTATTCAATTTCATTCGTTCTTCTGTTTTATGCTGCATATTTTAAGTTTATTAACCTATATCTTGCTTTGAGGCGATATCACAGCAGATTTAAATGACGACTATCCTAATTTCAATATTTTTGTACTTCTTTAAAAACACCAAATTGTTTAAATTAAAAAAATATATAGATATTGAATGTTAACTAATTGAGCCCATTATTATTTATAGGTTATTTTTTTTTTATGTGAATAGTTTTGATTGGCAATTTAGTAATTAAAATTAATAAATTGTATCTAAAAAGGTAAATCGTTGCTTATAAAAAATCTTTCAAGTGTAATAGGGTTTTCATTTTTCACTTGCTGTTTTAAGAAAACTTCTCATTTGGCATATATTGGTTAAATAGTATTGTGAAAATTATTACATTTCATTCTTCTATTTATTTAATGGTGCATATTTAAAGCTTATTAACCTGTTTCTTGTATTGATGTGATACAATAAATTACAATATGTAAGTAATAAAGTAAATATAAATATCAGCTGTCCAAATTGAATTATGTTTTTATAAAATCATAACATGATAATTGTTTGCAGTTTTAAAAGTAATATAATTTTAAATAATTAAGTGTATTATTATATATGTAGAGATTCATTCATGCACATAGTTTTGATTGACATCATAGTAATAAAATTTGATTATTTGAATCTTAAAAATAAATTTAAGTATATTTTTTTCGGGGAGGGGAGGGGGCATTTGTTAAATAGATGTAACTAATCTCCCCAAAACTAGTAAAAGACATTCAAGTAAAAGTTATACTGTTTTGCACATCAACTTTCTGAATTTGGTCGGTCGGTGCTTTTCAAATTATACAAGTATATATATATATATATTTTTATTTGGGGGGGGGGGGGAATTTGTTACATAGATGTAACTAATCTCCCCAAAACTAGTAAAAGACATTCAAGTAAAAGGTATACTGTTTTGCACATCAACTTTTTAAATTTGGTCAGTCGATGCTTTTCAAACTATACAAGTATATATATTCTTTTTTTTTGGGGGGGGAGGGGGCATTTGTTAAATAGATGTAACTAATCTCCCTAAAACTAGTAAAAGACATTCAAGCAAAAGTTATACGGTTTTGCACATCAACTTTCTAAATTTGGTAGGTCGGTGCGTTTCAAACTCTACAAGTATAATTTTTTTTTTTTTTTTTTGGGGGGGGGGGCATTTGCTAAATACATGTAACTAATCTTCCCAAAACTAGTAAAAGACATTCAAGTAAAAGTTATACTGTTTTGCACATCAACTTTCTAAATTTGGTCGGTCGGTGCTTTTCAAACTATACAAGTATATATTTTTTTTTTGGGGGGGGGAGCATTTATTAAATAGATGTAACTAATCTCCCCAAAACTAGTATAAGACATTCAAGTAAAAGTTATACTGTTTTGCACATCAATTTTCTAAATTTGGTCGGTCGGTGCTTTTCAAACTATACAAGTATATTTTTTGGGGGGGGAGGGGGGGGGCATTTGTTACATACATGTAACCAATCTCCCCAAAACTAATAAAAGACATTCAAGTAAAAGTTATACTGTTTTGCACATCAACTTTCAGAATTTGGTCGGTCGATGCTTTTCAAACAAGTTCTATGTAACCATTTTAACTCAGCAATTTTAAGAAATACTACAATGCTTTAGTCAGTGGGAGATCATTTCTCATATCATATATACTATAAAATGTATCATATGGTTCCGTGAATCATATTTGAAGTTGATAAGCATCATGTAATATTAATATATTTTGTACATGAGTATTATACCTATCTCCAATGTTTTCAGCCCAAACAAATGTTTGCTCTTTTATTCTAATATATATTGCGCTGTGCTTTATTTGATTACCTTTTACATACCCTACAAACATTTCAAAATTTGAAACAAATAATTTAAAAATTTGATGATATGACGAGACAGAGAAATCGCTAGACGTGCCGATACGAAAAAATATGTTCGCTTCAGAAGTGCATAAGAAGTGAAATATCTAAAAAAAAACTACATCGAAATTAAGAAAAGGGGCTACGTCCTGCAAAAATTCACCCATGTAGGTACCTGCCTGCAAAAATTCCTGATCTTGCTATTGTTAGTCTATCCAGGACGCGAACTCGCAGCTGAAATATTTTGTCTTTGATTTTGATATTAAATATTTCTTGAACTACAATATATATAAAAAAAACGGTTTATTTCAGCATATTCACCAAAGCTTTATCTATAAGTGTACCAAATTTAATATTTTTATATGCAATAGTTTTTACGGTACGAAGCAATTCTTCAGACATCGTACAAAATTTGCATAGAACTCAATGGGAAAGAAAGTGCCCTTTTGCCCTTACAATCCTGCGCATTCTACTACGCAGGTTGTTTATTTACATTCGTGCCCATGCTCTATACATTTTTACACATACAACAAAAATAAATGGCCGGAGCCGAAAGTAACAGAAAGCTAAAAGGGGTTGCCAGAAAAAAAGCGTCTCCGGACATTTAGCGCCAAGTGCAATTTATTTTCGCGCCACATTTGACGATTTATCGCTTCAGAAAAAAGCGTTAAAAACCAAATCCTTTGTATCAAATTATTTATACCTTTGTTTTAATATAATCTAAGCATTGAAATATAATATGATATATAATGAGATATAATCTAAGCGTTAAAATCACATTACATGGTGAAAATGAAAGATACGACTGTACGAATAATAGGATGGTATTCCGTATGTTTGGAACTCCTCTTATAGGTGGGTGAGTTTTATGAAAAATATCCTCCTTAAAATGTTTAGAGCTTTGAAGAAGTAAAATTTCTAGTTTAAAATTTTCCATTCTTAAAATATCAACCAAGTTACAATTATCTCGCATGTTAGAAAAGCGTAATTATAAGCCGCATTTGAAAACGATGAAAATAGCGTGTTAGGCAAAAATTAATCCTAGTGTATTCAAAGTTTTCGTGAAAATATTATAATTTGTTTATAAAAATGTGATCAATGTATATTCTTAATGCAAATTCAGCTCAAGATAATGAATCTGTGAAAGCGAAATTTGCGAATATTACAAATTAAGTAAAACAAATGGAGTGAAACATTCTTCTTAAAAGTTTGTTAAAAAAAAAAAGGCGGATATCTTCCATGATTATTTTTTTGTAATGATGAAATTAACAATGAATCAAAATTGTTTTTAAAATTTAGTTTTATATAAATACTCTCCCTTATAAGATCTCTTAGTTTGTCCACTATACAGAAATAGTCTTAGCTTTTATTCTGCATGATTGTGGGAAAATTTTACGCTTGTATCAGTATTTAAATTATTTTAAATATTTTGAAAAATAAAATATCATTCAGTGTAAACGGCCGTATTCAGCTGCTGTACCCGAACATTTCTAAAAATATTTATATTCACAAAGAATTTGAACGGGAAGACCTTTTTTGAAAGCATGAGCAGTGTTTTAGAAATGTCGCTCCTAATTTAAAATGTGGCACAAAGAAAGAAAAATTAACACAATACATAAAAGATTTAGCACACAAAAGTGAGAAAGTACTTACAATTACAGAAAAGTCGAAATCCAGAAACGGCAGAAGAGTCCACTCAAAGATTTAGAATTTCCCCCACAAACACTACAAACATTCCGTTCGAACACGTTCAAGAATTACCACGTGAAGTCCCACAATACTGATATTGACTAGGCTACATTCACAGACTACTTATGCAGACGTTGCAGTCGCTACCGCAGCGCCATCCATCTTTGACCCAAATTAAAATCAAATATCAAAGTTGGCAGGTTTGGAGATGGTCAGAAATGGTCAGTGACGGTTTTCGCTAAGACGTTCGGTTAATATAACCCTATGTGGCCCTGAATGAAACACTTAAGGTGTTTATAAACGATCAGTAAATGTTTGTCAAACAATGTGAATGTTTGTCCCAAATCAATGAATATTTGTCATGATCAGTGATTGTTTGTCCCAAATCGTTACAATAAATAATAATAACAAGACTAAATGCATACATCAAAATTAAAAGTCTTTAATAATTTGAATTATTTTCATATAATTCAGTGTGACAATGGATTTTAATAAACATAAATTGAAAGTAGGATGTATTTTTCCATAATATACAAATTAAATACATTTGAAAATGGACGCCAAAATTCTTTTAGCTCTATGTACTAAATTTCTAATTGCAGCATTGGGCACAAGTATTAATTATTTTAATTTTTATTTCCTAAAACATTATATTTAACGTATGAGTGGAACCTACTTTTGACAATAAACATTCACAAATAATTTGAATCAGAGATATTTTTAGATGAATATTTTTTTAGAAGTAGAAAAGCAGAAAGTCTATTAATTAAAATATTAAGACATGTCAAAAAAAAAATCTGCTACCAAAATATCTATATTCATACTTACCTGAATTTACTACAGAAAATTTATATGTACTAGTAGAAAAGCATTAAGAACTAAATACAAAATGATATGTTAAATAAATTGGCAAATTTTTTGCCCAACTTACCGCTTGCATTCCTCATCGAATCCGTGACATTTTTATTTTCATAATTAAATTGTGTCCTCATAGTATTTTTTTCATATTTTTGAAAGTTTTTTTATATTTCAGAAGACAAATCAATAATTTCCGTTATTTCTGATAAACACTGGTTTCTAAAAATAAATCAATAATTTTAATTTCTGACGTCATCGTAATTTCAATTTCTTACGTCATCTGTTTTATTTTGAAAAATATTTTTCAAACTCAGATGTGGTAAGGAAGACACTAATCTCTATTGTGTTTCTATATTGTGCTCAGCCAGAACTTATATATTGTGTTTCGCTAATTGTTGAAGCAAAATATAAATAGTTCGGGCTTATCTTCTAATACGAGTTTTCCTTTATGGTATACTTTGATAAAATTTTATCTTTTTTGTAAATTTGTTTACAAACGGGACCAGGATGTTCTATTCTTCAAATCTGTCTGTGAAAATAACTTCGTGCAACGAGAACATAGATTCTAATACTTCCATTTAGGAGATTTACATATTGTAATAGAATGTTTTGAATAACATTGCCATTTTGAAAACTATAGGAATTTACACATAAACGTGAAATAAGTTTTTTTTATATTATATATTTCGTACGAAGAATGGATATACTACCAGTGATACCATATATTTATTCAATTATTACATCCATTGAATGATGTTTTGGAATATACTAATTTAATGATAGATAAATTTTATAAAATGTAAAGGCACCCACTTTTATTGTGCGAGATAAAAATGTGAGAACATTTATTCTTTGTGAACTTTCATAAAGGTGTAGATTCTGAAACTAGTTTTTTTTCCCTACTTTTTAGTATAGTTCAAAATTCAAATAACAAAAATGCACCAGGAAAGGCGGCGATGAGCCGAATTTGGGTATTTTTACTACCCCGGTTCTCGTCTTATTCACAAAAGAAAAACTTGAATCTCCTTATGGAGGGCTGTACCGGTACTGTTTAAAATCCAAAGAATTAAAATGTAATATGAAATGCAATAAAATGCCAAATTGGAACTTTTTAGCTGCTCTGGTTCTCGAGTTATTCCCCTAAAACTTGTATCTATGGGGAGCTTGGAACGGGCTAGACCTGTAAGGTTCATTCCTGGCAACAATAAATCCAATAAAAAAATATATTGAAAAAGGCAACGATATGCTAAATTCGAACTTCTAAGGTTTTCGAGTTATAACGTGTATTGCTGGCCCATGACAAGCTAGTATAAAAAATAAAAATTTGTGCTTTTGCGTCGTATGATTAAAACAGTCGTAGTTTGACCTTATTCAAAACATTTTTGTTGGAACTACAGGCCTGCGACCAGTGTTTCTTTCAGGACTTTTTGGCCGGGGGGGGGGGGAGGCGAATGACATTTTAGAGGGGTACAAGTTTTCTATTTGTCCTAAATATATCTAAATGCTGTGCAACATAAATAAAAACTAGGTTTCATGAAATGTCTCCGGGGGTCGAATACTCGTCTCGGGGGATGGCTTCGCCCCCCCCCCCCCCACGGAGGTATGCCTGAAAGAAATGCAACCTGCGACCCATTGTTCAAGGTGTATTGAATCGCGTAATCTTTTTTAAACACCCTGTATACTCTGATCGAAGTGAAATAAAAGTGTGTAAAAAACATTTAATTACAGTTTTCAATATTGACCTAAATTCCTTTTCTCTAGCATAAGCAACAGTAAATTCTGCTTTGATTTCCGCAACTGGTTCATTTTTCTGTCCAATGCAACTGACCATATAAATATTTTCCCTCTCCTAGACTTTGATGCCTTTAACTTTTGGGATTGTTTTTTCCAGGAACAAGTGTCACTGGAGGGCTCAATTAGTCTGTGCCGGAGGGCAGCCCCTCAGCACAGTCCCGTGAAACTGCTAAGAACAGACTAATATTATACAGACCTGCCACTCTCGATAGTTCCGTTTTCGCGACGGCCATTAGAGATAGACCAAAACGAGGGTTGGCGCGCTCTTGGCGATGGTCTGATTTGGTCTGAGCGCTCGGCGATGGTCTGGTTTGGGTCCAAGACGATTTTCAATGTTATAACCCTATTTCGCTCGACGAAAACTTAGAACCACAGACTAGCGTGCTTTGAGTAACGTGAAAAAGGATTATTTGTTAAGTGTTTAGATCATTTCATAGAAATGGATTGTCAAAAGAAAACTGGTTGCGTTACAGGGTATGTAATTTATTTTTATTAAAATTGAAATAATTTTAGTTATCACCATCCTATATACGTGTTCATTATAAATATACACGTGTTCATAAGTATACACGTGTTCATATAAGTATACATGTGTTCATCATACGAAATTAGTGTTGTGTTATTACTGCCTATTAGACTAAATTCTAAGAGGTAGTGGTATAATTAGTTAAAACATATTTTCCGTATTTTTATAAAATGTGAAATAATTGATATTTGGATAGCTTTTTCTTAGTTTAATGTGATATTGTATGTGTATATATTTATGTAAAATTTTTATTAAGTGCCTTATGGTGGAAAATTCACCCCACCCTCGGGTAATTAATAATTGAGTTCCACAACTTCGACAATGCATTTATGTAAATTTGATATTTACTATATGAATATCTTTATATTTAAAAAAAAGTCTATTATCAGTATCCCAGAACAAATTAAGGATCAAGTAAGTTAACGATCAACACGCTAGTATACCTTTTAGACTGAAAATATTATATAATATTTCAGTCTTTTGAGTATGTTAGCTTGTAATTTTTTGTGCATTATGTTTTATAGTGAGACAATGCAATGCGTCTATTTTTTAATCAATTTTATGATTATTTGAATTAAATATATAACTATGTTTATTTCAATTTACTTAAACTAATGAATATATTTATGTTGCAGATTAATGTATTTTTAAATCCTGATCATTTCTTTAGTTTCAAAAATTATAAAAGTACAGTCCTCAACATTTTGTCCCCTCCCGTTTAAAAATAAATCGCCAAGCGAGCGATAACGCGCCAAATCTGGCAGACGTATTTTATTTACATCGTAGTTCAGTTGGTCCAACTCACGAGCTCTAGTGTCTATGCGACATCCCATGTTTAAAATGTTGCCATAGGGTCCTATGGGAGTGAACCTTCTGAATATAGTATTCTGTGCTGTTAAGAACTTTCCTTGGTATTGCTTCAAAGGGTGGGTGACTTGTCAATCATAGTTCTACGCAGGGGAAAGCACATTTTTGGCAACGCCTATTCCCCCCTCCCGCTACGAGCGCTAACAACCGAAATTACTTTTCGCTTCGAGAAGTTAATCTCTCTTAACATTGTGGATAGATTCCTCTCCCCACATAATACTTTACAATTCAGAAAGTTCACTCCCATAGGACCCTATGGCAACATCGTTAACATTGGATTTCGCATAGACACTAGCGCTCGATGAGCCAACCATCGCCAAATCAATTTTATTTTAATGCGGCCGGGTAAAAAAACGTACGGGACTCTACTTATTTTTTAATACAATTTTTTTTTCTTTCAAAGATCAGAGGGAAAATAGAAATACTTTGTTACCGGCAGCATATACAATTGATATTAATCAGTATTTAAATTTATTTTGATACATTTATTTAATCGCTATGCTGTTATTAATGAAGTATTTCTATTTTTAGTTAAATTTAATAGAGCAGTGAGATGATTTCTTTTGTTAATTAAAATTTGAACTCATGCAAGATGTAAATTTATAATTTATAAACACATATATAGATTTTAATTAATTCCAAAATAAAAAATATTTATAACACCTTTCTGGTAGGTCGGACGGTCTGGGTCGAAGGTTTCATTTTGTTGAATACAAATTTTAAAATATGAAATACAAATATTCAATTTTTAATATATTCTTTATTTTTTCACACATATTTTTAACAAAAAATACAATTTATATTCACATTTTACAGTAAAATATATACTGTACAGTTTCATATCTGAAGTAAAATATAACAGATTCTGAATAACCTCAAAAGAGATGCAGGTATTATTCTGATCAGTATGTGTATGAAGGGAGGGGGTTATAACCCCCCCCCCCCTAAACTTTTCATCAGAATGGTGGTGTAGAAGGTTTTGTAGAAAAAATATGGTATTTGAAATAGGTTTATAAAATAAATTATTATGGCAACTTAGTTATAATAACCTCTAACCCTAGGCAAGGGATCCCTTTGATGTGTACTCATAGCCAGGCACATTGTTTATTATAGAGGTATACTCTTCTATTTTTTATGATTAAAATTGTGTTCATTTTCAGCATTGCATCAATGATGAAATAAAAGAATTAAAAAATAAAAGGCATTCTATAATTGAAAGATTTCAGGTTTTATACATTTTATGATTGTATTGGAGTTTGGTCAAAAGCATAGTTCTTAAAATAGGTTTTAAAAATGAATTTTATTGTTTTTAAACTGCAATTTTTTGAGGACGAGGAGGAAGAAGAACGTAGATATACTAAATTAGTTATTCAGCATTTTTAAAGAAATTTTTACTTGAAATGGATTTGTTAAGTGACTTCTAATGTGAGTTTCTGACGAGGAAAACAGAGACTTGCTAAAATCATTAATTTGCATTTTTTGAAACATTTGGGAAATATTTTAACGATACATTGCATATGAAGTAAATAAATATTTTTGAGAATAATGATGTAGAAGATGAAATTAATATTTTGTGATTTGTGTAACTATGTAAGGAAAGCTAGATTAATTGAATTTTATGAAATATATAGTGGAACTTAAAATTGGTAATAGTTATAATCACCTGTAACCCTGGCAAGAGATCCCTTTGTTGGATACTCACAGCATATGAAGAAATACATTGCATATGAAATAAAAAATTCATGTGACTAATGGTGTAGAGAATGAAATTAATATTGTGGAACTCCTCATGGCAGGGAAAGCTCTTCATGATAGGCATAGAAACACAGTGGTCATACAAAATATTTTCTTCAAACTGTTGCAGGCGATCAGATTGGTGACACCATTTGTAAGTCTGTGTGTGAAGTATTATAAGACAGAGCATCTTTTGCTGATTAGAGCCTAGAAATAGATAAATACAAATCACATGCTTTTAAGCACAAAATTAAAATTTTAAATGAAAAACATTATGTGAACTTAATTCATTTTAACAAATATTAACATAAATTCTTGAAACTAAAATATGAATCATTTATTTTAATTTTCTGTAAGTAATTATGATTTATCAATTGGTGTCCAATGAAAATGGTAAAAAATGTAAATAAAAACTACTTAAACGAGTATTTTTAAAGTTATATTGAACTCGTATTTTAGATACCAGAATGAATATATTAAATAATTTTAGAATTAATGAACATAATGAATATAATATTTGATTTTAGAATTATTACCAAACACAGTGATCTTTTAGAGGCACTGCAGTTCTAAATATTTATAATTGTGAAAGAAAAGTTTACATAGAATTAAATATTCTGTTAAAAAATGTCATGCATGTATACATTTTAAAAGAATTAATATACATACCAAGGGGTAAGAATTGTGTCACATTTACTCATGAGAAAAATTTCCTAGTCTGCATTGTCTATCCGTGACTTTTCATTACACATGGTAGGAGTGTAAAGCAGGTAATTGCAAATTTCAAGCTATGTAATAACATTCTTTTGTTCACATTTTACATGTTCACAAATCAGTTTATTTTTATGCATCTAAAGATTTTGATGTAAAATTTTTATGGCAACATTTAGTTATAATCACCTGTAACCCTAGGAAAAGGATCCCTTTAATGGGTACTCACAGCCGGGATCAGCTGTTCCCACGTTTTTTATAGAGGTATGCTCCTCTGTTTTACACATGCTTCACATGTTTTAACTGCCTGCTAGTATCATATATGATGTAATTTGAATTCAGACTTTGGCTTTATGTCTTATCATCATTGTTACGAAACAATGAATTATAAATTTCTTTGCTTTTTCTTCATGTAAATGACCACAGAAAAAATCCAAATTAACAGTCTTAAGAATAGAACACATATTTCTTCTCACATGTGACCCATAAAAATACATGTCAATGTGCTTGAAAAATTTATCACTAATACATTTCATGAAATTGTATAACTGATTTGTGGGCCATATCAAACCATATTTAGACTCTTTATATTCCTTGAAATACAAAAGCATGGTATGAGAGTCTAATGTTTTAGGACCTACCAATAAAGATTCACAGTCTGCACAAGAAACCTTTTTTAGATAGGATTTTGATAAGAATCCAGAAATATAAGCAATAACATTATCTTCGATGTGATCAGTAGTGGACACTTCTAGATGGCAAACATTAACATTTTCAAGATTATCAGTTATAGACACTTCTTCATCGATGATTAAAGTGTGCTCCTCATCATCATAGAAAGCAATCATCATAGAAAGCAAGGCAATCTTGATTCAACCTATTTGTCAATAGATATAAATGATCTTGACGTACTGTTTTCCAAATTCCAAGTACAGCATTCAAAGTAAGAACAAAACCTTTCTGGCAAGCAGGTTTCAACACTTTACCAAATGAGGTGATAAATTTCCAACTAGGAATCCATGCAGCCATTTTTTTCAAGAATTCTACATGCTCAGATGTAGAAGTACAGGCAGATGCTAGTGAAACTTTACATTTGAACATCTTGGCATTTAAAGAATCAAACAAGTCATTCACTGTCCCTACAAATTCGGAAGTGTTCAGAGCTGTAGGGCTTATTTCATCTCCATAAACACAAGGATCTGCAGCAACAGAATGGCTGAATACTTTAGCAGCAAGCTTGACTTTTATACTTGCCAACCCCTTAACAAAAATATGTTTCTCTGTTAGTTTAGGGGCTATTTTATACTCTATATTTCTTTGAGATAACTTTCTTATAAAAAAATTCTATATCCCTCCAATTAGCTTCAAGAGTTCTCCTGTTGTCATTGCCCTCTTTCAATTCTAAAAACTTCAAAGTATGATTTTTTAAGTTATTTCTGACAGATTTTAGCAGGTGAGGTACATCATACATAGCAAATACTTTTGATCCATTGTTGATGAAGAATGGTCTTTCACTTGAAATGCCCAGATCTCTGTACAAAGCCTGGTTTGTGGGAGCTAGAAAATAAAATATAATCAAAATTAGACATGATGAAATACATCACATTTATATAATACAAATATATGTAACAAAACTAGGCTGAATATTCTGCATTGCCTAGATTTTGAAATGCAAACTGCTGTTTACATCAGAATATCTAGCCTGCTTAGAATATAAATAATTAATTTGCTGTAGGAGCGTAATACACCTACATAGCAAGTTGAAATTTGAAAATTGACCTGGTGTATTGCTCTGGAAGTTCTGCTACTCCTGTTCCAAATTTCACAGCTACTTGAAGCTTCAATTTTTCTGCTACAGAAAGCACAGGCAAGACATACAAGCATCTTCATTTATTATAGAAAATGCAATACAGAATTTCAGACAGATATTAGCCAACTGCGATTATTAGAATGCTTAAATTTATATTTATACAATACTCTTTGCTATACATGAGCAAGTTTGCATTTTTATTTTAGAATTAGATTCTTGTGTATTTGAAGCAAAGCTCTACCCAAAGTCTTGATATGTGATCAAATTATTGCACATATAATCTAATTATTGCACATATAATTATTGAACATATAAGTTTGCTCATAGCAGATACATTACCTTGATCACAAACAGTAGCTATAACTGTAAGACCACACGAATCCAGTTGCCTAAGAACACTGAACAGTGTTTCTTTTAACCAGTTCTGAAGGGAAGTATTTGCCCTGAAGTAGCATGCAACAACCTAAAAATATGCATTTAAATTTAAACAAATATTAAATATTTAAAACTAGAAATTATTTCTAAAAGTTGAATATGAAATATTTTTTCAGAAATTCAGGAGATCAGAATGTTTTAAAACAATGCATGATCTTGGCATAACCAAAACTTTTGCATGTAGATTTATAAAAAGTGGTCATTTAGGGCCCCTCAAACAGTTAATCTGATGCTGAAGAACTTTACCAGTAATGCAGGGGAACTGAATTTTTTTAAATTATGCAAGAACCCGGGATGGCCATGTTGATTTACACAGGCAAGTTTTTGACATGCAAAGGTTTTATCCATCGTTTAAACCATCATGTTAAAACCTAACATTCAAAGACACCTTGCAGTAGTTAAAGTTAAAAACTAAACAAGGATAACATTAGGAAATAAGCTCAAAAATTCAAAGATATAATTGTTTAATAGCATTTAAAGACTAAGAAACCTTGTCCCCTTTGTTCCTATTTTAGTGCAAGCAGAAACACAAGCTTCATTGCATAATCAAAAGCAATTTTAAAATCTGATGGTTTTCAAATTAGCAATTCAGCATTTGTTTAGTTATCTGTATCTAGTCTGTTGTAGATTGTATAACATTTGTTAAAACAATTCAGACAACTTAAAATTTCAGAAAATTGCAATAACAAATGTAATTTAAACATTTGACTGGCTGAGTGTATCAAGTGATGTTGAATAACTCTTCTCGGAACTTTATAAGCAAATCCAAAATAATGGAACAAAAACAATACCGAGTTACGCAAATCCAAAATATACTCATTCAGTGGCTAATTATGAATTGAGATTGGTTAGTAAAAATATGTAATTTTCTAGTCTGAACATACTAACACTCTGGAAGTATAATTTAAGTTATACACAAACATTGTTTTTAATTAGTGCTCACTTATGCAGTCAAATTTTGAAATTGTGAAATTTCTAAATGAAGTAAAATTTAAAAGGTAGTGAACATTTTTAAAGAACGATTAAATAAATACAAGTAAAAAAATCTGATGTGGGCAACAGATGACTTTCCTTATATAATGTAATGAATTTACTACTTTTACAGTAAAAAAAATAGGTTTTTCTTATAGTAGATACTAATATTCCTTCCAAGATATTGAGTTTTCAACAATTAGGCGTCATTTTCATTGATTTAGCGTCATTTTTATCCATTTGGCGAGATTTTCGTTAATTTGGCAACATTTCAAAAGGTCGCCAAGTTGGCGACATTCCGCCAAATTCGTCGCCAAAATCTCGCCAAGCGTTATGGATGAAGAAATATGTTATTCTTACAGCAGACAAATGATTATTGGCGTTCAAATACAAACGTATTACTCAAAGTATCTTTTTTCATGAATGGAATGAGCTAGATCCCCGAGAATGATGTCACTAAATTTATCGTATGGTATTACATATGAAAAATGAACATGTTTCTCAATAGAAATTTTTTTTTTTTCATTTTAAATGACTTTTTGATAATTTTTTTGAAAAATATGCAATATCTCGAGAACGGTTCATGATAGCGTTCTAAATTATGGCAATCGTTTTCTAATGAAAAATTACATAAGAAATGTCTATTTGCGTAACTTTATTAGCGGTTTTGATTTTTTGACGATTTTTTCAAAATTTCATTCGAAAATTTAGGGGGGTTCTGAACATTCGATTGTGTATAAAAACAATAGGCTTCCAGTGTTTACGAATTGTGATTTTTGTACCAAATTTGGTTCGAATCGGTCCATTCGCTCGTCAGTTATCGTCTCCACAGGCTCACTGACACACACACACACACAGACATCACTCCAAAAATGTTTGATTCGTGATCAGGGATGCTTGAAACGTGCTCTCCCGACGAAAACTCGAATTCGAATTTTCGACCCCGTCACAATACTTTCCTTATACATTATGTATATAAGGAAAGTAAAAATATAAGGAAAACATGAAATATAATTAAACCAATACCTGTTTCCAATTCTGGACAACTCCTCTAATCATGAAAACCGATGCCTGTGTTGCAAGTTGAGGACTCTCTTCTCTTTCACAGGTTTCAAATCCATCTATGACATCAGCTGTAGGATTATAATTCAAATTTGATTTAATTGCAATCTCCTCGAAAACAAAGGTACATATTTTATGACTCTGCTTCATTTTTTGAATCTTCTCTTTAAGAGCTTTTAACAATATAGGGCAAAATCCAATATCAACACCACCATTTTGCACTGATCGACGCAGTGTGGATATGCTGGAGTTACCCCCCCCCCCCCCCCCAAATGGACACACTTTTATACTAGGTTCAATTGAAAGATTTTTTTTTCAAGCCTGTTAAAATGAAGATATGCTCTAAGTGAGATCATTTGAACCAACGGTACAGATTTTTCCTTGCTAAATTTGGGAGAAAAGAAAAATAATTCACAAAAATTAGGCATAAAAGGCTCATTGATCATAAAACTTATCATTTTCAATCGTAGTGAAAAATAGCCGCAATGCAATTTTTGTGTTCATAATGTCATTAGTCTCCTTTCATGGGGGATGGGGGAGTATGCAAATTACCTTGGAAGTGGTAACTCCAAATAAAATCAAAACATGTTTAAGAAGTCCTCCAAGAAATTGAATCCACCCTTCCGTGTTTAGAAATAGGCTCCTCCCATCCAAATGCATTTGCTCTGTACAAGAGTTTTTGATGTAAATGATAGTATAATTCAATTTGAATAACAGTGATTAATACTCATAAAACAATTACAAAATAAGATTTTTGTGATTTTTAAGAAAATTGCGTAACTTTGTAAAATTGCAGAATAAGAAACTTATAAAATGAGTAGTACTGATAAAAATGTTACAAAATGAGATTTGTGAGAATTTTAAAACCTTTGAAATTTTAAAACATACAATACTTAAAACATTTTGTGAATTTAAAACCGATACTTCGAAAAGATACTCAGAAAAAATGTTTATATATGAATATCATTTATTACTTTCTTATGCTACTGAATACAGTATAAAGTATTGTTTCCAATAAAAGTTTCAATTTCAAGATTTTGATGCCAATATGTTTTTAGACCTCCTGAACATGTTTCGACTATTTATTGAGAGATACCTGTCTGTCTGTCTTCCATTTCTTGTGTACATGATAGCTGTCACAAAAAAATAAGCAAAAAATAAGCCGCAATGAAATTTTTTGTGTTCATAATGTCATTAGCCTCTGTTGGGGAGTTACCCCCCCCCCCCCAAAAAAAAAAAAAGAAACGGACACACTTTCATACTAGGTATCAATTGAAAGATTTTTTTTTCAAGCCTGTTAAAATGAAAGATATGCTATGAGATCATTTGGACCAACGGTACAGATTTTTCCTTGCCAAATTTGGAAGAAAAGAAAAAGAATTCACAAAAAATTAGGCATAAAAGGCTCATTGATCATAAAACGTGTCATTTTCAATCATTGTAGTGAAAAATAACCGCAATGCAATTTTTGTGTTCATAATGTCATTAGTCTCCCTTCAGGGGGGGGGATGCAAATTACCTTGGAAGTGGTAACTCCAAATAAAATCAAAACATGTTTAAGAAGTCCTCAAACATATATCGGCTACAAAATCTTAAAATCGAAAATACTCAAAATTATCCACTGATTGTTATAAGAATGACATACAATATATATCAATAAAAATACACAAATATATTATGAAAATTCAATAAAATCATAATAGCTATTACACTTAAGTCATTTAAAAAAGTACTGAACTACATAGGTACTTTTACAGAAATTAGGGTTTCTATATCAACATTTTTAAGCATGTAATTGCCTTATCCAACTTATCCAATCGGGGCTTGAGTTGAAATTATGGATTATTAAGTTAACTGTTAGTACTATAAATCATACTTAAAGTAAACAAAAATGTTAATGCTCGAGTAGTAATCAAAGAACTACTAATATGTTTAAGAACTTTTAATATATGTTTATGTAACGAACGTAATGAATATTTGTTGATTTATATTACGCGGTTTTATTTTGCAATTATATTTTTGATGATAGACAGCAATCAACATCGTAATAGCCAAGATTTTAATTTAAACATTTAAATAACTTTTAAAAACAAAAACTTATCGATCAGAAGATCGCGAGAAACAAAATAAAGGGGGTCCCTTCACCTCACAGAATACTATATTAATCTGTGGAATAAAGTAAGTGAAACTGAAACTAAAGTTCTAAGTGTTTTTATTTCTTCAGTGCCAAATAGGGTTATATTAACAGAACGTCTTGGTGAAAACCAAGGTAAATGGAAGTAAGAAAATCTACCTTTCGATAGACCTTGGGTGAAAACCACAGTCTGTGGAGAAAAAACCGTCACAGACCATCGCCAAGCGCGCCAACCTTGATATTTTGGTTGGCGGTTGAGGGCGCTGAAGTCGAGTGAAATATCTATATATATTAATCTGTGCCTCTCCCCAGACGCTTGTTCATTTCACAGCTGCTTGTTCCATTGCCGGAACAAGATGGCAACTTCCAGTTTTAGTCGGTTTTCTTTGGGCTCCTCAAAAAACCCTAGACATTTGTGTTTTGATCTATGCTATAATCTGGCCTTAATATTAATTATAACACTTCTCTCTATGAAAACATTATAATATGTTTCTGAAAATGAAAATTATTACATTTTATAACATGGTTCGTACGTTTATAAAAATCCTTGAAAAGTGCTTGAAAAAAAAAAAATTTTAAGTGCTTGAATGTCCTTGAATATGTTAAAAGCCGCAATTCAACCGATATTTCCTGTACTCTACACAGGATTCTAGCTGTGGATCACCATTGTTCCACATCACAAAATATTTCATTTGGTGAATATACAAATGATCAAAACGAAATTGTGAATTCAGAAATATTTGCAAGAACAAAAGCAGATAACTTCACCTAAATAAAAGTGTGAGATTGATTATTCAGAAATAGAGATATTGAAGAAAAAAAAATGTTTGAAAATAGAAATCGATGCATTGACGGAATCTGCTGATGAATTAGCACTAAAGACTATAAAGACTAAAAAAACATAACGATATTACTTTCATTTCAGTCAAATAGTTTGCGACTACCCGCCAAAGAAAATTTTGTTAGAAATAAGTTCAATGATACAAACAGTTGTGATGGAGTTTTGTGTGGGTATGGGTGGGTCTAAAACCATCGTAGCATTGTTAATATTGCTATACTTCAAGTCTTTATAGTCCTTGGATAGTTATATGAACCATGTATAAACGAATAAAGATTATATGAACCATGTATAAACTCTGTGCTTGGCGGCCACCTTTTCATGTTTAAAAAAAAATATGTCTGTACTATAAATCATTGTATTTAATTTATTTGTATCTATTTTTCTTCCAGGCATTTCCGTAAAGAATATCCTACTATTTATTTCAAGAATTCAAATAAGCAGTCACCACTGGTGACTATAAATTTTTCCAAATAGCGACCAGTTTCTCTTTTTCTTGAAGAAGGCTAATGGAAAAGTTCCGTCACTTTTACATTGTTTTCTTCTGAATTATTTTAGTAGAATATACTTATCAATACCTTAATGTCAAGTCGAAGGGAAATACCTTTAATTGGAGACATCGAATACCAATTTACGGTTACCGTTTCACAGAATCCATACATTCTTTTATGCCATTAAAAGCATTCATCAATGGACCATTATCAAAAAGATTATTACAATTTATATTCTCCTTCAAGTACATCAAATTCAGCCATTTTCTTTTGGATGTGTTACAGAAAAAAAATATTGTTATCATTCAGGTGAATATTGTTATCACTCAATAGAAATATTGTTATCACTCAAGAAAATATTGTTATAACTCATCATTTAATATTAATTTCAACTGTTTGAACTGAAGACATTTCACTTCATTCAAATTGCAAACCATGAAGCAGGATAAGTTTTGTTTCAAAGTGACCCACAGAAAATAATCAAAACTGGTCAAATTTATTTAAATTATTCAACACTGCAACTTGGCCATATGGAAGAAAATTAGCTAACTTTTAAATACAAAGGTATTGAAAACTGCCTAATGTTTTAAAAATTCCTTGCCAAATTTCAAAGACGAATAAATTCTTGAAGAGTAGTACGACTTAAACACCCATCTACTGATCTTCCGTTTATGGCATTATGCAAGTATGCTATTAGTCAGCTAACACGGTTCTGATTTTTAAGCAAGCTTATTACTATAGTGGCATTCTTGTTTCAACAGCTAGCTATGAATGTGGTTTTAGTGCTATGAATAGCATTAAAATAGTATGACGATCTCTAATGGTTGAGTTTTAAAGAATTCAGTCTGACTCGTGCAATGAATTACTGGTTTTCAACTGCAGTACGGAAGCCATGATTTAAAAAAAATATTAAAAATTTAGAATTACATTAAGAGATAAAAGCGTATTGTAATTTGGGGGCACTAAAAATTTCATACTTATTTGAATGGTTTATTTATTTTTAAATATAAAAATTTGCATTTAAGAGGGGAAAGGATAACCGCCAAGCAACGCATGTAAAATGAAATTAATAATTTTAATTTTAAGAAACTCCCAATGAATAATATATTCTAGAGAGAAGAGTTATAATTAACATGTTAATTAAGTTTCAGAATTAAAATAGTAAAAGCTTGGCAATTTGATATCGGCATTTTTTAGACACAACTTCCTAATTTTTAATATATTTTTTTTCAAAACTTGGCATTTGTACTTTTTAAAAGATTTTTAGGGGGTATCGGGGTTTTATTTTAAGCAGTAAATGATTTAACTTATGTAGGGTGTATCCAAGTAGTTTTACACCAAAGAGGTATTCTTGTGCAGTGGTCAAAAAGCATACTTACGGTATCAGTGAAAGGGCGGGGTCAATCTTGAAAAGTGTGGAATCGAACTGATCAGAAGTATATGCACAGTTAGCAGAGCTCAATCATGATGTGATTGTGAATGCTGAGAGAGAGTTTATTAAATAGTATGTATTCTAATTATACTTTTTTCCAATCTGAGAGTATTAAATTCTTTGGTCAAATTAATTTTCATTAAAATATATTAAAGCTATCACCATGAAAGAATGTTGAAGTTTTCTTAAATCTATACCTTAAATTAATGTACAATTATATTTCAAAATTATATTCACTGGAGTCTTTCAGATTTTAAATCTTGTTGTTTTCATGCATTTTCTACAGTTGCAAGATTTAACTGATTAAATTGACAAGATTTACTGATTAAGTTTACAAGATCTGATAAAAAAATATCCAACCTTTATTTTTATTGCGGTAACCCTTTGAAGCGCACAAGCAGGACTAGCGCATCATTTGACCTTGTACTTTATTACGCATGCGTGATTTTTGCCACTCTGCCATTTAGTTACTATCAGGCAGTTGTGATAATAGTATGTGTACCGTGTATTCATTGCAATCATGTTTGATGTGAAAATGGTGGAACATATTGATCCTTCATTAAATTTTGCCAGAAACTTGGTGATACGTAATCAGAGACAATCGTAAAGATAAAGAGGACTTTTTGTAATGAAGCTATGGGTGTTACGCAGGGGCGGACTGGAACAAAAATTCCTACCGGGAAATCTGCCAAGGGGGCGCGAGCACCAAGCACTGAAAGTCTAGCCCTAGATTGTAGAGACCGTGGGCGGACTAGGATTTGAAATTCAATATGGAAAAAATTTACCGGGAAAAATTATTTTTTTCATTTTATGTCTAAAGTGAAAAATGAAGATTTCTGATATTCTTAAAACAACTGGTTTCATTATTCATAGAACAATTTATTTTACAATCGAAGCATTTTAGTATAAATCGATGAATCTTTACACAGATATTCAACAATATCTTCAAGACGAACCGAATTTAAGATATCTTTTTCACAGCACATTAACATTAAAGGCTCCAATCTTTCATCCGTCAAAGTTGATCTCAATCGCGTCTTGACAATCTTCAGTTTGCTAAAGGCTCTTTCACACGATACTTGAGTGAACGATAACGTTAACAAGTATTCATAAGCTTGAAATAGATTGGTGTATGCCGAGGCGTTCAATGAATACCTATACAGGATTTTATAGCAGCATTTCAAGCAGTTTCTACATGATCCCTTGCAAGGACTAAACGGAGTTTGCGGATCTCGTGCGAATTGATTCGCATCCAACTCTGAATGAATGCCCTCATCAATCTTATCAGAAAATTGAGATTTGTTATCCGAATCAGAATCGTAAAACTTACTAGGATCTTCAGCGTGTTTTTCAAGATCAGACTGTTGGAATTCTTCCTTCAGTGTTCTTGAAAGAAACCCAAAATCTCGGACGAAAGTTGACAACTCGGATCTTAGTTGGGTAGCTTTAAGACCAGTCAGTTGGGCAATCTTATTAAAACAGTTTTCAGGGATGCCAGTTAGCTCAAGATCTTGAAAACGTCGTGGACCTAGGCATGCGGTGTCTTTTATAAGTTCTTTGTTGATGGAAAATGTTTCATCAATACTCGTTTTGATTTGGTCAATAGCTGTACGGAAGACCTCACTTCTGAAGCGGGTAACAGGATCTATTGGTCTAGAATCCTTAGCTCATTCTCCAGACTGTAATTTCTTCTTTGATACTCTTCTTTGACGTAACTCCGTCTCCATTTCTATCTCATCCACATCATTTTTCAAAAGGTAGTCGTTCATTTCCTTCACAAAAAGAGACACTTTCTTATACATTGTTTCAAAATCGGAACTCTTAAGTTTCTCCTTCGCAGATTCAACCATGTGCCAAGCCGATAGATAATCAATTCCTTGGGTCTGCAAGTATTCTGATGCTTGTCTCAAAACAGTGTAAATATTAAGAAGTAGGAAAGATATTAAAACCGTTTCAAACTGGCACCATTTCTGTAAAAGAACATCTACTTCAAATGTAGCTTTGGCACCGAATTTTGGCGATTCCCTGATGTTAAGGAAAACTTGAAGGAGAACGCAAAAATTCTCCACCTGAGGATTGTTAAAATCTCCTAAAATTTTCTCTAAAGCCGCTTGCTTCGACCACCAACGGGTCTCTCCTATCTTTTGCAGCCTCTTCAGCTTAGATGGACCAATTCCTTTTTCTCTTGTTACTTCGGTTCAAATAGTCATACGTTTGCTGGAATCCGAAATGAAAACAGCGGTAGATTGTAAAAGGCCAATGAAATTTTTGATGGGAAGAATATTTTGGATGGCATCTGTTGCACACAGGTTTAGCACATGTGCGTAACACCAAATGTATACAGAGTTTGGAGAATCTTCTTTGATGAATTTTTGAACAACTCTGGATTCACCACGCAGATTTGCAGCTCCGTCAAATGATTCGCCTATGATATTTTCCATTTTTAACCCATGCATCTCCAGCGCTTCTTTTAATAACTGGTATAAAGCTGAACCAGATGTATCCGACCTTCATTTAACCGCAAAAAGTCTTTCCTTCACATCTTCATCTAATACATAGCGCAAAATTATGGTCACCTGGTCGGCTACAGACACATCTTGACTTCCATCCATCTGCACACTGTATTTGCGACCACCAATCTCATTGACGATAGTACTTTTCATGATGAACAGAATTCCGGCTATAATCTTGTTAACAGTGCTCTTTGACAACATCGTCACGAGACTTCCTCTTCCGCAACTGGATGGTTTACCCTTTCGACGCAGCTTTTCACGTCTGTCTTCGCTAGCCTTTATTGCTTTAACAAGATGATTGCTCAAGGGAACGTCAAATTGTGCCAACAGTAGGATCAGTTCTAAGAAGTTCACATGTTCGGAACTCCTGTCTTCTAAAGTGCAGAGTGTTTCGTTGCGGTGTGCTCTGTAAGAAAGTCCTTGTTTGCCAATGAATTTTATCACTTCAACAATTCTTTTTAGTACCTCGAGAGATTCGAGTACTTGGCGCCTTCGAAGATCATCCATTTCTTTATTAATTAGGGATCCAATATCTTTCTCACATTCACAGCTGAGATATGCTGTAACAGCATTATTGAGAGATTTGCTGCATTCATGCTCTTCAATTGATTGATATATGTGGGAAAACCTTGTAAAACCTTTCGTAAACGTTGAGTCAATATCAGAAAAAGCCAAACAGACATTGCAATAAATTGCAATTACTTTTCGATCCTCCACTTTAACAGAAATCCAAAGACGATTCACATACTTGTTTTCTGAAATCTTTCTTTCATACACTCTCTTTTCATCAAACGGTAAATGTGACACGGCTTTACTGCTAGGTTGGCTCATGTTGTTCATAAGTGACAATCTTTCATTGACAGGTGCACGGTTTGAGAGTCTTTGAAAACAAACATTACCTTTTGTAGTTGAGGTGCTGGGAGAAACGTCACTTTCTGATGAAATTATAGTACGTGATGTCCGTGAATTGTGTTCGTTGAAGCTGATAAGCAGGGAATCTTCAGGAATGATGGCGGCTCGCGTACACGTTCCTTCACTTCCTTCCTGTCCAATTGAAGATGGCGAAGGCTGTAAAAAAATCACATTTTTTTAGACATTTTTAGACTTTTTAGACAAATTATACATTTTTTCATTAAATATACTTACCCCAATGTCATCCGATTTATCTCCACTTTTGCTGTCTGATTCGGACCAATCGGCAGTATTGTTATCACCGGTACGGAAACTGATTCCGAAAGATATTCTTCTTTGTTTCGGATCATCAGCGCATGCTAATAATTCCGCTGTTCTTTTTTCTTTTCTTCGCTGTTCTCCACTTTTTTTAAAGTTCATTATTCGGATTTTTTTCGGAAACTTAAAACTGAAAAGTCACTTCACCCATGCGTTGGTGGTGTTTAGGTGGACAGAAAATTTAGAATAACAAATAGAGAGCAGCCAAGCTCGATCGTTGCGCTCAAGAAAAACAAGACAGATGCGTGCGAGAAGTCCTCGATGGATTGATCTTTTAGGCTAGAGGACGCGCGCAGCTTGGCCGATGTCAGTGCGAGACTGCGCGTGACGTCAGATCCAAGCGGTCGAATAATTTGGCGTATTCGCGATTCCAGCCCGATGCTCGCCATCTAGTGATAAATTTTTGAAACAGAGAGAGAGCAACGAGGTGAACAAACAAGCATGATATTCTGTTACCATTAGAAACAGTGTTGTGAAATTTGCGTCCATTTAAATATCCTTATCGAAATTACAGTCATCATCGATTGAAATATAATTTGGGGCATCTCTAGAACTTACTTTGTATTCACTTCTACATAATTTTAGAATGTAGCGTCCATGTATTTTCCCACAGAAAAGAAGAGGAGTGGGGGGGCGAAGGATCGCGATCTGGAGGGGGCGCACCGGGAAATTTCCCGGTTTCCCGGTGGGCCAGTCCGCCTCTGGTGTTACGCATATTAAAGAATTGTTTCGTCGTTTCAAAGATGGCCGAACATCAGTCGAATGTGACGAATATTTTGGCAGACTCTCAACCAGCAGAAATCGCCCCAAAATTGAAGAAGTTTGGTGAATAATGATGGTAAACCATAATGAGGAGAGAGAGATTCAGAGCAAAGTAAAAATTTCATGTGGTACATTGCAAGTAATTCTGTGGTACATTGCAATTTCTTCACATGCAACGTGTTTCCATAAATTTATTCCAAGACTTCTCACTCATGATCAGAAGGGAAAATGTTTGCAAGTTGCATGTTATACGCTGGAATTACAATGCTGACTCTGATTTTATGAAAAAAATCACAACTGAAGACAATTCAGAAATTATTTTTAACATTGTTTAAAAATCTTATTTTAGTAAAAAAAACTTGATTAGATCAAAAGCATATTATATTTGATAGTTTGGACAAGCATAATACGCACACCTTTAAAAATTATAAATATATGACAGTTAGACTTTGCATGAGTAAAATAAAGTAGCTATTGTACAAAACAAAAAAAAAGTGAAAGTATTTGAATCATATATCAGATTTACTTTAAATACTGCCGTTTATTTATTTTTACAAAAAAATAATTGTATTATTGCTGATACCAAAAAAAGGATGCTACATCATTTTACAATAACTTTTAGCAGACATTTGAAAATTACTACTGGCTTATGATCCGAGCTGCTACCTCTGTGAGACATGAACGACAAAAATGGTAAACTTTCTGAAGTGGACACTAATCTGAAAGCTAAGAAAAGGAAGCAAGTGATGAAATTGACTGATGAACCAGCATTAAATATAGTGAAATCTGTGGTAGAATGGAAATTGGATTATATGGATGTTGTGACAACTCAATGTACCTTTTTAAAGAAACTAAGCTGAAAGTTTTGTTGCAGTTAATCTGCACTGAAAACAGCATATGCCAAACGGGGATAATAACAGTGATAATTATTTCGATGGAGCTTCAGCAATTAAAAAATGCAATGCTGAAAAACATTCCAAAAACAAATGGCATAAAAGTAATGGGAAAATATAATGCAGTGCACGTAAGGACACCATCTGTTAGACAAACCATTGTGGATGTGGCTTCATTGATGAACCGAAATAAAATGTAATGTATTATAAAGCTAAGCTACTTTCTTGCAAATGAAGAACTTCCAATTAGCTTCTTATCTTCTCAAATGGAATTGGAAAAGAGGTATAGCATTTCTTTGAGAGAAACTTAATGTGACAGGGCTTGCAAAAGAATTACGATATTTATTGCTAAGCCTTTAAAAAGTGATCCATCTTAAATGTGCTCTACATCAGTTTTTTGGAGAGTACAGATCAATCTCAGAAAGAGAAAAAATTAATATATTTGAAGTATGTTGAAAAACCATAATCCCCCTAAGAATAAGTACACAGATGGTCCTTCACTTTTAGATTTTAAGACTGACTGAGCAATTCGAAAATGGTGCTTTGCAGATGATTCCAGACCTTACATCTAGCCATAAAATGATTTTAAACATGCAATTTTATCTATGCATTAATAAATTTGATAATAATAAAGAAATAAATGTGTACACCTACATTTTCAATATATTTAAATGCTTCTTTTTTTATCTGAGATGTACTTCAGAGTTTCGTATTTAAATTTTCAGAGAGTTTGCAAGGTAAGTGAAACAAGTTTTCTTTTCATCATATTATTCAATTTTCTTTAACGTTTAGTGAAAAATTTATAACAAAATTAGAAATTATGTTTGATGATTAAGATTGCCATGTTCTTGATAATTTTGGACTCAAGCTTATAAAAGGTCACAACAGTATTTGCTGCCAAACTTAAAATCTTATTTCTAGTCCTGATCCAAGCAAATTAATCCATATTGATTTGATAAAAACTGGTATTTATTGAATTGTTTTGAACAAAAACATAATTTTGCAAATATATATAAATAAAAGTGTTTTGTTGCTGTAATGTAAAATTCTAGTATATACGTCCTTCAACTGAAGCAGTCCTAAGTCTTATTATGTTTTATCGGCAATCATTATTCTCTATTTTTCTTTATAATTTAGTGTTCGGTCCTTTTGTACACTAGGGTAAATTTAATATTGACCTGCATAATAAAGCTGATTCTGAACCAGGGCCATAGCCAGAAACAAAATTCAAAAAGGGTTATAAATTACTCTGGTAATAAATACCAGCTTTCCAAACAGTTACTTTACACCTTAGGGTGGCTCATATGGTCGTGGCAGAAAATACAAAACCATTCGCTCTGTAGAGCTAAGGTAAGGTTTCGCTGCGTAGTGCTAAGGTAAGGTTTCGCTACATAGTGCTAAGATAAGGTTTCGCTACATAGTGCAAAATTTAAAAAAAACAGTCCAGAATAGCTGGAATACATTAAAATGGAAAAACCAATGGAATGCAATTGACCATCACGAGATCAAACAGAATGGAACAATTTAGGGAAACGGAACTTCAATGTGACAATAGAGTACTAACTATAAAACATGTACATTTGTGAGAACAAGGATGTGGAATAGTATGGAATCAAAATTGTGATAAGAGAGCATAATGGACCATGGAATAATCTAATTTTAAAAACAAAGCAATAGAATGGGATAAAACTAGTCGAAACCAGTGAAACGGAACATAATGGACAAGTAGAGAGACCAAGGACAAAATACATGGTAGAATACAATTGTACAAAATAGTCTGAGCAGGAAGGAAGGAGTAAAAGAATAAGAGAACAGACTATATAATCTAGCCTGGGAAATAGAACAGACTAAAACCCTGTAATGAAGATGGAACAATATGGAATAGACCAAAAATCTTTATTAATAGGAGAAGGAGAAGTGCTATAATGAAGCATAATATTCAATGAACTTTTTATGGAACATAGAACAGAATGGATTACTGATCACAACTGATGCAAGAGCATATCTTTCAACCAATATTTGTGAACAATTTTATTGAAAACACTGATTCTTCACTCTTTCCAATGGATGGAAAAAACACTTTTGCTAAGAGCGTATATATTCACTCCTTGACATGGATTATTCACTCTAAAGTGGGGTCAATAAAGGCCGTATCACATTCAACAACTTTTCCGCCAATTTTTCGGACAACCAACTTTTCGAACAATTTTTACGTAGAGTTGGGGAAAAACTCGTGTGAAATGAGGTCAAAAAATTGGGACAAGAGAAGAAGTTTCGTACAGGACAGAGCACCAGGCGCGGTGCGGCTTTAATCTCCAATCTCAATATATGGTTCGTATCTTCATGCTGTGACATTATTTCATTGACCCATGATATGGAGGCTCGAATTTTTTTTTATTTACTATTTTATTTTTGACTTGGCTCCTAGTGTGGCAGTTTATTGCACATTTGGTATTAGTCAGTTTGGGGGGTTGATACAGATCTGAGGGTTATCTAGCAATTTGGCAGTTTAAGGATTAAGAATATTTTTTAAATTTGAAAAATATTGATCGCGATATTTAATTAATTTCAGTTGCTAGTCAAGGGGTTTACCTAAATCCAGTTATTCAAGGTTAAGTACTGCACGGGGTCTCTTACGAGATTTGGCCTTGCGATGATCATAGTCAGGTAGACTGAACAGAAGTTCATTTGGAACTAAAGGCAGGTTGTCGTAGAATTTTAGCTCTAGCTTTTTAATTTGGGCTCTCACGGTTTTTATTTTAAAGTCTTTTCTAATCACCGAGTTCCTTAAATATCTAGGGGCCTTCCTGATACACCTTAGGATTTTATTTTTTCTTGTTTCTAAGAAGTCTATGATAGTTTTACAGGCATATCCCCATACGGGTGCTGCATACAGCATTCCCGGGAGGATGACCGATTTGTATATTAGAAGTTTGTTTTAATAATTAAGATTTCCGTTTCCTATCATTGGGTATAAAGCTCCTGTGGCGTTATACGCTTTTTTGATTATGTTTGTTACGTGCAATTTCCAAGTTAGGTGGGAGTCTATCGTTACACCCAGGTATTTAGTTGATATTTTCGCGCGTAGTGCTTGGTTGTTTATATACAGAGGCGGCGGCGGGCTTCCTAGAGAAGTAAATCCAATGACATTTATTGAGGTTCAATTTTATTCGCCATTTTTCCAGCCATGTTTGGAGTATGTCTAAGTGTTGTTGTAGCTGTCTGTGCATTACTGTGAGATAAGTGTGTTTTGCAAGTATCGCACTGTCGTCTGCATAGAGTGCCAGCTCGGTGTTTGGAGTCCTGGGGATGTCATTCAGGTATATGTTAAAAAGTGTCGGGCCCAGGATGGATCCTTGCGGTACACTACTTTTTATGAGCTTGGGTGTAGATAAGCTATCTTTAACTCTGACTTGAAAGTGTCTGTTATTTAAGTATGAAATTAAAAGTTTGACTAGTGCGTCAGGGACTTTTTGGGTGATCAATTTGTATGCTAAACTACAGTGCCACACTTTATCAAAGGCTTTTTGTATATCCAGGAAAATTGCAGCTGTGGGTGTCTTGGTATTTAGTCCAGAAGATATGTACTCTACCACTCTCATCAGTTGATGAGTGGTGGAGTGTTTTGGCCGAAATCCAAACTGCTCCGGAATGATAATGTCATTCTCACTAAGGTGCGTGTTCAGTCTCTTAAAAATTATTTTCTCAGTAATTTTACTAAGTGTTGGAAGTAGGCTAATTGGTCTGTAGTTGGCTGGAATTGTGGCATCCTCTCCTGCCTTATAGATCGGTATAATTATCGCGTCCTTCCATTCTTTAGGGAAATAGTTTAATTTTAGTATTTTATTTATTAAATGGTCATGAAAAAAATTATATTTAAGGGTAGGTTTTTGATCGCTACGTTCCTGCTTTTGTCGTGTCCTGGGCTCTTATGGTTCTTTAAGTTTTTGATAATTTCGACTATCTCTTGCGGTGTGGCTGGGTTAATCTCAGCCGTGACCGGGGAGTTTCTAAAGTTATTTAGTGTTTGCCTGACCGTTTTTAGGGTGTCCTGACACATTAAATCGTGGTTTGGTTCGAATTGCTTTTCGTAATGCTTTGCGAGCTCCTCGGCTTTTTCTTCATCTGAGTACGCGGTATTATTACCATCTAATAATGGCGGGAGATTATTTTGCGGTTTCCTAAGTTTTTTGGCGAATTCCCAGAGTGACATGTCTTCTGGGTTAAGCGATTCGATTAATTCTTTATACCGTTGCTGCTTTTCAGCGACGATTTTTTCCCTGACTTTACACGTGAGTCTGCTCCCTTTTAAGGGTAGGGTCTCTATTAGACTGCCATGTCTTTCTAATTCTGTTCCTCTGTCTCACTAATTGTCTGACATGGTGAGAAAGTGTGGGTGTTTTAGGTGACTCACGATGTGTTGTAGCAGAGGCAATTGCTCTCTTGATTTCTGTTGTGAGTGTGTGCGTGGCAGAGTCAATATCCGCCGTAATCATTATGTCAGGTACTGCTAAGTGCGGCTCGAATAGTGCTCTTTTGAATACGTTCCAGTTCACCCTCTCTTGTCCTAGAGAGGCTGGAAGAGGTGTGTTCAGATCAAATGTCACTAGTACCGGTAGATGATCCGAGTCGAATTCATCTAGGGTATTAATAGTGTGAGCGTAGTCTATGTTTCTTGTAAGGACAAAATCTATGAAAGAACCATTGCGGCGTGTGAAGCAGGTTGGACTCAATGGTGCAATAATGTTGGTGTTTGTTGTGCTCAGCAGTCTGTTTATGTGTGTACCGCGTTTATCTGACCAGTATAGAAAAAGGTGTTCATTTGGGACAATTTTTTACCAACCAGCCAATCACAGATGAGTAGCGAAGGAATCACGTGTGTAGAAAGGTTGGCGCAGATTCTACTACATTCTGGTTTGGCGTGAAATCGTCGCGCAAGTTTGAATCTGTGGAGCTGTGGAGAGCGAACAGATAGAATATAATAACAGATAGAATATATTGATATAATAACCTTGCAGCACGAAGTATTATTTTAATTTAGATTTAGAATTTTGTTAAGTATTTATAATATTTCTGTGTCATAAAGGTGGAAGTCAATGGAAGTCGTCTCGAAGTCGAAAAATAGTGGTCATGAGAGATGGAAATGGAGTTAATTGAATCAATACGTGAAAAATCATTTTTGTGGAATCTAAAAGACCCACTGTATTTGAAAAAGAATTTGAAGAAACTTGCGTACGAGGAAATATCATCTTTACAAACCATCTCTTCCAAAGCGATATTATATACATGAAATATTATATAATAAAAATTATGACATTATTACTAATATAATCTCTTTGGTCTCTTCTGATTCAAATTTATATTTTCTAGCGGCTCGCTAGTTTACAGTATTGACGCGTTTCAGAAAATCCACCTTTCTGTGAATTTAAACAAGAGCGTACGAGAGTTTGCTTTGGCGATACATACATATTTTATCAATTTTCTAAAATTAACTAAAGTGATTCCATCACAAAACACAAAGGATCCTAATTTAAATTGCTTTAGAATATATACTACACTACGGCAATTTCCTCGTTAAAAAAACATCAGACAGAATTTAGAAAATGAATTTTTATGTATGTTCTCCATAGACTTTTTTTTATCCTTCTATTGCAATACTAAAACAACTTGAAAACATATTCTGTTTACTCATTAAAATAGTATTCTAAAATAGCACTAAATGCATTGCATGATATAATTAGTTAGTACATTTCAAATGTGAAGTTTTGGCTTGGGTGGTAGAGAATCAGCTCAGTAAATGACTAGGCTTCGGTTCGAATCCAAGCGAATCTTATATTTTACAAGTACTGCCATCTGTTGCTAAAAATTCAAATACAGTTTTTCTTAAATAATCTGCAGAATTTTTTTGTTTTAAATTATTTCAAGTTCTATATACAAAATAACCTTATATCAGTAAATTATTTTTAAATTTGAATGCTCATAAAAATTTATTTCGAAGTTACTTTGAAAAATATCTTGAAGTATACTTTATACTAGCTATAGATGGAATATATTCTTAATTAAAGAAAGTGCTTGTAGAAATAGCAAATATAAAATGTTCATGTAAAATTAGACAGAAATCATCGAACATCCTTATACGAGTAGTAGTTATCTTTCGACATGTAATTTTGAACATTTTAGATTAAAATAAAAACAAAAATCAAACTACTTTGAAATTTTAATAATTTGACGCTAACATTTGAAGAGCTTTTTTATTATTTTAAATGCACATAGACAATTAGAAATTTACAATACATTTGAAAACCATTTACTTTTAATAAAAAAAATAAGTTTATATGTAAATATGAAAAGTTTACTCTTTTAAATTTGAATGCTTATAAAATTTATTTCGAAGTTTCTTTGAAAAACATCTTGAAGAATACTTTATACCAGCTATAGATGGAATATACATTTAAATCTATTTTAAAACATAATTACTCAATAAATATAAATGTAGATAAAATAATTTTTAAAAGTTTACTTTAATGAGAAATATTTTAAACGTTACAAATGCGCAAAAAATATATTCGGATATTTAATATAGATACTTTGAAAACCTTTAAAATCAAGTATAAAATGATAATGAACTTAAATTTGTTTAAGACATGATATTTTAATGACGGCATTCTTGAATTTAAATACTTTTTACGTTTTCTTTTTCTTTGTTTCATTTCTGTCAATATCGGCAATATCGCTTTTTAAACTAATTTTGTATCCTAAAATAGAGTGAATATTTTTCAGCAAATATTTGTTTGCTTTTTTATACGGATGTGTGACAAATCCAAATATTTTTTAATGTTCATTCATCTGTTTAAGCTTCTGATATCTGAAATAATCCATATAAAAAAGATCAAATCAAAAATTTACAATAGATTTTGTCCACATCCTTCTCGCTTTGCTTTGTTTCTTCTTCTTAAGCAGGAATAATCCTAGCGTAATTATGCCAAGGCATATTTGATTTTTCCCTGCAGCTGATGGCAATTTAGTCATAATTACAAAGTAATAAAGGTTACAAAAGGAAGTACTAAGTAAAAGTCTTGTTTTACTGCGGAAGTCGAAGCGAGAACGCGCTGTCTGCCGAAAAGTACATGTACAAATGTATAGTTGTCGTCAAAAGGCGATAAACATACCGCCGTAGTTTTGTCATTTAGCACAACTTCTTCAAATTGTCAATAACCCTATCGCCAACTTTTTCGCCGAAAAATTGGGGGAAAAGTTATCCGAAATAGTTGGTTGTTCCAAAAGTTCTTGAGTGTGATAGGGCCTTAAAAGAACTAAGACAAGTACCGTTAAAAACAGAATATCATTTGAAGATTATAAAGACTGTTTATTGAATAAAAAAGATCAATATAGAACACAGAACTCAATTAGAAGTACGAAACATGAATTGTATTCAATTCAAGTGAACAAGATAGCTTTATCAGCAAAAGATGATAAAAGATTTATATTAGAAGATATAATTCATACTAGAGCTTTAGGACATTATAAAAATGCTTTTAAAAATAATTCTATATAAATGGATGAGTGTTTAGGTGATATTCGAGCTTTAAATTTTACAAATTCTGAAGAAATTTATTATTTGACTTATCTTTGTAAAGAATTGTATGATTTGTATATAAAATATGAATTTGATCATACTGAAAAACTACTATCAGAAAGTTTTCAAAGGATGACTGAATTAATTGAAAAGGAAGAAAATGTAGATATTAAATTGAATGGATTAGGAGTTTTATATGTTATTTCAAAGAACTTATTCTATTGGTCACCTTAATATGATTTGTATATAAAAGAGATGGTAGAAAAAGGTTTTACAGATTTTTATGAAGAATGGATGTATTTATAATACGAAAAGATATTTTTATAACTAACGATTTCTTTTAATTTTTGGTGGCTATATCCGTAGCTACCTCATCTTCAGTTAATCCACTGTGTATAGAATTTAATATTATATTTAATAAGTAGTTTTACTATATTTCTTTTATAATTTGATATATTTACAGGCGGTACAGCCGTACCGCCTATATTTACACCATAATGTATAAAATTTAATATATTATTTGTAATTAATACATCTTTAAACCTAGTGCCTAAATTTAACTGATAATCTTTAGATTTTATATTTTTTTAATATATTATATTCTTCTTTATATTTTACTTATAAAAATGTTTACTAATAAATGGAAGAGTTCAATAGACTTAGAGGTTATCCTAAAACGTTTAAATTATATGATTTAAATCCTGGGAAATATGATCTGATATCATTGAGAAAAATTAATACTATATATGGAGATTCATTAATCGTAAAGTTAGATGTGGAAATGAAGAAAAAGAGAATTACCTTGCGAAAAAACATGCGAAACCTTCTGATGAATCATTAAATAAAATCAATAAAGGAAGATACATATTTAAGTATTCGGGTACGATTGATGATAAATACGAATATGAATTAGAGAAAGCTCAATCATTTTTTTAATAAATTAGAGGGAGGTCCTCTTTTTTAATTTTGACATTTCGTATTTTTATAATTCTTTTTAATATATTAGAGAGTATTTTTAACTTCATTTCAATTTTATAAAAAATGTTTAGAATTAGTTTAAAATTTTGAGTTTTTTAAAGATATCTATTAAATAAATGGGGGGGAGGTCCCAACCCCACCCTTTAAAAACAGGGCATTTTTAATTAAAATATTTTTTTTTTAAATATATTAGAGGGCTTCCATTCATTTGGAGGTCCTCTTTCTCACGCATTTATTTTAAATAATTCACTGTGAAATCATACTTTTAGTATGAAAAAGTCTAGCTTTTTTTTTTAAACTAAAAAAGTTCAGAAATTCACTGTAAAATGTTAAAATTTGGATTAAATGAAAAAAAGGTATATATGCATCTTTTTTAGCTATAAAAATCATGTTTTTAATATTAAAATGGATCGAGACCTTTTTTTTATTAAAAAAAAAGCTATAAACTCATGTTTTTAGTTGAAAAAAAATGTGTGCGCTCATACGTGTGGATATATACTACCCATTTTGAGGTGGGTCACGTGATATTTTCATATCATGGTCACGTGATCGCTTCATATAAGGGGTGTAATTAATATTTTAATTTTTATTTAAAAAACTACTGAATATATTTCGTTGATTTTTTATATATATTTTATGGAACAATTTGAATATTACCTAAAATTTTTGTAGCAATTTGTGAATTTTAAATCCGCTTAAAAAATGTTTGAAGAATGAGGTCCCATAGGGCTCAATGTATTTCATTTTTTCAACCCGGGTTCAATCCAAAACTAATTGGGTGCTATTATTCATTTATATTCCCATAGGCCCTACAGACCATCTGAACAACATACTAATTTCATTTTGATTAAGTCATTTTTACGGAAGTTATCGTGCTAACGGACAGACAGACAGACAGACAGAATGAACAAAGTCATAAACACTTTTCAACTTTGTTGTAAAGTTTTAAAAACCAAAATTAGCTTCAAATAGATTGAAAAATTTGTCATACATAATAAAATTGGAAGCACGTTTAATACACACAGAGAAACAAGTATTTACCAGAAGCTAGATGAATTTTTATCCAAACCGATTCCCCTTGATCTTCACCCATGGATAACTCATTAAACACAATGTTAGAATTGAGTGCAATCAACACACTCCCTCCACGTAGATCTCGATCATCCATATTTGTCCTGTCTGCGTATAATTTGATATTGGTCATCAAAATGTTCGGAGCGTCTTATACTTTCACAGATCCAAGTCTCAGTAAAACAAATTATATCATAGTTTTGGGCAAACGCAGATAAGAATAGTTTGTTTTTTCCCGAAGACCCCTAACATTCTGATAATAAATTTTTATGTCACGATTAAAAACATATCCACCCTTGACCGCTGACTTATCAGGTAGTCACTTCTCGGCATTATCCTCAAGGCCATTTATTTCACCCTTTTGAAAATCTTACTTTTCATTAAGTTGGCCAAAAAATTTGGTTATGAAACATTCTTCGGGACAAACATCACCCTTTAACAACTTTAAAGGCAGGTTATTTTTATCCCGAATCGTACCAAAATCTAATCAGTACCAGGGTGCAGTGTCTAGAACTAATAGTGTGCCGACCGCCTATACCTCCCAATGCTGGTGTATGTTCCTGAAAAGCCGCCTCCACCAGACGGCGTTGGTCTCGAATAAACGGACTAAAGCAGAGGAGTTAACATTGAAACTAATGGGAATTTATTGCAAATGAAATGCCCGATATCTTTCGAAATAACTGAAGAATTTGTGTGAAATTTGGTGTGATTATTGTAAGTGGTATACACAAAAAGTCATTTGATTTTCAGAGAGATTGTGCGGGGGATATATTCGTATTTTTAAAATTTTATTTAACTTGATCTGGTGTTCGTTCAAACCTTTGAGGTCCAAAATAATCAGGTTCATTTATCACAGTGACGTGAAATTCGTTATGACGTTTCCTCTTGTGGTATATTTTAGTTCTTTCGATTTTGAAGCTTATCGGGATAACCCGTCCTGGCCCCGCCTTAGAACTTTACCTGGTTTTTGAGAATAACTCGAAAATCAGAGAAAGTAGGAAATCTAAATTTATATATCGTTTTCTTTTGAGATATATTTTAATTCTTTCAATTTTGAACCGTACCGTGTTAGCCTGTCTTTGGCCAAGGCCACCTAGTATAAGAGGCCCGGACACTGACAACTCAACCGCAACAACGGAGGGAACGTATCTCCCGTGCGTAACACGTACGGGATCTGACACAGATGAATTTCTACAGTAATAAATAAGACTAATATAAAAAATATATCTCTAAACTAAGTAAATTAGAATAAACTTCAAACTGTGAATCTATAATCAAAAATGATCTACATTGAGAACAAATATTTTTTCACTCTCATCTGTAAACATTTATGTTCAAGTTATATTAATATAATAAACAACTATATTAATATTTATATAATATTTAAAATATATCAAAAAACAAAACTTATAAACCTTAGAAATTCAAATAATATTTTATAACTATAAATTAGAAAAAAAGTAATTACATATTATTCACTAGAATGGAAGAAATTGCTGACACTTACCTATGACTTTAAAATACATATTTTATTAGCTAACATACATATATATATCCAGATTTAGCATTTAGTTTTAAAATATAAGCAACATAAAATGCAGTGAAATAGTTATGAATATAAATTTCTAAATTTAAATTTTCTATTTTGTGAGAGTAACTTTTGCAAAATTATTACTTTTACACTAATACTATATTTCAAAATCTCTTGATACCTACCTATTTAACTTGAACAACATTTTATACTGTAAATCTAGAATTCATAAAAAATGCGAAGAAACATGCCTGTTTAAAAAATCTGAAAATTCGTCATTTAAAATTCAAGCATATTTGTGCATAATTTTCTGTCGGACTTTAGATAGGAAAATAACTTAGTAGAAATTTATTAATCATTTTAACTTTCTGACTAAACATAAAGCTTTTTAGTTTAGTAATGACAATCACCACAATAGTTACACCTCAGTATGCATGCTATATGCTAGTATACACCATTTATTGATTTATATCTTCATGAAATTTAAATCAGTTTTTCCTTCTTGAAATGTAAATTACCTTAACTTGTAATGACATGCAGTATGTGTACAAATTTTAATTATCCATAAGTCAGGTTACCACACTAAGTAGAAAATCGTCGTCTTTCTACATGCATTGAAACTATTTAAGTTATTAAATCCATCAAAAAATGTAACAGCATTTCTTCAAATAAGGAAGTAAAATACGAAAACAGGGCTTTTATGAATTGTAAAAACATTTTATCTTACAAACCTAATTAAGTGACATCAAATTTATATTAAAATGTATCATACTGTGTATGTAGCAATAAATAGCTAGATTTGTATTTTGTCTGGAAAAAGTATATTCAAAATTAACTCAAATTTTCAGAGTATCTGAGTACCATGTATATGTGTATTTTTTAACTAGTACACACCATTAATATTGTGTTGAAATGTGAAATTTTTTATTATTCTTGTTGAAATGTGAAGTTATTAAGTTTTTCTTGAAGCAAGTAAATAAAATACAAAAAAGAAGAGCTTTTTATGAGCATATAAAAACTTTATTACAACAAATTTATAAATACAAGTGATTCCTAGATGTCCGAGCCTTGTTTTAGATAGCCTTGCTTAGGCCCGCCTTAGAAACTCACCCGTTTTTGCGGTATAACTCGAGAACAGGTGTATCTAAAAATTCGAAATTTAGCATATTCTTGTCATTTGCTGAATATTTTAACTCTTTGAAATAAAAATCTTTTCGGGCTAGCCCGTCTTGATTCCAATAAAAGGAATATATCGTTTTTTGAGAATAACTAAAAATTCGGAGCATCTAGAATGTCTAAATTTAATATAACATTGTCCTTTGGGGTATATTACATTTCATCGCATTTCGAACCTTATCGGGCTAGCCCGTATTAGGCCCGCTATAGAAAGTCACTCTCTTTTCAAGAATAACTCGATCAATCAGAGTAGCTAAAAAATGTATATTTAGTATATCATTTCCTTTTGGATGGATTTTAATCTAGATTGAATCTAGTAATCTCCGTCTTGGATCCGCTGAAGAATGCATTCGTTTCTGAGGAATAACGCGAGAACCGAAGTAGCTAAAAATTCCAAGTTTAACATGTCGTTGACTTTTGGGGTAAAGCGAGTAAATTCCTATGGCGGGCCAAGATGGGCTAGATGGATAAGGTTCGAAATGCGATGAAATATAATATAGCACAAAGGACAATGATATAAATTTAAACATTCTAGATGCTCCGAATTTTGAGTTATTCTCAAAAAGCGATATATTCCTCTTGTTGGACTCAGGACGGGCTAGCCCGATGGAGTTCAAAATCTAAATTAAAATCCATCCAAAAGGAAATGATATACTAAATTTACATTTTTTAGGTACTCCGTTTTATCGAATTATGCTTGAAAGCAAAAGAATTTCTATGGCGGGCCAAGACGGGCTAGCCCGATAACGTTCGAAATGCGATGAAATATAATTTACCACAAAGGACAATGATATATTAAATTTAGACATTCTAGATGCTCCGAATATTGAGTTATTCTCAAAAAACGATATGTTCCTCTTGTTGGGCTCAGGATGGGCTAGCCCAATAAGATTTTTAATCCAAAGAGTTAAAATATAGAGCAAATGACAAGCAAATGCTAAACTTCAAATTTTTAGATACACCTATTCTCGAGTTATACCAAAAGTAAAGTCATATGGCGGGCACAGGACGGGCTAGCCCGATAAGCTTCAAAATCGAAAAAACTGAAATGTACCACAAGAGAAAACGTCATACCGAATTTCACGTTACTGTGATGAATGAACTTGATTATTTTGGATCTCAAATGTTTGAACGACCACAGATAAAGTTAAATAAAATTTTTAAATTACAAATATATCCCTAGGTCAATCTCTCTGAAAATCAAATGACTTTTTGTGTATACCACTTGCAATAATTACACCAAATTTCAGACAAAATTCTTCAATTCTTTCCAGAGATATCAGTCATTTCATTTGCATTAAATTCCAATTAGTTTCAATGTTAACTCCTCGGCTTTTAACCGCTTATTCGAGGGCAACGCCGTCTAGAGGAGGCAGTTTTTAGGCAACCTGTTTTTTGCCTCGGTCGGCACACTATTCCTTCTAGGCACTGTAACCAGGGTAACCCACACGTGTCTCTTCTACCACATTTTGTAAAATTTGGTCAAATCGTTTTCCAGCTAGAGTTGATACAGTTAATTTTTGCGAACCATTTTGCAAAAAAAGACAGGTTCTTTTATCACGAATCGTACCAAAATCTAATCAGTACTAGGGTCACCCAGAACCAGAAGTGACTTATAAAATTTTATGAAATTTGATTAAATGAAATGATATGAAATTTGATTAGTTTTTAAGTTAGAGTGGATACAAATATTTCAGAGATAGACACATAGAACCACAAACACACACACAGACGTTACGCTAAAAATAGTTCTTCGTAGTCTAGAGGTTCCAGAACGTGTAGATGCGTCGAAAAATCGAGTTGCAATTTTCGACATAATTACTTTCCATGTATTGCAGGGTAAGTAAAAATAGTATGTGAAAATTACTTTATTTCAGATAATTATTATGAGAATTTGTGGCATGCGTATTCCTAATGTAATAGATATTTGTTATATGAGTGTCGATGGGAAACTGACATGCTAATTCATTTATTGCTGTTGAAGTATATTTGATTTTGTGACTGATTAGTTGATCAGACATTAGCACTATTTTAGCGGACGTTGGTTAGATCGAACCTTAGTCATTCACACACATCTTTTTATCAATATTTGCGCTAAATATCTTTAAGAGCGGATAAATTTAGATATATCCTACTAAAATTATATGCTAAATGATTGTAAATATCTAGATTCTAAATTATTTAAACTAATCTTTTACAACAAACATGGATGCTGTGCAGTGGAATCGCGAAGCGTGACGTTTCATGAAATCCATCTATAAGGGCAATCACTGCTGCCACAACCCCTTTAACCAATCAGAAGCACCAGCCGCGTACTATCGTTCGACCAATCAGAAAGTCCGTTACATGAAACGCAATCAGTTACGGTTAAGTCCATGGATTTTACACTGATTTAAAGGTTGTTGCACGAAGGATTCGTCACGGTTACGATTAGGATGTTGGACAGAGAGATTTCTAAAACACACATTCTTGTGCAATTGGTATGAAGGGTTGTTGCAGCAATAGATTTTTTTGACACACGCTTGTGCCAATGTTGAAAAAAAAAGTTCAACGGGAGCAAATTTCTAAACGATACACGCTTGTGCCATTAGGAAAAGAGAATTTTCAATGGGTGTAACTAATTTTTAATGGGTGAGCTAATTTTTAAACGACACACACTTGTGTCATTGCGCTTACGTAGGAATAGGATGTTGCAGAAAGAGAAGAGAATTTTCACACACACGTTTGTCCGGCCGTCCAAATAGCTGCTCTTAGTCCTTTGGACGAGTCGGACGGTCTGGGTCTTCAACACACACGTTTGTGTCAATGTTGAACAAAGCAATTTTCAAAGAGGGTCATCTTAATTTCTAAAAGACACACGACTGTGCGATTGAGATAATCTGCGCTTACACAGGAATAGGATTGTTTCCCTCCAAGAATAGGATGGCACACAAAAATAATGTTCAACGGATGAGCTAATTTCTAAACGGCACGTGCTTGTGCCATTAAGAAAAGTTTCAATGGGTGTTGAGCAAATATCTATACAACACACGCTTATGCCATTGTGACAAACTGCGCTTTCGTAAGAATAGGATGCTGCACTAACGCGTCTGTCCGTTGCGCTAACGATCCTTCAACGCATTGAGTTCTCTTTTTCCACGTATTATAGTTCTATTCATATATAGACATTTTTCCACGTGTGATAGTCATAAATTAGATGTCTTCCGGGCCTTGGTCCATTAGCTAAAGTCCGACCTGAAGCGTGGGCCGGGTCAAGTTCATTATTTAAAAAGTCGGGCGGAGCGTATTTAGTTTTTGTAGAGTACATGAGATTATTGACCGGGACGGTCTTCAAGCCGGACTATTTCATGCCTTCTCCAGATTTAAAATAATTGGAGGTTTGGGTCTCTCATTCGAATGGTGTGCCCCCCCCCCCCCCTCCGCATGGGCGATCTTAGGCCGGATGAAAGTGTGATATTTCCGCCCGTGTTTACACCTGTACAGCTTTCCAACTAATTATTGCAATTAATTTGCGAAACTGCAACAAATATTACTTACATACATAATGTATAAGGAAAGTATTGTGACGGGGTCGAAAATTCGAATTCAAGTTTTCGACGGGAGAGCACGTTTCAAGCATCCCTGATCACGAATCAAACATTTTTGAAGTGATGCCTGTGTGTGTGTCAGTGAGTCTGTGGAGACGATAACTGACGAACGAATGGACCGATTCGAACGAAATTTGGTACAAAAATCACAATCCGTAAACACTGGAAGCCTATTGTTTTCAAATGTAATCGAATGTACAGAACCCCCCTAAATTTTCGAGTGAAGTTTTAAAAAAATCGTCAAAAAATCAAAACCGCTAATAAAGTTACGCAAATAGACATTTCTTATGTAATTTTTCATTAGAAAACAATTAACATAAATTTTAGAACGCTAACATGAACCGTTCTCGAGATATTGCACATTTTTCAAAAAAATTATCAAAAAGTCATATAAAATGAAAAATATATATTTCCTATTGAGAAACATGTTCACTTTTCATATGTAATACCATGTGATAAATTGGGTGACATCATTCTCGTGGATCTAGCTCGTTCCATTCATGAGAAAAGATACTTCGAGTAATACTTTTGTATTTGAACGCCAATAGTCATTTATCTGCTGTAAGAATAACTTACTTGGTGGAATGTCGCCAACTTAGCAATTTTTTAAATGTTGCTAAATTAACGATAAACTCGCCAAATGGATAAAAATGACGATTCATTGACGAAAATTTAATATCTTGGAAAGAATATAAATATCTACTATAAAAATAATATGTTTTTTTTTTACTGTAAAAGTAGTAAATTCATTGCATTATATAAGGAAAGTCATGTGTTTCCCACATCAGATTTTTTAATTGATCACCGAAAAAATGTTCAATTATTCTTGCAGAAATGTTGAGTGAAATGATAAAAGAGACGTCTAATTAACTTCTAATGCTGTTTTTTCAAATTCTCGATTTAGGGATTTTTAAAATGAAATACTTCTTTGGTAAATTCTTGAACTGAGCTTATAAATCTGTATATTTTAGACCAAAATTCTTATTTAATATATTTATGTGCATGTAAAAGGTCATTTCCATGAAAAATCCAGTAAACTTTGTTTTTCGTATAATTTAATATGCATTAATAAGTTACAATTTACCAAAATTTAACTTTTCTAGTCTAAATATGAATTTTAATAAAATTTAATGAAAATCAGTCAGTAGCCACGTCAATTTAAAACTGATTTTTTTTTTTTTCTTTTCAAATAAGAAAGATATAAACCGAATTAAACTTCTTTTCTTAACCAACCATTACTGAAATGTACATTTATAGACTTCTGGCACTCATAGATATAAACCATTTTGTGTAAGGGCTTCCAGCAAAATACATTCTTGACTTTGATATTATCAGATGTTTCTTTTGACCAGTACATTCAGAAAGTGAAAGAAAAGACTCAGTAGTAAGAAAATTACTTAATGTTTGATTTTTTTATATGCATAAAGGGGAACATTAAATATAAACAATGATATCATTTGCAAAATGCTTGAGAAGTCTCTTCAGGTCTTGAATCACATATTTCAACCAAAATATTTGGACTGATCCAATTCAGCATCTTTTCTAAACAAAATATACTCCAGTTTAAAATCGTAAGTTTTAGAGTTGAAGTAGTTTAGCTATATTACTAATTGATACATTTTACGTAACGTAACTATTTGAAATTACTAAATAATTTATATTTAAAATCTTTTGTTTCTGAAGAAAAATTCTGATATGAGCAGCAAATGACTTTATTTTAAGACTAAAAATTATTTTCTCCTTTCTTTTATAATGCATTGAATTGTGTTCAGCTGCACAAAATATATGAATACTTTTTGAAATTACACTGAATTAACAGTTTAATTCAATTTTCTTTTCATTTAGTAACTTTACATATTTTAAAATGGCAGAGTAACAAAAATGTAAAAAAACAAAATAAAAAATATTGTTTTCATGAACGATTTAGAGATTTTGATGCCAATTATATGTTTCAGGACTTCCAGAACACATTTTGACTATTTTTAGAGAGATGTCCATCTGTATGTCTGTTTATGATCTATTTCTTATGTTCACGATATCTGCTATAAATATTAATGGATTTTCAAGAAACTTTATATCCAGCTCTGTAACAAAAACTCTAGAACTATATAAAATTTTTTTAAATTCAAATGAAAACTTTAAAATTTAATATTTTCTTTTTGTGTTTGTGATGTCATTATCCCCCTTGGTAGGGGAAGTTACCCTCGAGGGGGGTACATTGTCAAATTTGGTATCAATAGAAAGAATTTTTTCAAGCCTTTTAAAATGTAGGATAACACACTATAATTGTGATCATCTGAACCAATAATACAGATTTTTTTAAATTTTTTCTTGCAAAAATAAATAAATAAGCTACTTAACATATGCATTCTGATACGAGAAAGTTGGGTTGAGCCACATTTCAGTAATTACGAATATATTTTATTTTTTTAACATAAAAATTCTATTTGACGTTTATGCATTTGGATAAATGTATACCATAAAATAGTTAATTTAGGTCACAAAAATGATAGAAGTGAACATTTTTTGTCCTAATATTATTATCTATGCCTGATAAAAAAAAAGTAACCATTGACTATTGGCTAGTTATTCATAAATGCAATTCTCTACAACCAAATACAACTAGTTTTATACAGAAGCAGATTAAAAATAATGTTGCTATCCTAGCTTACATGAAACATTTTCAAAAAGAAGTGTTTCATGGATAATGAAAATGCTTCTTTTTAATACACTAGAATGATATGAAGCTCTAACAATAAATCACAATAAATGTAAGGGTGCATACTTCTTTATAGAAAGAAGTTTTGGAAACTTCAACTTCAGTGACAGCAAGCTGCAAAATCTTAACCCACATTAACATGATGCATTTCCTGCGGCTTATTACTAACAAAAAAATTAAAATGCAGCTTATCCATACTAAAAATGTATGCCTGGTACAGTGTGGCATGGGGTACTACTTGACTTATAGACTGCAAACATCCAAAATAAACACCTGCTATGTAGGTTATAAATAGCACTTGCTACGCTGACGTACGGTGGTGTCTATACTTATTTTATTGCAGTCATTTCTTTTTAACAAATAGATTATGTACTACATGTGCAATATATGAATCAGACTAAAATTGATCCTACAGTTTAAATCGAATTTGATCACTTTCACGATAAACATAATTTAATTTAAAACAGACCATTTTCATAACAGATACAATTTAAATCTAAAACCAGTTACTTTTACAGCTGATTTCAAATTGTTTAGCTTATTTAAAATAAAACTGAAAATCAAAATAAAATCAATATTTATTAAAATATATATTTTTTTAACTGAAGAGATTAACTATAATGGAATATATTCAAGTTTTAATTTCACAAACTTTAATTTCAAAAATGCTAAATTTAATTTATTGAAAATATTTCTGTAGTCAATAAGCTCCTTGCATGCACAGGTGTTTCCAAACTATCATTGGGAAGTTCTTGTAAAATGAAATGAATAACCCACATATGTGTGTTTCAAAGACTAACCAAATCACAGTGATTCAAACTGCAGATTACAAATTAAAGAGACTAGCAAGATAATAACTATAGGTTAGATGTGTTTGTTACACTAAAAATTTACTTAGCATCTATTATATATATAGAACAGCTTACCGCACAAAGTCCCATATACAGGCATTTACTTTTAATAGCAAGCATATCAGCATATAACGTACACACTTTTTAATCACCAATTAAGGATTTTTAATTCACAGCATATCCACTAGGAACAGTAAATATCAGCCGCCAAAAATAACACACTCAACTCTTTTTTTACACAAATTTACACAGTTCAAAAGAGTCTTCCTTTTTTGAAAAATTCATTTGATCTAACACGATTTCAAAGTCATTGTCTTATATACATAATCATGAGCGGTCTAGTTTAAATTGCAGTCTTTGGTACCAACGTATTTTCAAAAAAATTTCACATTTTTACCACATTTCAAAAATCAGGCAGCACTGCTATAATGTTATCAAATAAGGGGATTCCACACTAGTTATTGGGGAATCCTCTTATCCGATAACTCTTACCATCCCATTTCATATGACATTTACATAACATATCATTAAATTGTTGAAGTTTATTAGCTCACAATATTTAATCAATTGTTTGTGTTATCAGCCATACATAGTGCTATCAATTGTGTATTTGAACATTTCTGACCTTAAGAAGTGAAAAAAGGTATTTTTATCTAAATAAAATTTTTACCCTAGATAACATTTAACAAAATGTCGAAAGTTTCAAAGATTCGTAAAAGACAAGCAATTTCTTTAGAAGTTTTTACAAGGTTTTTAAACTAAATATAGTTCTTTATTTTACCTTACACGGTTTTGGGATAACATGGAATATGTATCCCTAATTTTACTATAGGAAACTTATCTTTTTTTACACGAATTTCTGAGAAACGTATCTACCGTGTAAAAAAAGAGTTGGGTGTAGTTATATAAAAAGCATGCATACCTTAGCTTCTTCACAATCTTAAGAAATGGAAGGATGTTTCTGTCTGTCAGCAATAGATTTTTCAGTCCATTCAAAATATAGAATTTGACTCTATACAAACTTTAAATCCCTGTAATAAATCAAATCAAAATTATTATCCCTTTATATATCTTGTTAAAATAAAGCACTTCAGACCTGCTTATACTTAACAATTAGAATAAATATTTTAAAAACTTACAGATCTAAGTATGAAGTATTTATTTTATTATTGTATATAATTACAAGCATGAACATTTATTTTCATGTAAAACAAAAATATTTAACTCATAAAAACAAATTATAAATATGATTAAACAATGAATAGTAAAATTTTAGATAATAAAATAGTTTTTTTAACACTTTACAACAAAGTTGAAAAGTGTTTATGACTTTGTTCATTCTGTCTGTCTGTCTGTCTGTCTGTCTGTCTGTCCGTTAGCACGATAACTGCCGTAAAAATGACTTAATCAAAATGAAATTTTAGTATGATGTTCAGACGGTCTATAGGACCTATGGGAATATAAATGAATAATATCACCCAATTAGTTTTGGATTGAACCCGGGTTGAAAAAATGGAATACATTGAGCCCTATGGGACCTAATTTTTCAAGCATTTTTTAAGCGGATTTAAAATTCCCAAATTACTTCGAAAATTTTAGGCAATATTCAAATTGTTCCATAAAATATATAAAAAAAAATTCAGCGAAATATATTCAGTTGTTTTTTAAATAAAAATTAAAATAATAATAACACCTCTTATATGAAGTGATCACGTGTCCATGATATGAACCGATCACATGACCCACTTCAAAATGATATATGGCATCCATCTTGTGTCAAAATCGTGATTTTTAAAGTTCTTTTTAATTCATATTGAGTGTTGTATCCGTCCTAAAACTATTTTATTTTTGCCTAAATTCTGTGCATCTACATACTGAAACAACGCAATGACAATATATTTCAGTTTAAATGCTCTTCCAAATTTGATTATTTCTACAACGAAGCCTATTTTTCACTTATGTAAAATGTAAACAGCAAAATATGTAGGATGAGTTGCATAGACATTGCTGTATTTTTTTAACGCAAAAGAATTTAGCTCATGGAGTCTGCATAGCTGATATGAAAGAAATATTCATTGACTTTACCGAGGGAAGGACGATTTTTTGCGATGAAGTTTTAAGCATAGAGTTAAATTACTTATAGCTCCATGGTCTTAATTTTTAAATAAAAAATATTATTATAGTATTGTGATGAATGGCATGAATGGGAAATTATTTATGAATGAAATGCTGCTTTTTTAGAGAGAGCCAGGCGTGTTATTTTTTCTATGACGTCATTTCAATGAATTTTAGTTGTTTTCGATGAACTTTTTAAATATAATAAATTATCGTGGTATTATGATAATTCTAAAATTATTATCGAGTAATATATCACACTTTAGAGATGTTTAAACCAGGCAATGTATATTTCAATGCCGTCATTTGAATGAAGTTCATTTTTTTCGATGAAGGTTTAAGTTTTCAAATATAATAAATCAATGTAGTATTGTGAGAAGTTTTAAAATATTACCGAGGAATGTATTGCATTTTAGACATGTTTAATTAAAATTGCATTGCTGTTGGAAAGTGTTTCATAATCAATGCTTTAAGCATGATTGATCTTTCTTGCTAAGTAATCTTCTTGTCAAGTTGAAGAAATATAAAAATTTTACGTTTTTCGAGTTTGTAATGCTTAATATTGGGATGCCAAATGGATGGTTTTTTTTATGCAGCAGTGAAAAGCATAAAACAAAAATATTGATATACATCTGTATTAATAAAAAAACTTATTAAACTAATCATTTTACTCATTCTTCATGTTGTCTGCTTCTTGCAGCACTCCACCTTTCATGAGAAATGTTCTATTCTTTATTTTGTATGATTTAAGCTAACCTATATCTTAGCGAATTCATTTTACTTCTTTTAATGAACAAAAGCATCCAAAAAATTTTAGAGCTATCATTAGTTCATTTTAAATAAAGTGTGCACAGCAGTATTTTTTAAATCATACAGAAAATATAGCATTGATTAGAAAATGTTTCAAATTATCTTAGAACCATTAGTAGACAATAGCATTTTAATTGCTTGCCATGGCTTGCGAGTCCCCGAGAACAAATTAGAAAATTTACGCTAATATTTGTTACATACATGCTCAAGGCAATGTTTAAATGATTACTTTTTAATGATTTTCTAAAAATTAAACTAATTTGTTCTCTATTATCCACAAAGGGGGGTTTCACCTCTGCCAAAGAGGCTCATTGTTGCTCGCTTTAAGCAGCAAAATATAAACCATAGAATTAAAAATACTTCTTTTTTTACTTCTTTTTTACTTTTTGTACTTCTTTTTTTTATAAGAAAAATAGGAGTTCTAATAAAACTTATTAATGAAATTTCCTGAGTTTTCTAGAAGAATTTTTACAAACTTTCACAGTCTGAATTACGATGTTTTGTAGTGTATAATATTTTCATTTAGTGAAATGAATTTAAATTTAGTAACACATAGAAAAATTTAAAATGAAAAATTAGCCAATTTGATGATAAAAGCATGAAATCAAAATTTAAATATCAAAATTTTAGTTTCAATTACAATAAGGTAAAACAATCCTAAAAATAGTTTGAAATTTTTTAAAATGACAAAACAATGGCATTTTACAGACTCAAATAGAATTCTTCCAGGTTTTTAAAGAAAATTACAATTCTTCAGCTTTCGCTGGAATTGTCAGCCAAATTTAAATTCTCTGAGAATTTCAGGTTTTCCCTGAGGCCTGTTTTAACTCTTAAAAGGAGAGTAAGCTCACAATCAGAGCTATAAAATGCAATGAAATATTCACATTTTCAGATAAAATACTTTTTCTAACTTTAAACTGCTAAAGTTAAGGGGAAAATGATAAACTATACTTATATGGAATTAGAAATATAGGAAATATGGAATGTGGAATTAGAAATATAGTGTGAAGGTATTGTTGGAATTCTGTGGGTTTTTTCAAGCATAATTTCAACTCGCTAATAAGGGATATAGCTTATAGATGTATTTTTAAATTTGAATGCTTATAAAAATTTACTTTGAAGTTACTTTGAAAAATATCTTGAAGTATACTTTATACCAGCTATAGATGGAATATACATTTAAATCTATTTTAAAACATTATTACTCAATAAATATAAATGTAGATAAAATAATTTTTTAAAGTTTACTTTAATGAGAAATATTTTAAACGTTACAAATGAGCAAAGAACATATTCGGATATTTAATATAGATACGTATTTGAAATCAAGTATAAAATGGTAATGAACTTAAATTTGTTTAAGACATGATATTTTAATGACGGCATTCTTGAATTTAAATACTTTTTACGTTTTCTTTTTCTTTGTTTCATTTCAGTCAATATCGGCTTTTAAACTAATTTTGTATCTTAAAATTGAATGAATATTTTTCAACAAATATTTATTTGCTTTTTTATACGGATGTGTGACAAATCCAAATATTTTTTAATGTTCATTCATCTGTTTAAGCTTCTGATATCTGAAGTAATCCATATAAAAAAGATCAAATCAAAAATTTACAATAGATTTTGTCCACATCCTTCTCGGTTTGCTTTATTTATTCTTCTTAAGCAGGAATAATCCTAGCGTAATTATGCCAAGGCATATTTGATTTTTCCCTGCAGCTGATAGCAATTTAGTCATAATTACAAAGTAATAAAGGTTACCTTACAAAAGGAAGTACTAAGTAAAAGTCTTGTTTTACTGCCAAAGTCGAAGCGAGAACGCGCTGCCTGCCGAAAAGTATATGTACAAATGTATAGTTGCTGCCAAAAGGTGCCAAATTTGATTTATCATACCACCGTAGTTTTGTCATTTAGCACAACTTCTTCAAACTGTCAATAACCTTATCGCCAACTTTTTCGCCGAAAAATTGGGGGAAAAGTTGTCCGAAATAGTTGGTTGTTCCAAAAGTTCTTGAGTGTGATAGGGCCTTAAGAGGCATCTCTGGAGAAGCAACTGATTGTTTAGTTACTTGTGCAGAAAAAGAAGGTGTTTGTGTGTAACCCAAACAATTATCTTCATTCCACCTTTTATCAACCATGTCTTCAGAAAATAATTGCTGATCTAGTCCACAGCGTGCAGCAAAGTGTTCACAAGGCAAAATAAACTGTTTATTAAATTAACAAGAACAAGAATTTATGTGCTCATCAAACAAATTACTGAGTCTGTCTCTGAGTATTATAGAAAACTTGATTTGATTTATCTTCATTCTGTTCAATTAAATAAGTCCCCTCCTTACAGTTTTGAATTTCCGAACATATTAAGTTGGGGGACTTGGTGTACAAATGGACTCAATTTTAGAGTTCAGTTTCAACAAATTTTGACTTGACGCATAGGTGTAGATTTGAAAAAAAAAGTTGGGAGGGGGTGGGTGTACACAGCCAGTGCAGTATTAGCATACATATTGTTTCTTAGGTGGATTGGTCCCTAAATAGTAGGGTTTTTTTTTTTCAGATAACCCCTACTTCCAGAAAGAAAGGGTATCGGCACTCAGATATATACAGGGGTGGTTGATGTCAAATCCCATTAGGGTATAGGAAAAGAAGACGTGGATATAAAGTGACAAGTAGAATGTAAAATAAAAATGTAGTCAAGAGGTTTTTGCCACATTCTCGTCAAAACCAACTCAGAGTGAGATATTGTTACCCCTGGATTTCGAGTATTGTGAAAGATAGGAAGACTCTATTTATTCTTTAGGATATCTACAGTATTTAGGGAGAAGGGTTAACAGGTTCGAAATCTTCTCCCTCCCTGAATTTTTATTTTGCACTCATTATGTGACAAGCAATATATTGTAATGGGGGGGGGGGGGGGTACAGCAGCTCCTTTTCAGCCTAAAACCTAGATAATTCTAATTTTCTATAAAATGATATGTATGAATATGTACCATGATAAGTATGTACAACCTAAGCAAAGCATTAATTATTTACATTATAAAAAATGCAGCCGAAGGCCACTAGAACTTATATCTAGTTCTAGATAAATATCACAGTTTTGTTACAATAGAAAATAGGTCTCCAAATAGAAAACAATATATGAGATTAAGAATATTCTGTTGCACTCTCCTTTGGGACTAGGAAAGATAATCTTACTATTAATGTGTAGAAACCCATTTATGTATATATGTATGTCCCCCTTATTTGGAGCTAATAATTAACCTTGCGATGTTTTTAAGAGGTAATATTCAAAAGATTCAATAAATAGATTTTAAAATATTTTCGAAAACCTCTAACAAGGGTGGCGGGAATCAATCTGTTCCTTAAAACATATCTTCTTCCTCAATTTTTAATCTACGATCTCAATTGTTTTAAATCGGGGTTAAAGATGTTGCAAAGAGAGCTGAGGAGACAGAATTTACAAAAAAGTCGATAGTTTTTTTCCCACACATTTTCCATAGGCTGACAAATTTTAAACATGGACCAAGGACATGGATCAAGGAATTCAGTTTATTGGAGTCCCTGGGCTAGGAAAAATCCCAGCCTTTTACCTCCTGGGGAAATTAAGTGGAGATCGAAAAAAATTTAGGATAAATGAGTGCTCTTCATCACTGCATTAAAGAAATTCTAATGCTGTATGCCATGTAGTATTCTAATGCTGTAACCATACCCCGAACCCCGACAGTTGGGTGGGACATATGCCTCCTCCCCTGGTTTCTGCGCCTGTGACTTGATATAACTTTCATTTCTTTGAAGGATGAATGAACTTTAGAGTTTGAGACATTTTTTATGAATTTTAGGATTTCTCTGACAACACAGAAGTGCATTTTTGGCTTAAGATATGGTTTTATTTTTTGATTATGGCTTTCTATTCTATTATTTGTTCTATTGTCTAGATGTTCATAGCATTTAGTATATGCTAAAACAAATTTTTCCTTACAACTATCCCAGTTAGTGATGAAATAATTATACAAGTTAGGAGCATAAGGCATTTTAAGGATTTCTCAGTTTTGATAATATTGCTTTTTAGTATTAGAATGTACAATCTGTTTATAATAAGCATGATAGTTTCTTTTAGCGATTTATTAATATCCAAAGAAGAAATTTTGAAATGCAAATATTTGAGAATATGAAAAATTTATAAAATAGTTATTACATTTGGAAAAAGCATTTTAATTATATGTATTTCTTTTAAGTCAGTATCTGTATTCTGTAACAACATTCTACATGATTGTAATACTGAAGGATTAAAGTCAATGAATTTTTGAATTGCTGTGCTTTTCTTTTCATTTAAAACAAAAATATAACATATTGGTTTACCTCGACCATGCTCACACAAAATAGAATAAAGAGGAAAGTCTTCAATATCAAGTTGCATCAAAAAATAAAACACTAGGAAACTGTTATGCTAATAATCTCATTATTTTAGTTTGAAATAGAAGATAGTGGGAAATAAGATTTTCATTAGTTTCTTGATGGATATTACAGTTTTTATCATCTTTTATTAATTTTTTTAACAGTTCAATTAAAATATCGCAATTTTTCATATGACAATAAAGGGTACTTATTAAGTTTTGTCTCAAGTTACTTATATCTGATGAAATATCAATTATTCCAGTATTATTCCGACTATAATTCTTTAGACTAGAAACATTACATTTTATCATATTTTTAACACTACATTTTCCCTCTGCAGCTAATAATTGTTGATATAAACTATAGTCCATTGAGCCGATTCTATGATTATGTTGCAAGACAACTTGGGATATTTTGTAGTGTAAATGGGGTTTTCTCATTAATCTACCTTCAATTTTAAATGGGCAATCATCGCAAAGACTATATTGAATTGGACGAACACCTTTTCCCCCTTACTTTGTATTTACCATTATGAACACATGTATAAGTAACACAGAGGTCTCAAAACACTGGCCAATTTTTATTTCACAATCTAGTCCTTCCCTATACAAAAGAGGGATAGGCAAATCGAAATAAATTATCAAGCATTTTAAGAAAATTCAAAAACAGTATATTAGGAAAACAAATGACAAAAGGTCACCTTTTACAGAAATCCAATACATGAGGTATGTTAGATTCCAATTTGATGCTACCTAAATAAATATAAAAATATGAATATTACTAACAAGATAAAAAAAAAAACCATAATATCTAAACATAGTTTCATATATTTTTTTACTTCTACTAGGAACCTCTGCATATCTGTTCATGAATGCTAGTTTTTAAATTGAACTCGCTAAAATTTCAAAAGAAAAAAAAAATAGATATTATTGCTTGCTAAAATCAAGTCAAATATATAAATACAAAAAAATAGAATAAACCAGTGCTTTTATTTAAAAATAGGTGTGCGTGCTATTCAGAACATTAAATGAACTTATAATAGTTTTTTGTATATTACTAACAAACATTTTTATTTAATAGTTTTTAGGTGATATAGATAATTTATATAATATAGAGAAAATTATATATGTTAATGAGTATAAATATGAATTATTCTTAAAAGGAAAATACAAATTACATATACTAAGCTTAAATAAGTTTCTTTCAAACAATTAAATGAAAAACACACTATAAACTAAAATACACTAAATTATCTTACTAAAATACACTAATATATCTATACACTAAATTACACTAAATTTTTACAAAAATGTTTTTTTTTTTTTATAATTTAGAATCGCAATTTCTTAAATGCCACCCATTTATTTTCATTATTTGTGCTTTTTACTGTTGCAATTGAAAACTCAAATCATAACTTGGGGACAGTGACAAATGACAAATTTGCAGTTTTATGTAGTCAAAACTATATTTAATATTATTAAAATATATATTTTTGTTGAAAACCAAGTAGAACAACTTAAATTCTAAACAAATACTGCAAAAAAATATCTGTCTTATTATAAATATTTTTTTAAACTTAAGGAACACAAGATTTACAATTATCAGAAATTCAGCCATACATATATATTTTTTTTTTTGCCTCCGCAGCAATTTTTCATTGAACCATTACTTAACCACGGCGGCAGATAATTTTTAAAGGTTGCCGGGAATGTTTCCCACTACAAATGCTTTCTGTCAAAAGTATAGAGCAGTTCATTAAATGAAGCTTACTACAATTCACTAGCACAGATATAACTAGCAATATATAAATGCATCTCCTTAGAAATACGATACATTGAAAAGTTTTGATTAAGGTATGTTTTTATTTGTATATTTCTATTCCTTTTTATCCGTGATTTTGTATTTTATACCATGTTTTCTATCCCTATAATCCAATATATATATATATTAAATAAATGCATCTAATAAGATTGTTTCCAATTCACTTTCACAAAAAGAATAATCCGTTGGTAACAAAGCAGAAAAATGCACTTGCGTCATATATTCTATGACTTAGTAACACAAAACACATACTCAATAATAAGTATATACATACAATCTATGTAATACATCAAAAATAAAATGTTTAACATGTGGCAATAATGGTAAAGCTGAATATTTCACTCTTATTTTATTATTAGAACCATATCGGTTCGTCAAATTTGAAAACTAACTTTAGATTTTAAATTAAATACTGTTAGTTAGTAGTATAACAAATAATATTTTAAAGAAATATCAATAAATATTACAATACATAAAATAGAATATGTACAAAAGTCAAGAATAACTACAATAAATATATATATACAAAAGTCAAGAATAACTACAATAAACATATATACAAAAGTAAATCCTGCTTTAGAAACAGATTAAAAATATATATATTTTACTTACAAATAAGCACTGGTTTGAGGATTAGTAAAATCCGTCTGAAAATGAAAAACATTATTTTAAACATTTTAATTCTAGTGAAAAAGATCTTCATAAAAAATACCGGACTAACCCTAACGAAAAAGAATAGAAAAAAAACAGCAGAAAATGCCGAAATCCTTCCAGAAACTAAACAGATTGTGGGAGGTTACAGATATTTTAGTAGGATCTCTGTGATTGGTTGGGGTTGTGGCAGCAGTCACTTCGATCTATAAGGGAGGGATCTATCTTGAATTTCCCGGGTGTTTATTGTATCACTGGTGAAGTAGGCGATTCGCTTCACATATGAAACACATCACAATTTCTTCGGTGAATCGAAAAACTCATGCCGCTACTTCCACAGACTATTATACATATTATATGTATATTCTTTGTATTATATTCTGTGACTACTTCCTTTCCACCACAGACTGCTTTCCACATGCTGTTGAATTTATCACTGCTTGTACTGTGATTCAAGTTTGTTGTGTTTGGAAATGGATAAATGGGGAGCTTCTGCCGCGCAATTTAAAATTATGTTAAATTTCATTGAAGAAAATTATCATATGATGTATAGATGGAAGACCAATCAACTTTCTAAAATATCTATAATGGCAAAGTGGCAAGAATTGACTGATATATTGAATTCAATTAATGGGCCTTGTAAGAAAAAAGTTGAATGGAAAAGGGTTTGTATGAATTGGTATAAAGTGTATGAAACTTGAAAAGTAATGAAAATCATAATATTGAAAGCGCAGAGATCAAACATGCTTTGAGCTGGTATTGTTCATGGTTCTAGTTGTTTACGTAATTTACTATAAATAAATTACTTTACACAGTAGTGGTTCATCCCCCGCTGGGTTCTGGTCTAAATTGGGTGGCTCTTTCCGGCCGTCCAAACAATTACCTTACACCTTTCTGGTAGGTCGGACGGCTTGGGTCTCAACAACAACAACAGTAGTGGTTCGTGTGTCTATCCTGGAGAGGACACAAAAGTTTAAAATAATTAGAACTAAGCAATAATTCTGGTTCTTCGTCAACTAGTGATGTGCTGAATACTATATATTTGGCCCTGTATATTTGTTAAGAGCCGATTACTCAAAGTTTTAAAAGAATTTCATTGATATTTTGTAAATGTTATGAAGAGCCATGTCACCATGCTTGTGGCAGGAATTTCAGTTGATACCTACAATGGCAAAACTGTGTGAAAGTGATTTAGATCCATTTTTGACTGAATCTCATATGTCAATTTTGTAGAATTTAAAAGTAAAGTGAATGAAAAGATTTTACATGTGGATTTATTTTCTCATATAATTTACAATCCATCTCCATATGGATTTATAAACTTAAAAATAGATATGTTTATAATCATTTCAGTGGTTCTGCTTCCATAACAAAACTAAAGGGAATTTTGCATATTTTTGGATGCTAAATAAAATTTTTACTTCATTTTCGAAATAGATGGCTACCAGCTGCAGATAGTACCTAATAATTTTGTAGTTACAATTGCCTTTTAAAAACAGATATTTTAAATTGTTAAAAAATGAAATATGGAAATTTATATTCCTTAATATTTTAGAAAATTAATTTAGGTAATGATATAAAATGAAATTAAATTGCTTCCAACTAATACATTGTGAAACAAATATTAAAAATGAAATAAATTGCAAATTAGTTATTACCATGAAGAATATGAGATACTAGAAATGTATCCAGAATTGCCCAGGAGTTAAAACAGATTAGTTATATAAAATAACAAAATACAAATCCATTTACACTGGCGCAATGGACATGATCCCCCCCCCTCCCCTCCCCATATCGCAAAACCAGAACACATCACTAAAACTTTACATTCTACGTTAAACCTACCAACAAAATCATTTTTGTGACACAATTTAATGAAGTACTTGAAATTGCAAAATGGTTCCTTTAAACATGACATCTAATGCTATTTTAGTGAGTTTTCATCCAGTTTCAGTTAAATTTTAGCATAATACTCATTGATAATATAATACCAAATTAAAAATATTAGGACAACATCTGTTAGATTCGCAAAGTTAGTAAACCTCAGGAAAATTCATTATAATGCCAATAGATGGCTTTACTACGTTAGTAGTCAAAACTCGTAGGGCCCTTAGAATAGTGGAGACTGCTATACAGACTACAAAATTTTAAGACAAAATTGGATTAAAAACCTTATAACTAATCAATGGATAGGTTTATGAAACTACTTTTTGTCTGGAATAGTCTGTGATATTTTAGGCAGCTGCTGAAAAAATAAACGTTGGATGGCCCATCATTTTTAATACAGCACAATATAAAAATCAGAGAAGTTTAAATTGCACAAGAAGTATATTATTTAAAAATTTATTAAAATTTGTATTTCATTGTATGGACTCTGTTCAAAGTTTGTTTGAAAGAGATTTATTCGATCTTTCCGATATTAAGATAGAAATACTGTGATAATATTTTAGGTCGCTAAGGAATCAATTTGTGTAAATATTGGCCTAAATTGAGAAACATAAAATAATTAAACTAATTTGAAATTTAAAAAAGAATGCCAAAGTGCACCCATTTGGGTTCTGAAGACTGTGTGCCAAATTTAATGGACATACTACACTTAGATTTCCCACTATGGACTGCATACTCACAATACAAACATCTTTCTTTATTGTATAATATAAGTTACTAGAATGTAATGTGGTACACTTGAACTATTAGCTGGAATAGAAATGAAGTTAATTTCTGTATAGAGATAGACATATTTTTAGATATTTTCCTTTTTTAATTCTTTTATGGTGAAAATTTGAATGGCAAGATTTAGAAAAAATTTCATGTTCTTCAAATCATGAGAGGTGCTGGCTTTCTATGCTGTGAATGTGCTTAACTATATATTAATTAAATTCTTCTTTTGTATATTTGATAATAAATCTAATTAATTCATTTCCTTTATGATAGGAGGATTAACTGTATCAAGGTATTTTCATTTTTTTGAAATTTTGACAACATTATAAATTTGCTAAGTTGTTAATAAAATAGTTTTAAAATCTGTAAATTTTATATAATTTGAAATAAATAGGTACTAATTTCATGTATTAATTGAGATGAACATCAGTTTGATGGATATAAATAAGATATAAAACATTTTGAGTTTGCAGAAGGTGTACTGCTCACTCCAGATTCCACTATATAAAGTAGACCTCTAAAGTACCATCTGATAATATTTTAAAAAGAAATCTAAGAAAATTTAAAATGTATAAATTAATTTTTATCTTAATTTATTTCAGACATGGAAAGTTTGGCGAAATAAAGTGAAACTGAAATCAAAAAAGAAATCCACTAGTAAAAGATTGACTACTCAAGAAATACGAATTGTAAACATATTTAAGCAGATTGAGTATAACAGACGTACTTACTCAAGAAAAGTAAGTACTTTAATTTATAAGAATATTATATGATTTTCAACCTTTTTGTGGCTACAACCCTTAAAAAATAAGATCTACTTTATAGATTTCTTCATATTCATGCCCAAGAAGCAAGAAATGGAACAATAAATAATATTCTTCTGCAATATGGCTAAATATATGATAATTGCCAATTTTGTGTTTCTTGAGTTTAAACAAAAGTAATAAAGATATTTTTGCAATATTTGTGTAAAATACCATTTGTTGTATAAGTTTTCAAGAAAACGTACTTTCCAATAACATTAAATTTAATTTTGACTTCATAAAAATGCAAATTTCCTATTTCTGTCATTGTCCCCCATTCATGAGTTGAGTTTTTATCTCTTTACATCAGTAAAAAAAAACATAAATAATGGAAATATATTGGTGATGCTTAAGAAATTATGATTTTAACTTGTAAAAAAGGCCTTTAAGCTTAAAAGTTTTAATGACATTATTTTGCAAACTTGCTGATACATGTTTATTAGAGTGGGCCGAAACCGAGGGTCAACTTTTTTTTTTGCTTAGCGATAGTGCGGAAAAGCTGCCTTTCCCTTCCAAATTTAAGATTCCAAAATTTAGAAGCAATAAAAAAATGCCTTCATGGGGCGCCGGCGACCAGAAATTTAGCTTTTTTAAAAAAATTATGCTTTTTTAAGAATTTTTCTTCCCTAAAAATTTAAAGTTATATAAATCCTCGACAGTGACTAAAAGATGTCTTTTACAGTACTATTTCAAATGCCAAAATTATATCGTGACAGAAAAATACCTTGAGTGTCTTCTGAGGAACATAAATATAGTGCATGAAGCCAATATTTTGTGATTTTTCAAGCTTAATTTTTCTTCGACTGAAGAAGTTATATTTCCTCTGCTCAGAGTTTTAAATATTCTATGATGAAATTCTACAGTACTAAAGCACATAATTATGAAAAAACGCCATTTTGAAAGTATTTTAAGTGCCAAAATATTTTGCAATTTATCCATTTTTGGTAACGAAATTAGTAAGTACATATACTGAATTGAAAACAAATTGTCATCAGAAAGTTTCATAAAATAGAAACATCCGTCGATATAATCGCAATCGGTAAGTTATACATTTTTAGGAAATAAAATTACTATAAAAACAATTATATACACTTACTTACTTACTCTTATCTATTCAATTTTAAAATCCTTTTTAGTACCAAATACAGGAAAAAGAGACAGGGATCCTTTCCTTGCGCGGATAAATCCATCCCTCGCATCTTGGCCACAAATCGCTGCTGCTGCTTCCGTGACAAGCTTTACTATTCTCTCAACAGCCTGAGTATAGCATGGAAATTTTGTGAACTGTACCAGAGACCATTGATCAGAGTTGGTAGATGACTCTTCAAGTAATTGCTTGAGTTCTTGGTCTTTAATTTCCATCGTCATTGGCAGCTCCGTTACGTGTGATTTTTGCCATGAAATCATTTCCACATAATCAGTAGCTTGGAAATTTATAACCGGAATGATGAATTTTCTCAGTTTGTTCTTGTCTGAATCCTTATTGTTCCTTACTTTAAGAATTTTTCATAGGGCTAGTTCTCGAATAAATTTTCGTTCATCTGTCAACATTCCCAGAAGAATATTCTCTGAAGAGTCAAAATATCCATTCTTCTGTATAACAGGATTAACTACTTTTTGGAAGTTCTACTGGAAGGTAGCGAGAAAGTTGTATCAGTTTAAATAGATGCTTGGAACCATCAATACAAGAAGGCTTTAATTTAATGTGAAGCCATATTGGCGCATATACCTTCTTTACATACGTCGCCAATGTCTTGAGACTTTCCGAAGGATTTTTCATGCTGATGTAAAGCCGAAGAATGCAGTTTGCTGTTGTGAGCCATCTTGAATCAGACAGCTTACCAGGGTTCAGAGCAGTTAAATCAGAGGTGCAAATACCACTCGATACTGCCAGACATATTTCAAAAAGATAATTCTGATCACTACTGAGGTCTGCTAGTGCTCGTAAATTATCTGGCAGATTTCCTTCAATCTATTGAAAGTCAATAACTGTTTGTTTTTCACAGCTCTCCAAAGCTTTTCCAATGTCACCCGAGTAACTCTCTGGCCCTGTAGTTTTTCCATCTAAAAATTTATAGAGATGTCACAAAGGTAGTTAATTTCCACGCAAACGACAAATAAGCCATTGTAGGGGTTTCTTAGCTTCTTTTTCCAACAATGTAATAATTCCATTTTTATTACCTGTGTTAGTAACAGTTCCATCGCATCCAATGGTTGTGAGACTTGTAATATTTATATTTTTGTCTTGAAAAAAAAAACGAAAAATGCTTTGCTTTGCTTGATGTTCAGAGAGGTGCTGGATTTCGGCGTCACATGACCCAAATATCTTGATTCTGGTTCTTCAATTAGAGAGATACGCTCTTCTAAGACTGTTGCACGGTAGAATTTATTTCCCTTTTTTTCTTGAATCATTGTAACATATTTCCTTCCATCGAAATACAAACCTTTTATAATTCTATTTCCCAGTTCATTGTAGGATTTCTTAGCAAGCTTCTCTCGGGTTTTTTTTCGCTCCCCTCCTGATTTTATTCCTGTCAATTACTTTACTCATATCAGATGTTGTAATTATTTCTACATCCTGGTGTACAGCACTCGCTATCGTTGCCGCTGCTCTATCTGAAATACCTGTTCTGTCACAAATAGATGCTACAGATGGCAATTTTATTCTCATTTGGGACGTTGAAGGTTTAGGATTCTCGGTTTCCACACAACTTTCAACAGAAACATCATCCTCCTAGGCAAACATTCGTTTTGAGTTTCTTGAGTCATTGTTTTGATATTTGACTTTCTACGACTCCAGAACTGCTTTCTCAAAAGTGTTCTTCTCAGCTTCTCAGTTGAATCCTTGTCAACACCGCTGATGAACATTTTCCTCTGAGTCCTTTGATCAATCAAAAAACCTTGTTCCATTACAGGAACTTTTTTAAGCCTCTCACAGGTGCAATTTGAAAAGTCAGAACATTTACACGCAGCAAGGTCAAACAGATTTTCCGACGTTTCTGTAAACTTTTGGACACTTTTCTCGAAATGAGAGCTTCTCTTTCCCTTAGATTTTAGAAGATTTTTGTATTTGGTATAATAGGACATTAGCATTTGTTCGACACGTCTCTCAGAAACAGTAGGAATTGAAGCCTTTCTCCAAATGTTTATAATTTCAGGCACTAGCTTTGAACAATTAGCACTTACTGCTGGGTTCTTTCCGTTCTCTTCTTTCAGTTTCTGTCTTATAAATAGATAATATTTCATGACATCTTTATACAATGGTAGAATATTCTCGTTCAACAAATCTGGATGCCCCAAAACGTGTCACTTCACTTTTTCCCTTGTTAAAACTTTCGAAGGTGTTGCCGTTGCCATAATTATGAAAAAACCGTTAATCTTAAATTATTTTTTAAAAAACCATCATCAGCAAAACTAATATTAACAAAAGATCATGAAAACACAGATAATATCCACTTCCACACAACGCATATGAACGAGAAACACAACTGAAGGAGAAACAGAAGGTATTGTTCCCAGTTCCCAAGCGGCAATCATCGATGACTCAGCTCAAAACGCTTACGCGCCATTGGATAAAAAAGAAGTTCCGATTCCTAAAAGAGGGGAGTACGTCATTTTCTTGGCAGTCCGCCATGTGCGTTTGTGCGATCCCGTTGCTCAGACAGGCTCGCGACTGCCATCCCCCCCCCTTTACGTTCCACTCACAATACTTTTTTATTACATAAACATTGCAACAAAAGGGCAATGGACGATAGGAATTATAAGAAGCCATTTAAAGGTATTCTACATGATATTTTGAACACATTTTTACATTAAAGAAAGAAAAGCTGAAAAATTCGAAAATTAGGGGACCCAGCGCCCCATGAAAAATTTTTTTGATCAGGCCAAAATTTTGAACACTTGACTTAGATGAGAAAAGGCACCTTTTTGGCACTATCGCTAAAGAATTTATGAACTTTCATTTTTACGGCCCATCCTAATGTTTATCTATGATAATCAGGTACATTATGAGGTCATTGAAAAAATCATTGTTTTATCCACCAGATGGTTGATAGTAAAGATTTTGAGTTAGTTGAGAAGCACTATTTAGAGTTTTGTTCCACACCTGTTTGAAGTTTTGGATGTTTGCTATTAATGGGCACATGAAAACCCCAATTTTATTACTCATTTTCGATAAGTATATTTATTACCTGTTATTTCTGACATACATTTAGTTGTTAATATGAATAAAAAATTCTTTGTCTCCTGTTAGTGCATAAAATTGAGTTATATATAGTAGGTACATACTTTGTTTCTCAATGTTAGTTTTAATTTTCATACAAACAAAAGAAAACCCAGTTGTCATTTCTGTCACGGCCATTTCTGATACAGAAATGTAAGGAATATGCAGTAAAATTCCATTAATCATGTTAAACAGCTCTATTTCTTATTAGAAATCTCAAAAGAGGTTTCAAGGACTTATTCCAAGCAAAAATTTCAAGAAACTATAAAGTAATAAAGTTAAAAAAAATATTGGAACCTGAAAATTGGCAATTATCAGATATTCAGCCACATATCATTAAAACACAATAAATATGTGAACATGCATAAAAATTAATAGTATCATGAAAATACATGCAATTAAAGAATCACTGCTATTAACACGTACAATTAAAGAATCACTGATATAATGTTGCTAAACAGAAGTCACTAAGCTTCTCAGCCAATATGCGTAGTTTGGAAGAACCACTGAATTAGTCAAGTTTGATAATTTTGAATTTATTAATGCTGTGTGTGTATATATATTATACAGGGTATCCAGTGCTATCGGTGCCCAATGGCTATTTCCTCAACCTTTAGTCATAAAGATACACTTCCAATAGCAAAAATGTTTTAAATTTTAAAATTCATTATCTTAGATACAGTTTAAATCAATAAATGCATTTCTGAAAGAAATACGAAATATAAATTTTTATACAGTCCCCTGGTCCTACCAATTATATTTAGGAAAATCATCCTCATACAATTTTATGCAAAATAAAAAAAAAATCATCCTTTTACGACCAAAATTGACCGACTTATAGCTGTTTAAAGTTGAAGCACTTTTTCTGATGAGAAATGGTCAATATGGTCCCTGATTGGTTGGTTGCCTGGGAAAATGGTTAATACGGTCCCTGATTGGTTGGTTGCCTGAAACGGGATATTTTTATGTGTAGAAAAGAGACTTAAGTCATAAAGTTTAATGTTTCATAACTCGGTGAATTTTGGTCATAAAAAGAAGATTTTTTTTTTATTTTGCATGAAATTGTATGAGGATGATTTTCCTAAATATAATTGGTAGGACCGGAGGACCATATGAAAATTTATATTTCGTATTTCTTTCAGAAATGTATTTATTGATTTAAACTGTTTCTAAGATAATAAATTTTAAAATTTAAAACATTTTTGCGATTGGAAGTATATCTCTGTGGCTAACGATTGAGGAAATAGCCAGTGGGCACCAATAGCACTGGACACCCTGTATATCTGTACTGTAATAAATATTGCAATATGCAGACAGAAACATAGATCTTCACCAGTGTTAGAAATTTAAAATTTGAACTAGGCGTCATATGACGCCTATAGTTCTGACTCTAGGTGCCAAATAGACATGACTAGTTGCTATTTTTACATCTCTAACAATAACAACTATTTTTTAAATGCCTGTTTTTGTTAAAAATATAAAAAAAGAATAATTCAGATATTTGTATTAAAAATTGTTTTAAATTTTCTTAAAATTTAAAATAAACTGTAAAAGAAACCCAAGAGAAAATAAATAGAAAAAATTGCTAATTTGTTTTTACTTGGCAAAAAGAACATAAAAAACAACCAATTAAAAAAAAAACTTCTATTTAACAATTTTCAATTATGGTCATCTTGTACAATCATTGCCCTAATACCCCTTCATTTCATACGTGAAAATTAATTTCCCTGAGTTAAAATAGCAATTAAAATAAAAGTTTTAGTTGATGAAAACTGCAACAAGAAAGATCAATCATGCATAAGCATTGATTATGAAACACTTTCCAACTGAAATGCAAATTCATTTAAAAAATTTTAAAATGTGATACATTCAGTGGTGATATGTTTTACATTATCACAGTACTACAGTAATTTATTATACTTAAATATTTAAAACTGTATCGAAATATAAATCATCTTATTCTCTATGCAAAATTAATGAATATTTCATACATATAACTTGTATTCCAGACTCCAGAGCTAAATAATTTTGTGTGAAAAAAATTTAGCAGTTCTTATGTAACTCACCTTACAATCGCTTGAGATATTTGCATTCTGCATATGTTAAAATTAGGCTTTGTTGAAGAAATAATAAAAGTTTAGGGATCATTAAAATCACAACTATTGTAATTGCATAGGCACGAAATTTAGATACACAGATAATACACAGAGAATATGTGTGTGAGTGTGTGTATGTATTCAAAGTATTGGAATCGTGCCAAAGACCGGAACTCGAATTTTCAAAGGATCTACACGTTTTGGGACTTCTAGAACACGAAAACACTATTTTTAGGAAGACATCTGTGTGTGTAAGGATGTGTCTGTGTATGTTTCTGTGTGTCTATGAGGATATTACATCCACTCTAATTGAAAAACTAATGGACCGAATTTGATAAAATTTGGTAGGTATGTATTTTGTGGGAAATCCTGATGTTCATTAGATTATAATACAATTCTTAATAAAAGAATCTGCCTTTTTTGCGAAATGGTGGGCAGAAATTGCCTTTATCCACTCTAGCTAAAAACTAATGGAACAAATTTAACAAAATTTGGTGTATAATATTTCAATAACCCACAAGTGATTTATATATCGAATTTAAGAAAATTTGATATATAAATCATTTGTAGGTTATTCTAATACGATTCGGGAAAAAGGAACGGGCTATTTTTGCGAAATGGCCCGCAAAAATCGTTAAATATAAAAATAAAAGACTAGGTGTGCTCAATTATATCAATTAAATTCCTATTTTATACATGATGTTTGACAACAGAAAGAATAAGACTAACCCCATTATTCTAGAGCTAGCCGTTCTTGAGATATTATAGTTTTTTCATGTTTTCGCTACGCCACCTTTGACAATAAGTCCAGCTATCAAATGAGAACCAAATTTAAGTTTAACGTGCAAATTCAATGTTATTTAAAATACTTATGGCTGTTATTTTGTGCACAGATAAACTCAAATTATTATTGAAGAAATATAGAGAACGTGAATATGAGTCTGCAGAGAAAGACATGTGCTGCCCACATCAGAATTTTTAACAATATTACAACAATGATTTATAGAAGTGAACGGGGATTATTTGCAAGCCATTTCAAAAAAGATGTATGATCTATATTTAAAGATCCATCAAATTTTTGTAGAATAAAATGTTAAACAAATTTAAGCTGTGTACCAAATTTTAACTCTCTAGGACGCAGGAAAGTGCATTAAAAATGCTATCAAATAAGTATATCATAAAGAGTTATATAAAATTAAAAAAAAATTTGAAAAATTGTTATCTACCAAATTTATTTTAAAATGTGAAGCCTTTCTAATATACAAAATGATTAAACTCTTGGAAAGATATTTATTATATAATATATCTCTTTTTTATTTCTGGGGGATATCCCAAAAGTCAGAATTTAATTGAATTTGTTTTTTCCCTATTTAAATAATTTTTAATTAAAAAACTACTTAACATATTTTACTGAAATTTTTTTTATATATTTTATGGGATAATGTGAATATTTCCTAAAAATTTCAAAGCAATTTGTGAATTTTAAATTTGCTTAAAAAATGTTTGAAAAATTAGGTCCCATAGGGTTCAATGTATTTCATTTGTTCTACCCGGGTTCAATAAAAAACTAATTGAGTTATATTATTTATTTATATTCCCATAGGTCCCACAGACCTTCTGAAAAACATACTAAAATTTCATTTTGATAAAGTCATTTTTACGGCAGTTATCATGCTAACGGACAGACAGACAGAATGAACAAAGTCATAAACACGTTTTAACTATGTTGTAAAGTGTTAACAAAGTCATAAACACTTATCAACTTTATTGTAAAGTGTTAAAAATGGAAAATACATTATAATAAAACGAGATAAACTGATAATCACGTATAAATGCACATTTTAGTGACATTTCCATATAATCTTTCTCATATTACTGTAGAACCTTGATTATCCAAACCTTGTTTAACCGGAATGCTCCGTTAACCGACTTCGGTTTCCTGACTTTTTTTTTTTTGCAACCTATGGATCAGGGTGTTTTGGAGTCTTTAAAATGGCGTTTCCGAAAGAAATTAATAAGAAAATTACTTTTGGAAGGAGAATCTGCATCTACAGTTTCAATACTAGAGTTTTGGAAATCTGTCAATATTAAAGACTGCATTTATATGATCAGTGAAGCATGGGAATGTATGCCGCAATTGACACTAAGACGAAGTTGGAGAAAACTTTTGCCAAATTTCCGAAAGAAATTAATAAGAAAATTACTTTTGGAAGGAGAATCTGCATCTACAGTTTCAATACTAGAGTTTTGGAAATCTGTCAATATTAAAGACTGCATTTATATGATCAGTGAAGCATGGGAATGTATGCCGCAATTGACACTAAGACGAAGTTGAAGAAAACTTTTGCCAAATTTTTCAACTGGTGCAGATGAAAATGTTACAGACACTGCGAAAGATGGTGTTCCTGAATTTTCAAACATTTTTAACACAATGCCAGGTTTTGAAAACTGTGGGATCAAAGAAATCACAGATTGGTTGATTTGTGACATGGAAGATACAGGCTTCCAGTTGCTTAATGGTGAGGAAATTATTGCAAAAGTCCGACATTCTCCAAAAAAAGACAAAGAAGAAGATGATGATGAAGGTGAGAATGATTCCCAAGTAAAAATTAGTAACAATGATTCTTTTGAGTGTTTTTCAAAAGGCCTTGCTTGGTTGGGACAACAAGAACAGTGTGATTCCTCTGAACTAATGCTTTTAAAAAAACTTCATGACAGAGCTGCACGACAAAGGATGACCAATTTACGCCAGATGAAGCTTCCATTTAAATCATTGTACATTTTTTGTTTTAAAATAAATTTTCATCTACTACTATACTGTACTGTAATTTGAATTTAGATATTTATTTAGCAGTTTAAATGGTCATAATAGCAGTTCGATGATGACGTTACATATTAAACTAGATGACTATTGAAAAATTCTCTATTATCCGGAAATTTCGATTATCCGATGTAGGTTCGGTCCCAATTACGTCGGATAATCGAGGTTCTACTGTACTTACAAATCTAAGAATTTAACACATTTAAAATTAAAGTATTATAAGGGAATCTTGAGCGAAATTTAGTCACTTTTTGTGGCCAATTTTGTCAAAATATGGAATTTCATTTTAAAATCTGTTTACAATATTCATCTTATAAGTTTAAAAAAAAGGGGGGAGGGTTCATATTTGTTCGGAAATCGGCAGTCAATGCAAATATCGAAGCTTCACGAAGAAATACAGAGTTGGCAGCTAGGGTTCAATATTTGCAAGTCAATAATAAGTTTTTGTTTTATAGTTGCTACTAATTTTCTTGTCGCTTTGACAAAATATAAATCATACACTTGAAACTCATCTACACCCTTTGGGTGAGCTAGACAGCCTGGATAATAAAAAAAAGTATGAATCACATTAATTTCAGTGATTGATATAAAAAATGCATAGATGCCAACCTACCAGAAAGAAAGGAACATATTGCATGAGGAAAAATTGAGCACTAATACCAGTTTTCCCCATACTGCTGCAAAATAGCCTTCTATTTCATTAATAACATGTTTGAAAAATAGTTTTTCTATATAATATACACAATAATTACAAACGTTTTAAACGATGCAAACAAATTGTAACTGTGGAAAAATACTTTCAAAATAAAACGAAATATAGAGGATCGCGCACAAATGTCGTTTATCGCGATACTGCTCTAAAATAGTCTTTCATGTCATTAAAAATATGCTTGAAAAATAGTTTTTCTGTATAATATAGTATATACAAAATAATTACAAATATTTTAGACGATGCAAACAGATTGCAGAAAAGTATTTTCACAATAAAACAAAATATAAAGAAGATTGCGGACAAATGCCGTTTATCATGGTACCCAGTACTCATGCAATATAGCTCTTCATTTCTTTAATAATACGTCTGAAAAAGTTTTCATGTATTTAATAAGAAGTAATCATAAAAATTGTAGTCGATGCTAATGTGTTTCTCCCACACTAATTAGAAACAGACGCAATCACGTGGAAACGGATTTTCAGATGAAAAAACTGGAAAACCTTCATCTTAAAATTCCTGACTTTGTTTCTCATTTCGTGACCTACTTTTGATTTCATGACTTGTAGATACTCTTATGCAGATTTGCATGCAATAAAATATAAATGTTATGGAAAAGAAAAATCGGACTACTGTGGATCCAAATCGGATTCCCGGAACAAGACTGAAAAAAAGGAACAAGTACATAAAAATCTGAACACTTTTCAGCTGTAAAAACGTCATTTTCAATGTCTGATAAAAAAATATTAGCTAACCAAATTTGCAAGACGCTGGAATGATTTAATCTGTGCAGTGTGTTCTATAATAGTAAGCAAATAGAATGTAAAGACTGCAGGACCACTCCCTTTTTTCCAAGTGGGATACGTAGATCTGCGAGGGGATAAAGGGGAGGGGAGCAATAGAAACTCGTTAAATACCTGGAGTCTCGGACATTGGAATGTCTGGGGATAAAGCAAACAAATAAATTCTTCAGAAGTGCAATTTCAGATCTTGAAGTGTGGGGGTGAGTTGAAGTGCAATAAAGATCCCAATGTTTCCTTCCCTGAATAGACGGAAGGGGATTTTACTGTCTGTGTATCACCTGCAGATTTATCACTGTGGGCGTGTATAAAATGCCCCTTTTTTTTCGATCGCTGTCCAGTCTTCTACCAGGGATCGTAATTTAGTCAAAGGGGAAAAAAGACTGATATTTAACAATAGCATTGTTAGGCGTCAAATTTGACAACCAGATTGAAGAATCTGATCGTCAAATTGAAATTTCTAGTCTTAAATTACGACTAACGACTGCTAATTTCGAACACCGATCTTCACTATCTCCAAACCAAGGATGGCCCTTGAAAATGTCCGTGGTTTCAGAAATACTTTTTTTATTTATTTATTTTCATTCTTAAGTGTGATTTAGTCACAATTTTATTCTGGTGCTGATAAACACATAACTCCATGTATTGTTTTCTCTTCTTGATATATAACACTGTATAACATTTCATATACCTTCACATTGTATGTTAATACAGGGAACAAGGGGGTTTAGTACCTGTATTATATACAAGGTGTATATAAACTGTTTTGACAAAATAAGAGGGATGATAATACCATCAAGACGAACAGTATTTATAATGGAACCTAGGGTTGCATTCCCCTCTGTGTCAGAAAAGCATAAAGTTAAAGTTGAACTTTCAACAGTGAAAATAAGGAGAATTAACGTAATCATAAGTTGCACAATCCCATTTATTTAAACCAGAGAAAGACTCAAAGTAGATGCTCAAAGTAACAGCCAAGGGTGCCGTTGCACAATTCACACCGACGAATGAGCGACTGATGCACCCTCTTGAAGGTATCTGGTGTTGTGTTTATCCTGTCCGCCGCAGCGATTCTCATGATGACATTTTCTATGGAGTCCACAGAGAGAGAGAGAGAGAGATCTCATATACCAATGATTTTATGTGCCCCCAGAAAAAAAAGTCCAGTGGGTTGAGGTCCAATGAGTATGGAGACAAGCCACAGGTCCACTACGTCCAATCCATCATCCGGGATATGTGGCATTCAAGAAGTGTCCAATGACTAGAAGTGCGATGGTGATGTTCTGAAGATGTGATACTTCTCCGGCACGACATCTATGTCATCCAAAGTGGCGACTTGTGCTTGTTGGATGTGTTTCGAAGTTGCTGTTTTCTGTCACTCAGAGTGGAATGCGACCCTAGGTTCCATACTAAATATTCTGCATCTTGATGTGTACTATCACCCTTCTTATTTTGTCAAAACAGTTTATATACACCCTGCATAACTGAACTTTTCATATGAGATTTTGAAATAATTTTATTTGTGTACTGTTACAGGCTTAACTACTATTGTGGATTTTTCTGCTTGATGTATTATAGATAATATTTCTCTGAACCATTTAACTTATAAGTAAAACATGGAACATGGGGTTTAGTACCTGCTTTATGTATAACTGGCTTTTTCTCATGCATATCATTGGGTAACTCAATTCTTTGTTTGATCTTTATACACTGTCATTTAATAGGAGATGAAAAAGAAGTACTTGACTATATTACAAGCAATTAAAATTCTTAAATTATATATATACCCCTAAATAATCAGTCTATCAAAATCAAAACTAAAATGCTAGAATTTTATATACGCAATTAAATATTAATTAAATTTCCATATATTACTTTGGTTCCTAAATTCCACAAATCACCTCTCAGTTTTAGAACAGTCACTTGTGGACATAATACCTTTACCACTACAGGTAGTAAGTACTTGTTAAACTGTTTAAATAGAATTAATGAATCTCTTAAATTTAGAATTCAGGCTATTTCATATTGAACAATAGTTTTGATTTAGTTAATCACCTTAGCAAGCTTCTACATATTCTTGGTTTCTATACCTTTGATTTTAAAGACTTATTTAATAATATTGATATTAAAGATTTATATAAAGTTATTATCTCTCTTTATCATGATTATCAATCTTCCAATAATGTTCCATTTAATGTCAAAAACTTTCCAATGCTATTGCATTTTGTGTTATACAACAATTATATTATCCAAGGTGATAACATATGTTTACAAACATCTGGGGGTACCTCAAGGGGGCTGTAGTAGTAGTATTCTAGCTAACTTATCAATTAAATATCAATCATACTTATAATATATCTTTATCCTTCAAATATAGGTTTAAGTATTGATAGGTTTAAGTATTGATAGGATTAAGTATTGGTTGTGAAAGTATAAAGCAAAACTAGTCAAATTTCAGTGCAATCTCATATAATTTAAATGTAAACATAACTTTTAAGAGAGAAAATTCATTTAGAATATTATACAGTAATATTTGACAATATTAAACAACATATTCATTTAAATATTAGAACATTATAATCCCTTTCTAACAACATAAAACTATGAAGTATTGAACTGGTAATATATAAGACAAAAGCAGATTTCATAATAAGGTTCTTTAAGTAAATTATTTTATCTTCAGATAAAAAATACATTTTATACATATATATACATCTAATATCCAGAAAATTTGCCAAGAAACAGAATATTATATTTTCAAGTTGCTACTTCAAATGAAAATCATCGGGCTTGTATGACTCTTAAACGATATCTTATTGTATATGTTTAGTAGGGTTCCTGAAATTAAAGAATAGAAATTACATCGGCCATAGCAATTTATGAGAAAAAAATATTAACGTACATGAATCAAATTTTTTCTAATGAAGTTTTCCATACATTAAATTGTAAGGCATAATAAGGTTTATTATACCTTAATTCTAAACCATGATCTATCAGTTAACTCATTAAAAAGACATGTAATTTTTGTAAAATGATCTATATAAAGCTATAGAATAATTACTATAGCACAATATTACAATTTGTGGATTGAAACCTTAGTCAAGATATCCACCATGTTTCGCAAATTCTCACCAAATGTATGGAAATGTGGGTAAATATTTTATTTACCCTCTTTCACATTGTAGAGGAAGATTATTCTACTGTCTTGAAAGCCGGTATTTTCCCCACTTGCATATATGAATAGTTTACCAATAAAATGCAAGTAAACTTCCAGTTTAAAAATGTGATTGCTATTGTGATGCAGTTCTTTAGTCTAATGCAATTGCAGTACTAATGTGTGCATTGTAAGGGTGTGGTAATATGAAACTTGGGCTACAATCTATGCAGAAATTGATTCACTGTATACCAGACCATTGCATGACTGTAAGAATTACGGCATGAAGAGAATTAATAAAATATTTATGACTTTATTTATAGTACATGATATTATTATATTAATTTGTCATTTTAGTTTGTACATGTATCATAAAAAATGTCTGATTGACCTTTGCATGATTTATAATATTTTCCTAAATTACACATTTTATACTTTGGAAAGATATTTATGGCAATTAGGTACAGAGCCCCCACATACAATTTTGGGCCCGGAGACCAAGTCGAGCCGCGGGCCCTAGATAAAAGAATAAAGGGGGAAGGTGCCTCTTTTTTCTGTATTATTTAGGAGTAGAGTAGAATTTCATAAAATATATCAAGTACGAGGTTTTATACAATATAACACTGAAAAATAAGAAAGTTGTGAAGGATATTTCATATGATGGCAAGTGGTGTGTACATTTTATTTTAGAAGAAATATTTTTATACTTCTTTGCTCGCGCATTTCGTATAGTCATACACATGTTTGGAACAATCGGAAGTGACATTTCCAGAACTAGAAGTGTAAATCATTAGTGACCACCTCCAAAGTTCGATGTAGAATCAGTAACCAACCCTGAGAAATAATTATGGTAAAAAACTGTAATTTTTTAATCAAAAGAGACATCTATAGAACCAGAACTAGGAATCCATAATGAATTTTTTAACCATAATAATTTTTTTAAAATCCATAATAATTTAATCCATAATAATTTTTTTTAAATATTTGATACTGAATCTATAATATATCAGTCATCATAAGCTCTATCCATAACCGATTCTGAGAAATAAATGTTTGAAGGAAAATGAAATTTTTTTTTATCCAAAATTGGAAAAAGAACTGGAAGTGGAATTCCTTAGTAAATCCCCATCGTCCCTGAAATTCGATGCTAAATTCATATCAGTCATCACCTAAACTCTATCTATAGTCAATCAAAATATACATTTCAAGGAAATATTTTGAACCATAAGATGCAAAACCGCAAGTAGAAATCCTTAGAAAACCAAATTCCAGAGAAGGTTCCCTACTTCCTTTGGAATTTGATGCTGAATTCAAAGCAATCATCATCTAAGCTTTTTAAAAAAAAGATGTTGCAAGGAAAATGTAAATTTTTTAAATGAAAATGACATTTCCACAAACGGAAGTTAAAATTCTTAGTGATTTCCCCTAACCTCTTCAAAATGTGACTGCATCAATCATTGGCTAAGCTTTATCTGTAGCCAATTCCAAAAAATAGATTGGAAATTTTTGGAAATCTGTAGCCAATTCCAAGAAACAAGGGAAATTTTTTGAACCGGAAGTAGGAAAAAATCCGAATTAAAAATTCTTTCTCAATCCCTCAACTTTCCATCACCAAAGCTCTATTTACAGCCAATCTTAGAAAATGGATGCTTCAAGGAAAAGAGAAAACTGAACTAGAAACGTAAAAAGAATCAGATATGGAAATCTTTAGTGAACCTGCCTACCTCCTCCAGAATTTAATGCTCGATTCATACCAGGTCGTATCTAAGTTTCATCTATAATAAATCCTGAGAAATTGATACCTCAAAAGAATTTTTGTGAAAACAATGGCATTGCAACATTTCTGTGGCGAACAACCACACACAAAAAGAGTTATCGGTGTGATAGTCGAATTATCCCCAATTAACATGCATATGCAGCATATAAATAAAATATGTCCAAAGTATCTTGGGATTTTATCAGAAAATCAACTTTCATTTGTTTCGCAACCTTTTAGATGGAAACAGCACATGTTCAGATACATGTCATTTTGGTGTCTCCATCATTTTGACTCACTGAAAAATCCAAAGATGGAAAGTTCTCTGCTTTTGACAAAAACCGTTTTTAACAATTAGCAGTAAAAGTTTGTATCTTCCAAATGCTCCACTAAAATTATCTTAAAAGATTTTAATTGGCACATTTTTGAAAACTTTAATGATGAAAATAATTTTTAACACTTTACAACATAGTTGAAAAGTGTTTATGACTTTGTTCATTCTGTCTGTCTGTCTATCAGTTCGGACCTTAACTGCCGTAAAAATGACTTTACGAAACTGAAAACCAGGCGATTTATATTTCATTGACGTCATTTGAATAAAGTTCATTTTTTTTCGATGAAGTTTGAAGTTTTCAAATATAATAAATTAATGTAGTATTGTAATAATTTTAAAAGTATTACCGCTGAATGTATCGCATTTTGGAGATGTTTAAATAAAATTGCATTGCAGTTGGAAAGTATTTTACAATCAATGCTTTATGCATGATTGATCTTTCTTGTTGATTTAATGCATTATGTCATTAAAAAATTATTATTTCTAAATTACATTGATTTTGCAGTTTATCATTGAATTTCATCTTTTATATAGTAAACTAGCTCTATTTAAATACCAATTCGCCAAGTATCGTGCCACAATTGAAAATATGATGGTGTTGAAAACAGTTTATACCAGCATAGTGGGAGCAGTAGCATTTTATTTTATTTTGTAGCACTGCAATTACTTCACAGAGTACATAGTTTAATAGAAACTTCTCATTTTTCGGATTTTTAAGTGCCACTATTATTTGATAGTCACCAAAAATCAAATTAGCACCAGAGTAATGCCATGCCTAACCAACATAGCTACCAAATTTCAAGGAAATTTAGTGAATATCCTTTGAACTACGGTGAATACATAAACTGCCTAGATACTCCCACATTTATACAATCCACCAATATAACATTGATAAAATGAAGTTCATCGAAAACGTTTTTGTTACATAACTAATTATTTTATTCTAATTCATTTTTATAATTACATTAAAAGAATGGAAACATGAAGTTAATTCAAAATTATATTGCCATGTGTTCTAAACTCATTCATTATGTTCTTAAAATGTTTCTTCCCAAATGTATCAATTCTGATATTTATGAAATAAAATGTCAAATGAGTATGCACAATAGGTGCCATTAATAAAAAAAACATTTTCTAATTAGGATTTCGGTAGAGGGGGCCGACGACTCACAAATCTCCCGCTTCCTCACCAGGATACGTCTTGGCAAAATGTAATATATAATAGAGAGTGTGTGAATTTTCTATTTCAGTAGTTTTTCTCTACTAATTACAAAGTTCAACATAAAATCGACAGTTTAAAAACACATTATTATAAACACTAAAGCATTCATATTCCTTTAATATGCAATATTTTGCCTAAAGTTTTGTACGCATTTAACTATAGTTATTTTAAAGTAATAAATTTACAAAGTAGCATAGAAATGTGATAAAATAAATTTAATTTATTCTAAGATTAACTTTGTTTCAGGAGTAAGATATCTAAAAATAATATTTGAAAAATGTAAGACAATTATTTTGAACATACCTTAAATCTTAGATGGTAGTATGCATGCAATACTGCCTCTGTTTCACTGAATAATTAATTTTTTTTTATAAAATTTAGATGCACTAACACCGATAACAAAACTTGCTTTTTGTACTTTCTTTAAAGTAATATAAACTATTACATGACTAAAATCAATGTGGGAAGCAAGTTCATGCCTTCAAGAAAGGAGCAATTTAAACTGCTTTGGTTCCTGCCATGACAAAGCTGTAGATAGAAACTAGCATTTTTCCTTTCTACTGACCAACATTCAGTCGGACCAAGTCGAGCATGGGACACTATGGATACCCTGTGTCGTTAATTGGTTTACGAGGAGGGAAGATAAGATCGCCCCTTCCCATCCTTGTAATTTCACAAAAGAAATCTGTAGACAAGAATCGTTTTAGTAATCAGCTGGATGTGATTGATATGAGCTGTAAACTTGAATGAATGAAACTTACCCGCTAGTGTTATAAACGTATCCATTTTAGCAGTGCAATTCTAGAAAATTGCTCCCTGCTTCCCTGTAGGGATCGGGTTTTTTTTATTGCCTTGTCGCCATCGCCTTTCTTGACAACAAATAATGACCGATTCTGACGTTAAACACAAAGACATTGTGAAGCTATCTACCCAGATGACTTGTATTGAACTAAGGAGATCTTCTTTTAGCTTGTTTGACTATTTTGGGATACAATCTTCAAGTAATTTAGGAAAAAAATTATAAATTCATACACAGATGTTCTATAATAAAAATTTTATCTTCAGCAATGTTCACGGGCCCCTAACAATCGCCGGCCCCAGTACCGTGGTACCAACTGACCCCCCCTTTGTGGGGGCCCTGATTAGGTATATCAGGTGCAATCTTTTTATAAAAGATTTACCATATCCTATCTAACAAACACATTTTGGCAGACAATGCAGTATAAAAGACTGTTTTTGCAAAATTCACAAGTGATGTAGTATTTTGTCTGCCACTGTACATATAATAATAAATAATTTATAGAAAAATTATATGCACAATTGAACCATGCCTTTTAAAAAAAAAAATTAAATGTATTTTTTTTTTATAGTTTTATGAAAATGTGAATCCAAGTACTGCCAACTTCAATCACAGGTTTGTGAATGAGAATTTTAATCAAGAAAGAAGGGAAACAACGATATACCCTGAAACAGTAAGTACTTTAATTCTCTAATTTATAAAAATATTAAATAGTTTACAATCTTTTTATGGCAAAATCTATTTTGCAGAGCCTTTTTTATTCAAGGAGCAAAAAAATTGAGCAATAAAAATATAATTTTGCCAAGTATAATTAAAACACAGTAGAGAATATGGACAAGATTATTTGTACAATGGAGGTACATACAATACTTTATACACAGTGACTGGTAAAGTTGTAAGTAGACCAAATAAGTTTTGATGATGGTAGCAAGACCTATGGAAGTGAAAAATTGATATAGTAAAGTGATAATGCTTTATCAGATGAGACTGATGGCAACAACCCTAATGTCAGAATTTGGAAATTAGCACTCTTATCTTGGAAACTGTAATAAATACAGAAAAATAGTCAATTAGAAAATTGTAGATTGCCATCGAATTAGTCAGAAATGACATGGTGCAAATGAAAAGCTCTAAATGTTACTCTGAGTATCGTATGCAAATGATGACTGTGATGCTCAATACAACTTCTGTATGTATGGTAAAGTATGGTAATTTGAAAATAATCATTGATCATCAGATTTGTATTTTTTATGTGTATTTTGATGAGCATAGTGATAAAAATAGATCATGACAGGTTATTCGATTAAAGATTATCCTGAGATTGTACTACTATATCAGAGTTTCCCCCAGGAATAAAAATGGTTATTCAGATGTGTTGAATTCGTGTAGATATTTGATTTCCAGAATTTCCCCCAGGATTAAAAAAGAGCAGGGTGCTGTTACCAGAAAAAGGGCACTTCTTAGAAAAAAAGGGCACATATTTTTTTATGTTTGAATAACATTTATGCTTGGGATTTTTATGACGAAAACTAGAGCATTGCAAAAAAATGTAAACACTTTTGTCGCGTATACTTCCAAGTCTAATAGACAAAAATGTAAATATATTTTCTTGTTTTGTAGAAAATGGGTCAAGATTGTGAATATATAAAATTAATTTCAATTTTTTAATATTTTGAACTTGTTTTTTGAAAAACATAAAGTATCTGTCCGAGCAAGTGTTTTTTTTTTCATTTTGCTTATTTTCACTCGAAATATCTTCGAAACCATAAAAGACAGATATAAATAGTAAAGGATAAAAATATGTATTAAGAAACTTAGTTGCTAAATCTATATTAATATTTTTAAAAAGTGCTTATAGTTTTCGAGTAATCGTTTTGTCGAGTTGAGGAAGAGTGAAAATTTTTCCTTTTCAAGTTTGTAATTCTATCTCAAAAACTAAACCTGTAAATAATTATGCAAGAATATATCTCTTTGAAATCCCTACAAGTGTATATAATTGGATTTTGGATGAGCTCTTTGTTTGCAAAGTATAGTGGTTATAATTTCGATATTTTAGTGTTTTAACATGGGTTTTCCAATGTGTGGGAAAGCTTTAATTTACTTAAAATGTTACTATTGTTTCAGCTGAATCTGTCACTTACTCCTTGGTGAAATATTTGTGCATAAGTATGAGATAATCTTACTTTGTTTAAAAAATTAGGGCATTAAATGAACTTGGAGATTCTAAAAATGTGTAATGATTGGTTAGGTTTGAACAAAAGAAATGAAAATATACATATTGAAGTACATATTTATGTGCCGCCAGGCAACTCTATAGATTATAGGTCAGGCTGATTTCAGGTCAGATAAGTTTAATTTATATATTGAAAAACAAGTTCGTAAAATAATTTTATATTTTAACCTGAAGTCTATGGTCTATAACATCCAGATAAAATTGTTGTGAAAACTAAAGTACTAACTAGCTATAAACAGTTAGCGAGTCATTTATAGCACTTTGGAATCCTGTAAACAATATAAATGAATCTGAAAAAATCGAATCGCTTTATTGAACTTTACTGAAGTTTTATTTTACAAAATGTTATTCATTCAAAACAATTTTGGCTTCCTCGGACTGGAGCCACCGCCACTAAGGTATGAATATGTTTCTTTTGTTGAGAACAAATTTATCATTGAATAAATGCTATTTTTACATCAAATGCAATTATAGTCTTGAGCAGTTGGGTTTATTAGCAATTACAATTATTGAATTTATATAAATTTAGAGTTTATTAAATTTAAAAAGGAGAATATTAAATTTTCATTTTTAGTATTTTCTCATTAGTCAATGAGGTTTGATGATTTTAAGGGATAAGATATATTTAAATGTTGAAAATATTTATTAATTGTTTATTGTTATGTATTGATTACAAAAAAAAAAGAAAAAAAACCCTGATTTAAATAACTAAATAAAATTCTAGAAAACTCCATAAAATCACAGTATAAAGAAATTATTGAACAATGGATTAGCAAATGTTTAGCTGCTAAGTTAATCATTATTCCATGGAGCAGAGTTATTAATAGTGCAAGCAACGTACGTTCGTGTGTCTGCGCAGCATCCATATCTTTAGCCGTAAACTCACGTAGCGGGCGAGTACGCGAGCAGCAACTACTGCATACCTCCCTAAGGCGGGCGTATCGTTATTATTATTATTGCATGCATCCGCGGAGCGGGTAAAGACGAGTCCGCTAATATGAGGGGGGTTATTTTGTGTTTCAAATCTGCTATGCGGATGTCGTGCAACAGGCTAATCTGTTAATCCATAAGCCCGCATAGTGCGTATGTTCATAACACAATGTCACACGATCTGCACAAGGTATATATCGTTATTGCATGCATTGTATGCGGATTACATACACTCATTAAAAGAAAGCGCTTAATTTTGTAAATCCGCTATGCGAATTAAATGTGTCGAATCGTTATTGCATTTAGCGGAGTTATCGTTATGTTATATATAACGCGTACTACATCCATCTGCGTAATAGTCGATTTAGGGCTGCTCATATAAATTTCTGGGTTACCTCTTTTGTGCATTCTTCATCTCTTCTCCTCCCTCAAAAAATTATTGGGGGCCCGACCACTTGAGTGGTGTCCGACCCTCCTTATGGGCGGGCGTGGTCAGATACACAGCCAATAGCTATTGCATGACCTGCATTGGGAGTAAATCCGCTACCTGAATTATATATGTCCGCGTTTCATTATTGCATGGAGTGGAGTTTTCATTATATTGTATATAACGCGTAGTGGTCAGATCAGGGCCGCCCATACAAATTCCTGGGTTCCTTTTCATATTTCATTTTTCTCATTTGTGCATTTTTCATGTCTTCTCCTCCCTCAAAAATTGATGGGGAGTCCGGGTCCCACCACTTAAGTGGTGGCCGATCCTCTCTAAGGGTGGCGGTGGACAAATACACAGTAGATAGCTATTATATGAATAAAAAATAGGAGTACTTTTAGTCGTGACTTTCGCGCGTAGCGGAGATACACAGTCTGCAGCAAGAAAGCATATTAAGAGAATTTTCAAAAAGCCACTAGGCTGGTAGCTAAAGGCAATTAGTAAACAATATAAAGAAAATAAGCTCTCCCATATATCATTCAAGCTGGCTAAAATCACAGCGCTAATCTAACAACTTTTCACCCCACCCTTTCTATCATCCTCGGATTTTGACTGAATCGGCAGAATCAACATAAACATATTCCCGCAAATGGCGCAAAGAACCTTAGTCCGGAAATCTATATTTTTAAATATTTGTTTTAGAGCAAATATGCTTACAGGGTTTACATTTACAGAATTTTATAACCCAAATGCATATCAAACATGAAATAATTTAACATAAAATTAAGTTGAAAAAGAAAACTGTTTTGAAAGTTTTCATCAGATGGAAGAAGGAATGTATGTGCTTAATATTCCCCTTTCCATTTTGTTTCTTTCAGTGAAGGAAAGAAGTGATATGGGGCTGTCAATCTTCTTTTTATTGGCACTAGATCACCCTTTTTCTTTCTTTGAAGGAGGAGGGAGCAGGGGGGGGGAGCGGAAGAGAGAGATAGACAGAATCAAAATTTACCGTAATGGACACAGAGAAAGGGTTCTGGGACATCTGAACTAGTTTAATTTCGTTTGAGGACAGACATTGCTCTCTTAACAAAAGGCTAAGCAGGGGATCTGATCTGCTAGCAAAAGGACAGTGTGGGTGCTTTTCTGGTACAAAGGGCTAGGAGGGCACTGTTCTGGTAAAAAAAAGGGCAGGCAGGGCACTGTGCCCTTCCAAAAGTGCCTGGGGGGAAACTCTGCTATATGCAAATTTGGATGAAGCACTGTGAAAGCTGTGTGACAGTAATCCTTACGATTTCCTACTGCTCTACATCCACTCCTAATGCTGATGAAGGTGCAATAGGAAATTCTTTCCTACATACAAACATATATTGGGGCAGATAGTTTACATGTTGAACATGTATTATATTAAACTGTAGGTTATGCAAATAGCTTTTTTATACTAAATGAAATGATGTTTCTTACTAATTTGATGATGCTTTACAATTTTCTAATTGATTCCTGTATTAATGTCCCTGGGGAGGCATCCACAGGGACATACCCTCCTTCCCCTACCACCAACCTCTCGTAAGGACTTATGAACCCACATGTTTAACATGATCATACTCCGTGTGAATACGGTGGCAGTTTTGACCTCAGAGGGAGTCGAACCCATGCCGAGTGCAATTCCCGCTTGCTAACCACTGGCCGACCGCACCCGCATTGTAAGGGTGTGGTAATATGAAACTTAGGCTACAATCTATTTAGAACATGACTGTAAGAATTACAGCAAGAAGAGGATTAACAAAATAGGGTCTTTGTTTATTTATGGTACATGATATTATTACATTAATTTGTATTTTTATCATAAAATATGTCTGATTGACCTTTGTATGAATTATAATATTTTCCTTAATTACACATTTTATACTTTGGAAAGATATTTATAGCAATTAGGTATATCAGGTGCAGTCTTTTTTATATGAGATTTACTATGTTCTATCTTACAAACACATTTTGGCAGACAATGCAGTATAAAACACTGTTTTTACAAAATTCACAAATGATGTAGTGTTTTGTCTGCCACTGTACATGTAATAATAAATAATTTATAGAAAAATTATATGCACAATTTAACCAGGCCTTTGTTTTTTTTAAATTAAATATTTGTTTTACAGTTTTATGAAAATGTAAATCCAAGTAGTGCTAATTTCAATCACAGGTTTGTGAATGATAATTTTAATCAAGAAAGAAAGGAAACAACGATATACCCTGAAACAGTAACTACTTTAATTCTCTAATTTATAAAAATACTATAAATCAATGCTTTTCCAATCATTTTGTGACTGCAACCTCTTAAAATGTATTGGGAAAGTATTGGAATCATGTCGAAAATCACAACTCGAGTTTTCGACAGATCTACACGTTTTGAGACCTGTAAAATACGAAAAAACTATTTTTAGCGTGATGTCTGTATGTGTGTGTGTCTGTCTGTGCAATGTATGTATCCACTCTAACTCAAAAACTAATGGACCGAATTTCATAAAATTTGGTAGGTAAGTCACTTGGATGTGACCCTGGTGCTGATTAGTTTTTGGTACGATTCGTAAAAACAGAACCCGCCTTTTTTTGTGAAATGGCCGATAAAAATTTCATTTATCTGTTCTAGCTAAAATACTAATTGACCAAATCTCACAAAATTTGGTAGATAAGTTACTTGTTGGATACTCTGGTGCTGATTAGAGTTTGGTACGATTCGGAAAAGAAGAACCCGCTTTTTTTTCTACGAAATGTTCCTCAAAAATTTCATGTGTCCACTCTAGCTAAAATACTAATTGACCAAATTTCACAAAATTTGATAGATAAGTTACTTGTAGGATATTCTGGTGCTGATTAGATTTTGGTATGATTCAGAAAAGAACAACATGCCTTTTTTTATGAAATGGCCCTCCAAAATCACCAAAATCTAAAAAAAAAAGAGACTTAAGTAGTGTATGCTCAAATGTATCAATTGAATTGTTGTTAATTATGCAATTTTTGAAGAGGAAAATAATATAACACACTCCATTATAGATTAGGACTAACCGTTCTCAAAATAGTTGAGATTTCTTGCATTTTTGTTACGCCGATTTCGGAAAAATGTCCAATTACCAAATAAAATCAAAAATTAAATTAAAAATGCAAATTTAGTGTTATTTGGTTCAATTTAACTCAATCCAATGAATTATTAAAGAAATAAAGAAAATATGAATATGAGTCTGCAGGGAAAGTCATGTGCTGCCCACATCAGATTTTTATTATAGGAGCAAGAAACTAAGCAATGAATAAAATACTTTTGCCATGTATAATTAAAACACAGTAGAGAACATGAACATATACAAGATTATTTGTAGCAAGACCTATGGAAGTGGAATATTGATGCAGTAAAGTGATAATGCATTATCAGATGATACTAACAGCAACAGCCTTAATGGCAGAATTTGGAAATTAGCAGTCTTATTTCGGAAACTGTGATAGATACAGAAAAATAGTCAATTAGAAAATTGTAGATCATCATCGAATTAGTCAGAAATGACATTTTTCGGAAAAGAATGTTGCAAATGAAAAGCTCTAAATGTTACTGTGAGTATCGTATGCAGATGATGACTGTGATGCTCAATACCGCTTCTGTAGATAAAGTATGGTAATTTGAAAATACAGTAAAACCTGTAAAGTTGGACACCTCTATATGTTGGACACCTGTCTATCTTGGACACAATTCTGTGGAACGGAACGAATTCCTATGTTTTAACATGTATATAATACTGTCTAACTTGGACACCTGTCTATCTTGGAAGTTGGACGCTGTTTACATTACTAAGTTGGACAAGTTCCTAAAAATTGGCGTTTGCATAAAAGAAGTAACCTACCACTTTTGATCTTTCTTATCTATCCCCAGGGATTATCTTTTGTTGTTGATCCCTAGAAGTATTCCATTTTTGTTGTTATCACATCCAGGACTGCCCACATTTCTTTCTTATTGTTGCTAAGGGGTCGTCCCTCCCCACCATTCCAGAACCCTCAATTATGTATTAGAACCTTTTTGTTATCACTTTGTTTACACACAAAACAACAACACACTTGAAGAATGGACATTTGTAGCTTCCCTACCCCATCTTTGCATTGTCCAATTAGATTTCTGCATCTTCTGAATAAAAAGGTTTATCTACCCTCAAAAGTCACATTTGTTTCTTAGTGCATTCTGGAAAGGTGACTGTGATTTTAGTGACATGCACATTAGTTTTTAATAATGAGTAAACGTAAAATAGTTGAGCTAACTATTGAAAAGAAAAAAATAATTCTTGATTGCCTAGACAAAAGTGACAGCTGCAGAAGTTGGCAGAGGAGTTCGGCATATCAAAATCTACTGTTTCCAATATAAACAATAAGAGATCTGATATGATACATGCATGGGAACTGAACTGCTCTGGAACAAGAAAAAAATCTGTATCATAAGTATTTTTTAACAGTAATTACAATATTTAATTAAAACCATTGGCTTATTAGTATTTTCTATATGTTAAAAATGAAGTCTTTTGATGTGCTTTATTGAAGGATGAAAATGAAATTTTATCACACTGTCTATGTTGGACACCTGTCTAAGTTGGACGCTTTTAGGGGGAACCGCGAGTGTCCAACTTAGACAGGTTTAACTGTTATTATTGATCATCAGATTTGCTTGCTACTATGTGTATTTTGATGAACATCGTGTTAAAAAAAAGATCATGAACAGCTATTCAATTGAAGATTATTGTGAGATGGTACTGCTATATGCAAATTTCAACGAAGCACTGTAAAAGCTGCGTGGCAGTAAGCCTTACAATTTCCTACTGCTCTACATCAACTCATAATGCTGATGAAGGTGCAGTAGGAAATTATTTTCTGCATACAAACATGTATTGGGACAGACAGTTTACCTGTTGAGCATGTACTATATTAAACTGTAGGTTATGTAAATAGCTTTTTCATACTAAATGAAATGATGTTTCTTACTAATTTGATGATGCTTTACAATTTTCTAATTGACTTCTGTATCTCACAGTTTCAGAGATAGAAATGCTAACTTCCAAATTTTGCTGCTAAGGGTGCTGTCACCAATCTCATCGGGCAGCAAATAGTCACTTACTCTACTGATACCTCACTTCCATAGCTCTAGCTACCATCCTGTAAAATTTGTTTGACTTGCAATTTTATTGGTCACCTTGTATATTAATCTGGATGGACTTTCCTGGTAATACTTTGATTGTAAAAAATACAGTACTTACAGCAACTGATGAGATATCGTTGAAAAAATCTGCCCCTGTAGATTTGTTATTTGGGGGGGGGGGGGGAGAGACTTAAGATTGAAAATTAGATAAAACGTGATAAGATTTTAAATATATTTCTGTTCTTTAAGTGACAGCACAATTTTTCAACAACAACAACAACAACAAAAAAAAATCCATACCTAAACCAGATGATATTTCAAAACAAATTACTTGTGAGCGTCAGATAATTTTTTACATTATGCTGTACTTGTTAAGATGATTGAAAGACTTCATTTACTGCTATTCATTTTATAAATGGTAATCTGTATTCTTGTAATTAGAGTTACCTATCAATATATATGATTTATATTTTATGTATTAGGATCAAGTTTATAGATGATCATTAAATATCCTCTGTATTTTTTCCTGTTAGTAAAGATTAGCATTTCCCCCCCTTACCACAAACTAATTGAAATCATGCCTTCCAAATTTTGCCTTCAATGCAGTAACCAGTATAGGTGGACTGATTTGGTTCTCATTGCTAAAAGACAATAACTGCACTAGTGGTAAGAAAACGTCCATGTATGCAATTTTGCAAGCAATGATGACAGAGATATCAATTATATCATGCAGTTTGCTGATATAATTGCTGACTTTTAAAGGTAAAAGTCCTTAAAAACTGGTTATTCCTGATTTCAATTTTTAAGACTCTTAAAACTACGTAAATTTGTACCAAAGTGCTTAATTTTCCCATGCAATCCCATGAAATCGAAATGTAAACATAACTTTTGAGAGAGTAAATTCATTTAGAATATTATACAGCAACATTTGACAATATTACACAACATATTCATTTAAATATTAAAACATTATAATCCGTTTTTATCGGCATAAAACAATGAAGTACTGAACTGGTAGTATATAAGGCAAAAACAGTTTACATAATAAGGTTGTTTAAGTATATTATTTTTTCTTTAGATAAGAAATACATCTTATACATATATATACATATAATATGCAGAAAATTTGCCAAGAAACAGAATATTATATGTTCAAGTTGCTATTTCAAATGAAAATCATCGGGCTTGCATGACTTTTAAATGATGTCTTATTGTATATGTTTAGTAGGGTTCCTGAAATATTAAAGAATAGAAATTACTTTGGCCATAGCAATTTATGAGAAAAAAGTGTTAACATACACATATCTGCCAACTTTTATACATTATGCGTAAAATTTGCACATTTTAATTGCTCTTTACGCTTTTACGCATATATTGCTATTTTTTACGCATTTCCACATTTACTTGAATTTTTTAACATTACTAGGAAATCAATCTTCGCCGAAATTCTCCAGCTGTTTTTGTTTGAAATTTATCAATTAACCGGACATGGTATAATTCTTCGGAAACACCGATTTTCCGCTTTTTTAGCACTGATTTCTACCATTCCCGGAATCGTAGCAAATCCGTAATAAAATGCAGGGTCATGCCAAGCAAATTAACGGGGATTTATGACCGCGTGTAATGTAAATTAAGATCTGGATCGCTTATTTTATGAAAGTAATAAATATACTTCTTTAAAGGTGGTCTAATTCAGCATAAATCACTAACATGTTATTTTGTTAATTCCGTATAAACACTGCAATTGCGCAATTCAGTTTGTTCTCATGAATCACCGAGAGTACAATAGTATCCTTTTCTATCCATCTCAATTTTCTAAATATTGCATTTTTGATTGACTAAACTAGCTTATTTTCATATTCTAATTCATTATTATGGTTAATTTCTTAATTATTTTCGCATAAACAGTGCGATTACGCAATTCAGTTACTTCGCATGAATTGCTGAGAGTACGTTAGTATCTTTTTCCATCCATCTCCATCATTTAAATGTTGCATATTAGATCAACTAAACTAGCATATTTTCATATTCTGATTCATTATTACGGTTAATTTTTTAAATATTTTCGCATAAAGAGTGTGATTGTGCAATTCAGTTACTTTGCGTGAATTGCCAAGAGTACATTAATATCTTTTTCCACCCATCTCAATCATTTAAATGTTGCATATTAGATCGACTAAACTAACTTATTTTCATATTATGGTTAATTATTAAGGTTAATTTTTTAATTATATTTGCATAATACAAATTTTTCTATTTTGAAAAATGAGTATGAACTCTGTGAAGGGATATTTAGTGAAAACCTGTGTTTTACCAAACATAAATATTTGTTTTTATTATAAAGTAATTTTCACCGGATAAAACCTTTATATATTTTTTGTTTTATAATTTATTGTCCTGAAATTTCATAATATTGGTGTCCGGAATTTTCATATTCTACTAGTACTATGCCTGATATTTAATGCAGTATTGTTTTAATGCAGGTACTTGTACATAGCTACATTCATTAGAAATATCGTTTGTACGTGTAGTTTAAAATAAATCATCATAAATGTCATTCACACAAAATTTTACACATTCCAATTTTCCCAGGTTGGCAGGTATGCATACATGAATCAAATTTTTTCTAAAGTTTTCCATACATTAAATTGTAAGGCATAATAAGGTTTATTAAACCTTAATTCTGAATCATGATCGATCCGTTAACTCATTAAAAAGCTGTGTAATTATTGTAAAATGATCTATATAAATCTATAGAATAAATACTCTAGCAGGGTTGCCACTCAACCTGGAAACCGGGAAATGTCAGGGAATTTGAAAACAGTCAGGGAAAACCGGGAAAAGTCAGGGAATTTCGCGGGAAATCTGGAATTTTTTTTTAAATTTAAATAATGCAAATAAAATTCACGATGTGTACTAAGAACGATTGTTCAAAAGATCAAGGATCGGAAAAACCAGTTATTAGCTCGACGAACGTAAACATTTCTGGCCGCCCGCCGCCGTCTAGGCTATGCGTAACGCGTATTTCAACCCAATAAACCAACCATCCAACTTTTGACGGCACGGCGCCGGCGCTGCGTAGTACCGTGCATTTTGCTTGCTACTAACGAAATTCTCCGGCTTTTTTTGTCTGAAATTTATCAATTAACCAGACATACTATAATTCCTGGGAAACACCGATTTTCCACTTTTTTAGCACTGATTTCTACCATTCCCGGGATCGTAGTAAATCCATAATAAAATGCAGGGTAAAGCCAATCAAATTAACGGAGATTTACGGCCGCGTGTAATGTAAATTAAAATCTCGATCGCTTATTTTATGAAAGTAATAAATATACTTCTTCAAAGGTTGTCTAATTCAGCATAAATCGCTAACATGTTATTTTGTTCATTAATTTCTCATAAACGCTGCCATTGCGCAATTCAGTTTGTTCTCATGAATCGCCGAGAGTACAATGATATCTTTTTCCATCCATTTCAATCTTCTAAATATTGCATTTTTGATTGACTAAACTAGCTTATTTTCATATTCTGATTAATTATTATGGTTGATTTCTTAATTATTTTCGCATAAACAGTGCGATTGCGCAATTCAGTTGCTTCGTGAATTGCCGAGAGTACGTTGTTAGTATCTTTTCCCATCCATCTCAATCTTCTAAATATTGCATTTTTGATTAACTTTTAACTAGCTTATTTTCATATTCTGATTAATTATTATGGTTAATTTCTTAATTATTTTCGCATAAACAGTGCGATTGCGCAATTCAGTTACATTGCGTGAATTGCCGAGAGTACGTTAGTATCTTTTTCCATCCATCTCCATCATTTAAATGTTGCATATTAGATCGACTAAACTAGTTTATTTTCTTATTATGGCTAATTATTAAGGTTAGTTTTTTATTTATATTTGCATAATACAAATTTTTCTATTTTGAAAAATGGGTAGCATGAACTCACTCTGTGAAGGGATATTTCCCAAAAGTGGTATTAAAGCAATGATTTAGGCAAATAAAAAGGAAACCATTTTAGCAGGAATATAATTCTGTATATATATATATATATATATATATATATGTATAAATATAAATTATTAAATCCAAAGTTAGAATGTATGTCTCATAATACACTATTCCAATATATATATATATATATATATATATTAAAGATCAATATTTATTACTTTCTTTAGTGAAAACCTGTGTTTTACCAAACATAAATATTTGTTTTCATTATAAAGTAATTTTCACGGGATAAAACCTTTATATATTTTTTGTTTTATAATTTGTCCTGAAATTTGATGAACCACTTGCACCATTTCTTTATGAATCAGTGACAACTATAGCACAGTCAATTTTGCAGAGATTTGTAAAGCCTTGTGTTTTAGACAAAAATGCTTCATGTCTTTACAAAATTGATGGTCTTGAAAAAGATAACTTGATCCCAGCCTCTGAAGTGACACTTAGTTTTCCTTTAAAAGATGAATTGAGAAAGATAAAGAATAAAAAGAATATAGACATTTTGAAAATTCAACAATTCATGTCTTAAAGCATATCAAAGATTTGTGCATAAACTTTTTGAGCGTTCACCTGTACGGTTTCCATTGACTAAAGCAATATCGTTTCTTAATCCTGCAGTTTTTCTTCAAACTGATTTGGTGATTGAGCGTTTGTCAGCATGTCTAGAAATATTGGTTTCTAAAAAATGGATATCAGGATTAAAAGCTGACAACATTCATCAAGAGTTCCAAAAATTATTCAATGAGCCTTCAGTAGTAAACATGATGAAATCTTACAAAAGAAGTGATACTAGACTTGACGATCATTGGATTAGTATACTGCATCTAAAACAAGTTTCTAATGATTTGACCTTTTTTATAAAATTGCTTTCCATTTTATCACATGGTAATTCATTTCTTGAAAGGGGATTTTTCATTAATGCAGAATGCATTATTGATAACCAAACAGAAGAAAGCCTTGTAGCATTAAGACAAGTTTATGGGGCAATAAACAATTCTGGGGGAGTTGAAGCAATTGATATAACAAAGGTCATGATTCAGTCAGTAAAATGTGCACATTCCAGGTACATTGATACTATGCAAAGAAAGAAAGAAGCAGAAAGTAATAAAAAACAATTGGAAGACAGTTGAAAATGTGTTGCTTTAGAACTGAAAAGTTTAGAATGGAAGAAAAGCAAAATAATGGTAGATGCTCAAAAAGAAGCTGCACTAATTGAAGACAAAATAAGAAATCTCCAAAAATAATATTTTTTCTACATACTATATTCACTCACTATCACATAACTTGTATATTAACATTTTTGGTGTTAATTTATTTTACCACATTTATTATAACAAGTGTACATGATTTGTCTAATTTACCAAAGCAATTGATTTTTTTTATTTGTATATGTATGTCAAATATTATTTATTTGTCCCAATTTGTAACAAATTTTTAATTGAAGTTTAAATATTTTAATATTTACACTCCAATTAATATATTCCCAATTATAATATTATATTCTCTATGTTAAAACACAGAGAAAAGGTATACGTGTAAGCCTAGGTTAACTGAATAGTTTATTGCGCTGTTTTTTATAAACCTGGAATTTATCTGGAAAACCTGGAAAAGTCAGGGAATTTCATATTCTCTGGAGAGTGGCAACCCTGTCTAGCGCAATTGTACAATTTGTAGATTGAAACCTTAGTCAGGGTATCCACCATATTTCCCAAATTCTCACCAAATGTATTTAATTGTGGATAAATATTTTATTTACCCTCTTTTCACGTTGTAGAGGAAGACTATTCTACTGTCTGGAAAACCGGTATTTTTCGCGTTTCCATATATGAATAGTATACCTATAAAATGCAAGTAAACTACCAGTTTAAAAATGTGATTGCTATTGTGATGCAATTCTTTAGTCTGATGCAATTGCAGTAATAATGTGTGCATTGTAAGGGTTTGGTAATATGAAACTTGGGCTACAATTTCTAATTGTATGCACAATTTAACCAGGCCTTTGCTTTTTTTAAATTAAATATTTGTTTTATAGTTTTATGAGAATGTAAATCCAAGTACTGCCAACTTCAGTCATAGGTTTGTGAATGAGAGTTTTAATCAAGAAAGAAGGGAAACAACAATATACCCAGAATCAGTAAGTACTTGAATTCTCTAATAATTTATATAAATATTGTAAGTCAATGGTTTTAAACCTTCTTGTGGCTGCAACCTCTTAAAATTTATTTTGCAGTGCCCTTTTTATTCATGGAGCAAGAAACTAAGCAATAAATAAAATAATTTTGCCATGTATAATTAATAAAATACAGTAGATTCTATGAACATATACAAGATTATTTGTATGATGGAAGTACTTACAATACTCTATACACAGTGACTGGTAAAGTTGTAAGTAGACCAAATAAGTTTTGAATGATGATAGCAAGAACTATGGAAGTGAAATATTGATGTAGTAAAGTGATAATGCATTATCAAATGATACTGGCAGCAACAACTCTAATGGCAGAATTTGAAAGTTAGCCCACTTATCTCGGAAACTGTGATAGATGCAGAAAAATAGTCAATTTGAAAATTGTAGATCATCATGGAATTAGTCAGAAATGACATTTTCCAGAAAAGAATGATGCAAATGATCACTGTGATGCCCAATACTGCTGTTCTAGATAAAGTATGGTAATTTGAAAATAATCATTGGTCATCATATTTATGTTTCGTATGTGTATTTTGATGAACATTGTGGTTAAAAAAAGATCATGACAGGCTATTCGATTGAAGATTATTATGAGATGGTACTGCTATATGCAAATTTGAACAAAGCACTGTGAAAGCTGTGTGGCAGTAAGCCTTACAATTTCCTACTGCTCAATGTTGATGAAGATACAATAGGAAATTATTTCCTGCATACAAACATGTATTGGGACAGAAAGTTTACATGTTGAACATGTACTATATTAAACTGTAGGTTATGTAAATTGCTTTTTTATACTAAATGAAATTATGTTTCTTACTAATTTGATGATGCTTTACAATTTTCTAATTGACTTCTGTATCTCGCAGTTTCAGAGATAGAAGTACTAACTTCCAAATTTTGCTGCAAAGGATGCTGTCACCAATCTCATCGTGTAGCAAATAGTCACTTTACTCTACTGATATCTCACTTCCATAGCTCTAGCTACCATCCTTTAAAGTTTGTTTGAATTTATTTATTGGTCTAATTTTATTCATCACCTTGTATCTGGAGGGACTTTTCTGGTAATACCTTGATTACAAAAAGTGCAGTACTTTCAGCAGCAGATGAGATATAGTTGAAAAAGTCTTTCCCTGTTGCTTTGTTATTTGGGAAAAAAACCTCAGATTTAAAATTAGATAAAACGTGATAAGCTTTTAAGTATATTTCTGTTCTTTAAGTGACAGCACAATTTTTCAGCAACAACAACAGAAAAAAAAATCCATACCTAAACCAGATGATATTTCAAAACAAATTACTTATGAGCCTCCGATAATTTTTTACATTATGCTCTACTTGTTAAGATGATTGAAAGCCTTCTATTACTGCTATTCATTTTACAGATGGTAATCTGTATTCTTGTAAATAGAGTTACCTATCAATATATATGATTTATATTTTCTGTATTAGGATCAAGTTTATAGATGATCATTAAATATCCTCTGTATTTTTTCCTGTTAGTAAAAATTAGCATTTTTCCCCCTTACCACAAACTAATTGAAATCATGCCTTCTAAATTTTGCCTTCAATGCAGCAACCAGTATAGGTGGACTGATTTGGTTCTCATTGCTAAAAGACAATAACTGCACTAGTGGTAAGAAAATGTCCATGTATGCAATTTTGCAAACAATGACGACAGAGACATCAATTATATCATGCAGTTTGCTGACATAATTGCGGACTTTTAAAGATAAAAGTCCTTAAAAACTGGTTATTTCTAATTTCAATTTTTAAGACTCTTAAAACTACGTAAATTTGTACCAAAGTGCTTAATTTTCCCATGCAATTCCATGAAATCGAAATGTAAACATAACTTTTGAAAGAGTAAATTCATTTAGAATATTATACAGCAACATTTGACAATATTAAACAACATATTCATTTAAATATTAAAACATTATAATCTGTTTTTATCGGCATAAAACAATGAAGTACTGAACTGGTAGTATATAAGGCAAAAACAGATTACATAATAAGGTTGTTTAAGTATATTATTCTTTCTTCAGATAAGAAATACATCTTATACATATATGTACATCTAATATGCAGAAAATTTGCCAAGAAACAGAATATTATATGTTCAAGTTGCTATTTCAAATGAAAATCATCGGGCTTGCATGACTTTTAAATGATGTCTTATTGTATATGTTTAGTAGGGTTCCTGAAATATTAAAGAATAGAAATTACTTTGGCCATAGCAATTTATGAGAAAAAAGTGTTAACATACACATATCTGCCAACTTTTATACATTATGCGTAAAATTTGCACATTTTAATTGCTCTTTACGCTTTTACGCATATATTGCTATTTTTTACGCATTTCCACATTTACTTGAATTTTTTAACATTACTAGGAAATCAATCTTCGCCGAAATTCTCCAGCTGTTTTTGTTTGAAATTTATCAATTAACCGGACATGGTATAATTCTTCGGAAACACCGATTTTCCGCTTTTTTAGCACTGATTTCTACCATTCCCGGAATCGTAGCAAATCCGTAATAAAATGCAGGGTCATGCCAAGCAAATTAACGGGGATTTATGACCGCGTGTAATGTAAATTAAGATCTGGATCGCTTATTTTATGAAAGTAATAAATATACTTCTTTAAAGGTGGTCTAATTCAGCATAAATCACTAACATGTTATTTTGTTAATTCCGTATAAACACTGCAATTGCGCAATTCAGTTTGTTCTCATGAATCGCCGAGAGTACAATAGTATCCTTTTCCATCCATCTCAATTTTCTAAATATTGCATTTTTGATTGACTAAACTAGCTTATTTTCATATTCTAATTCATTATTATGGTTAATTTCTTAATTATTTTCGCATAAACAGTGCGATTACGCAATTCAGTTACTTCGCATGAATTGCTGAGAGTACGTTAGTATCTTTTTCCATCCATCTCCATCATTTAAATGTTGCATATTAGATCAACTAAACTAGCATATTTTCATATTCTGATTCATTATTACGGTTAATTTTTTAAATATTTTCGCATAAAGAGTGTGATTGTGCAATTCAGTTACTTTGCGTGAATTGCCAAGAGTACATTAATATCTTTTTCCACCCATCTCCATCATTTAAATGTTGCATATTAGATCGACTAAACTAACTTATTTTCATATTATGGTTAATTATTAAGGTTAATTTTTTAATTATATTTGCATAATACAAATTTTTCTATTTTGAAAAATGAGTATGAACTCTGTGAAGGGATATTTAGTGAAAACCTGTGTTTTACCAAACATAAATATTTGTTTTTATTATAAAGTAATTTTCACCGGATAAAACCTTTATATATTTTTTGTTTTATAATTTATTGTCCTGAAATTTCATAATATTGGTGTCCGGAATTTTCATATTCTACTAGTACTATGCCTGATATTTAATGCAGTATTGTTTTAATGCAGGTACTTGTACATAGCTACATTCATTAGAAATATCGTTTGTACGTGTAGTTTAAAATAAATCATCATAAATGTCATTCACACAAAATTTTACACATTCCAATTTTCCCAGGTTGGCAGGTATGCATACATGAATCAAATTTTTTCTAAAGTTTTCCATACATTAAATTGTAAGGCATAATAAGGTTTATTAAACCTTAATTCTGAATCATGATCAATCCGTTAACTCATTAAAAAGCTGTGTAATTATTGTAAAATGATCTATATAAATCTATAGAATAAATACTCTAGCGCAATTGTACAATTTGTAGATTGAAACCTTAGTCAGGGTATCCACCATATTTCCCAAATTCTCACCAAATGTATGGAATTGTGGATAAATATTTTATTTACCCTCTTTTCACGTTGTAGAGGAAGACAATTCTACTGTCTGGAAAACCGGTATTTTTCCATATATGAATAGTATACCTGTAAAATGCAAGTAAACTACCAGTTTAAAAATGTGATTGCTATTGTGCAGTTCTTTAGTCTAATGCAATTGCAGTAATAATGTGTGCATTGTAAGGGTGTGGTAATATAAAACTTGGGCTACAATTTATTCAGAAATTGGTTCACTGTATGCCAGACCATTGCATGACTGTAAGAATTACAGCATGAAGAGGATTAACAAAATATTAGGGACTTTGTTTATTTTATAGTACATGATATTATTGCATTAATCTGTCAGTTTAGTTTGTAATTTTATCATAAAATATGTCTGATTATCTTTGTATGATTTATCATATTTTCTTTAATTACATATTTTACACTATGGAAAGATATTTATAGCAATTAGGTATATTAGGTGCAGTCTTTTTTAGCAGAGATTTACTATGTTCTATCTAACAAACACATTTTGGCAGACAATACAGTATAAAATACTGTTTTTGCAAAATTCACAAGTGATGTAGTGTTTTGTCTGCCACTGTATATGTAAGAATAAATAATTTATAGAAAAATTATATGCACAATTTAACCAGGCCTTTGCTTTTTTTAAATTAAATATTTGTTTTATAGTTTTATGAAAATGTAAATCCAAGTACTGCCAACTTCAGTCACAGGTTTGTGAATGAGAATTTTAATCAAGAAAGAAGGGAAACAACGATATACCCAGAATCAGTAAGAACTTGAATTCTCTAATTTATATAAATATTATATGTCAATGGTTTTAAACCTTCTTGTGGCTGCAACCTCTTAAAATTTATTTTGCAGTGCCCTTTTTATTCATGGAGCAAGAAACTAAGCAATAAATAAAATAATTTTGCCATGTATAATTAATAAAATACAGTAGATTCTATGAACATATACAAGATTATTTGTATGATGGAAGTACTTACAATACTCTATACACAGTGACTGGTAAAGTTGTAAGTAGACCAAATAAGTTTTGAATGATGATAGCAAGAACTATGGAAGTGAAATATTGATGTAGTAAAGTGATAATGCATTATCAAATGATACTGGCAGCAACAACTCTAATGGCAGAATTTGAAAGTTATCCCACTTATCTCGGAAACTGTGATAGATGCAGAAAAATAGTCAATTTGAAAATTGTAGATCATCATGGAATTAGTCAGAAATGACATTTTCCAGAAAAGAATGATGCAAATGATCACTGTGATGCCCAATACTGCTGTTCTAGATAAAGTATGGTAATTTGAAAATGATCATTGGTCATCATATTTATGTTTTGTATGTGTGTGTATTTTGATGAAAACATTGTGGTTAAAAAAGATCATGACAGGCTATTCGATTGAAGATTATTATGAGATGGTACTGCTATATGCAAATTTGGCAAAGCACTGTGAAAGCTGTGTGGCAGTAAGCCTTTCAATTTCCTACTGCTCTACATCAACTCGTAATGCTGATGAAGGTACAATAGGAAATTATTTCCTGCATACAAACATGTATTGGGACAGACAGTTTACATGTTGAACATGTACTATATTAAACTGTAGGTTATGTAAATTGCTTTTTTATACTAAATGAAATTATGTTTCTTACTAATTTGATAATGCTTTACAATTTTCTAATTGACTTCTGTATTTCGCAGTTTCAGAGATAGAAGTACTAACTTCCAAATTTTGCTGCAAAGGATGCTGTCACCAATCTCATCGGGTAGCAAATAGTCACTTTACTCTATTGATATCTCACTTTCATAGCTCTAGCTACCATCCTTTAAAGTTTGTTTGAATTTATTTATTGGTCTAATTTTATTCATCACCTTGTATCTGGAGGGACTTTTCTGGTAATGCCTTGATTGCAAAAAGTGCAGTACTTTCAGCAGCAGATGAGATATCGTTGAAAAAGTCTTTCCCTGTTGCTTTGTTATTTGGGAAAAAAACTCAGATTGAAAATTAGATAAAACATGATAAGCTTTTAAGTATATTTCTATTCTTTAAATGACAACACAATTTTTCAGAAACAACAAAAAAATCCATACCTAAACCAGATGATATTTCAAAACAAATTACTTATGAGCCTCAGATAATTTTTTACTTTATGTTTTATTTGTTAAGGTGATTGAAAGCCTTTCATTACTGCTATTCATTTTGTAGGTGGCAATCTGTATTCTTGTAATTAGAGTTACCTATCAATATAGAGTTATATTTTCTAAATTAAGTTCAAGTTTACAGATGATCATAAATAATAATAAATGATCATAAATAATGATCATTAAATATCCTCAGTATTTTTTTCATGTTAGTAAAAATTAGGATTTTACTCACCTTACCACAAAATAATTGGAATCATGCCTTCAATGCAGTTACCAGTATATTTGGACTGATTTTGCTCGCATTGCTAACAGACAATAACTGAACTAGTGGTAAGAAAACATCCATGTATGCAATTTTGCAAACATCTGTTATGACAGAGAAGTCAATTATGTCATGCAGCTTGTGGTCTTTAAAAGTCCTTAAAAACTGGTTATTCCTGATTTCAATTTTTAAAACTCTTAAAACTGCTTAAATTTGTACTAAAGTGCTTAATTTTCTTAGTCATCACAATTAATAAATTATGCCTTATAGCAAAAGTAGGATAAATTGTCTCCTGTCTTAAGAGTGATGATCAGATTGTAAGCTGCAGAAATTTTCCTATTGTCATCTGGAAGAGATTGAGGTGTTTCATATTTTTCTGTTTCTGTTTTTCCATTGTTGTGGTAGAAACTCAACACTGATTGCGTGAGTCTAATAATAGATTATTATAGCACTCATAATCAGGATCTACCTGGAAAATTGCAGGCCTTTTCTCTATCGTGAAAAACTCACTTTTTCTTATTTGTGATCATTTGCATTAAATATTATCAAAAGTCTGCTATATATTTTCAAATCAGAGGATCCAAAATATATCAATATTATTCATATTCAAAGAAATGTTTATAAGCATTCCTCATAATTTGTGATGTAATGTTGAAATCGCATGATATTTTGTTATGTGATGTTTGATTGAACTTTATGATGCATTACACATACTTTTTTCACCAAACCATGTCAAGCTTATAGTCACCAAACCTGCTCATCATTCTTAATTGTGATACACAGCAAGTTTTCTTGCTGCTAGTGCAGTTATTGGCTATTTGGAAAGAACACTAAAATGGTCAATCAATGCTGGCCACTGCCCTGGAAGCATGATTCCTAACTTTGGTAACCCCCCTTCTTTTTCAGGTTCTATGACCGTAAAATACTTATTTATCTCAATTATTTCAATGACATTTTAATGTGAAAGTGTATTTGACTTTGAAGTCTATTAACAGGTTGATAAATTTCTAAATAAAAGTTTAGAGATTACAATCACATCATCGTAAATGTCAACAGGTTCTAACTAGTATATATATATATATATATATATATATATGTATATATATATATATATATATATATATATATATATATATATATACACATACATACAGGGTGTCCCAAAAATATTGAAACGCACTTTAATTCTTTACCTGTTGGAGATAAGTGGGCAATGTAAATTGCAAAAATGTTCAAAGTAAGGTGGAAAAAAGGCCATTAATGAAATAGTCCTCCCATTAATTTTCAAAAGTGACACTTTTTAAATTTTTATGCGACCCCCTTAGATAAATTTGGTCAATCAGAAAATTTTTATTTTTAATACAACAAGATTATTAAAAAAACTTGCATATCTGTATCTTTAAAATTGAACGAGTTATATTTAATTGAAAATTGAACATTGTGAATGGGAACCATATATCAAATTAGAAATGTAAATTTGTGACATATCACAAAAAAGATAAAACTGGATGATAATACATAGGATACCCAACCACGTAGTGAGTACCACTGCTCTATATGATCTCTGTCTGTATAATGCTGTATTTAGGTGCATTTGTGATCAAAAATTTTGACACATATTAACATATTTTTGATCTAAACAACTTCCATTATCAATTTGTTTATGATCCCTATTTTTACTGATGAAACAGCCTTTCACATGGTACGGATAAGTGGAATATGTCAAATTTTTTCCTTTATCATAATTCAGTTGATTTTAAAGATACAGATATGCGATTTTTTAAATGTATTTTTGCATTAAAAATAAAAATTTACTGATTGACCAAATTTGTCTAAGGGGGTTGTATAAAAATTAAAAAAGTGTAACTTTTTGAAAATTAATGGGAGGACTATTTCATTAACATACTCTTATTCCCTACCTTACTTTCAACATTTTTCCAATTTACATTACCCACTTATCTCCAACATGTAAAAAATTAAAGCTCATTTATATATATATATATATATATATATATATATATAGGTTTTTTGAGTTACAGCTTCTCACTTTCCTTCATTGGACCTTCAAACCTTTTTATTATATATATATATATACACACAGGGTGTTCCAAAAATGATCGGCCTATTTGAAAAATAAATAGAAACTAAACGGGCAGTGATAGAAATGCACTGTTTGCTGTAATGTGATTGGGACAACAGTACATTTTCAGTCTGACAGACTTTCGAAATTAGTTACAAAGTTCAGCAATAGATGGCGCTGCAGTCTGGAAAAATTAAAATACGATATTTTCCACTTATCCACCATGCGCAGTAACAACATGGCATAGTCTCAGAACAAAATTATCAGATACCCATGCAAACGTCTCAGCCGGAATAGTTTCACATGCAGCAGTAATGTACTGTTCCAGTTTTGCAGTCATTTGTGGATTGTGGCGGTACACCTGATTTTTCAAGTGTCCCCACAGAAAGAAGTCACTAGGGGTTATAGAGCCTAATCCATGCTGCTTCCCATATGCATGCCATAGTCCAAAGTCACATGATTGAAATGTTTGTTGAGGAAATTACACTCTTTGGCCATTCGATGTGGCCTGGTATTGTCTTGCATGAACCACAAGGTGTTCTTAGAGCTTTCCAAGGCATTGTATACCACCACAAATGCACACAGAGTGTCCAGATAGCATGCTGCAGTAATCGTTTGGAATTGGAACAATGGGCCAATGGAGAAAATGGCTGCCCAAACCATTACTTTTGCCGGATACAGGAATGATGGGATGGCAACATTGGGATTTTCTGTTCCCCATATGCACCAGTTGTGTTTATTGATGAAGCTGTCAAGGTAAAAATAAGCTTTGTCATTAAACCAAATGTTTCCCACATGGATCTTGTCGACATCAAGCTTTTGCAGCATGTCGTTCGCGAATGTCTTTCATGCATTCATGGCAGCAGCACTGAGGAATTGCCGAGTCTGAATCTTGTATGGAAACAGGTGTAAGCTGTGGCGCATGACACGATGGTTGGACATTCGTCATATTCCTGCCTAAGCTGCAACACGGCGATGTTGGACAAGTTGAGCATTCGTGTCTCTGTGACTGCCGAACATGGTCACCCAACCTTTCCAGCATGGTTATCATCACATTCCTAGTCCATTGAAATTTTTCAAACAGAACCTTTATTGTACCCCTTTTTCGGTCCTTGGTCACATTGAACTTCCTTCGAAAACTTCATCTTATTTCAACAACACTGTGATTTAGACGATGGAATTCCAACACAAGAAATATTTGTTGTTCCAAGGAATAAACCATTTTTTCACAGCATACTTGCAATCTGTGAACAGCACACGCTAACAGTGGAGTGGTGATCTCATGGACTACATTTTCTCATATCTCTTGCAGATCGCCTGCAGCACAATCTGTTGCCAAACTTTGGAACTAATTTCGAATTTTGAAAGAATAACCTATTTTTCCGTCCATAACGCTTGATGACAAATTCTGTGAAATATCCCCAACTTGGCAGCTTATTTCAAATGTCAAATTAACGGTAATATCGACAAATTGATAAAAATGACTAAATCAATAAAAATGATGACTAATTAATGAAAATTCAATATCTGTGAAAGAATATAAGAATGAATCTATATAAATAAAATTGAAAATCTGTCTGTCTGTCTGTCTGTCTGTTTGTCCCATCATCACGAGAGAACGGCTGAACCGAATTTGATGAAATTTGGTGAGTAGCCTAGAAATAGCCCCACTTAAAATTTAGTCCGTGTTTTGAGTTTCTACGACCAGTGGTTCTCGAGATATTAGTAAAAAACGAAATTTTCGTTTGTCTCATCATCACGGAAAAACGGCTGAACCGAATTTAATGAAATTTTGTGGATAGCCTTGAAATAGCCCCCCATAAATTTAGTCCAAGTTTTGAGTTTCTAAGACCAGGGGTTGTCGAGATATTAATGAAAAACGGAACTTTTTCCTATGAGTTATACTCTCCAACTCCGTGGTTTATTCAAACGGAAAGGATGAAAATCGTTTGTTTAAATCGGCGAAATGAAATAAAACTTTATTTCCGAGTTTGGTGCTGGATTTTTGCATTAATTAGTCACTATCGGAAAACACGAATTGTTTGAAACATGAATTTAAATGGAAAAATCTACCTCCGTGGTTATATTTCACAAGCTTTTACTCAACGATTAAAAGTATAAAGAAATCAAAATGGCTATTTAATTTCGCATTTTATGAGGAAGATTCTATCTTATATCATGTTGCTCGGCAACGGAATGAAATTAAATGTGTTGTTAATATTTATTATTATTTTTTCTATTTGAATAATAAATAAATGGATGTAAAAATATATTTTTAAATGAAAGGTTTGGTTGTTCTTTTAATTATATAAATTGCGAACTGCGTACATCATTTTCATTTATTTTAGCAAAGAGGTTTCCAGCTCATATATTGTGTTTAGCTAATAAACTCATATATTGTGTTTACCCAATAAATTCATTTAGCCGATTGTTGAAGCAGAAAAAGAGTAGAACGGCTGTATCTTATAATACAATTTTAGTGTTTTCAATTAGTATATACAAACGGGGTCAGAATATTTTATTCTGCAGATTTGCAAATTTGGAGCTACGAGTTTAGCGGAATATCTCTAAATAACTTGGTAACTTTTCTTAAACTTTATCAAATTAGCGGAAATGTTTCCAAATTTATAAAAATGACGCAAATCAATGATTTGTTTTTTTAGAATAGAGTACTGAAATGATGTTTCGGTAGCATTTGTCGGACAGTCCATCCATCCTACTTAGTAACACATTTAACGAATTTTTTTAATATCACCAAATTGATAAAAATATTTGTGAGTCCATAAAAATATCATAGAATTGATAAAATCGCGCTTAATAAATGAAAATAATTGCGTTTTGTTAGGGGATAGTATTGTGATGATGTTTCGTCAATTTGTCGCAAAATGGGACTATCTGTTCTACAGTCCCACTTGGCGATAAATTTGGGGATTTTTTAAGTTATCGCTAAATTGACTAAAATGTCGCCAAATCTTTCATGAAGGTCGCATTATTCAGATGATATGATTTCCATCAATTTATTTAAAGCAAATGATATCATGTCGCTTAGCAACGGATCCAATGTGTTATGCGGCATACGATTTTATATTAAATCTTTTCCGATTTGAAAAATAAAGATATGTATATAAAATAAATTTCATTGACATTGCATTTTGACTGGATAATATCAATTACGGTCTTCAGGTTTAAACATTATTATTATTGATATTTTCGGGGACTTTTGATTCAGGGATTATTGATATTTTCAAGTTATTATGACATTGTTTTTTTATGACGAAAATTGTTGAAACTCATATATAGTACGTTGTGCGTAATCTTCTACAAATGCATTATATCTTCTAATCTTCGAGAATATAAGTAGTACAGGTATATTGGCATATATTTAGATATATAGTGGCATATATTGGAATCAATTACGACCTTCTGGTAAAAGATTACGGGGATTATTGATATTTTCAATTTATTACGTCATCTCCTTTATTCTGGCAAATATTTTTGAGACTCTTATTGCAATACGGGTAATCTTCTACTAACACACTGGCATATTTTCTAATCTACGACAATATAAGTAGTACGGGGTTGCATATAATGATTCAATTCCTTTTTTTTTTGTAAATTTGCTTACAAAAGGGGTCAGGATGTTTTATTCTTCAGATCTGCCCGTGAAGATAATTCTGCATAGTGAGAACAGATATTCTTAAACTTCTCTTTATGAGCAATAAATTTAATATTTTAACAGAATTTGCACATGATTGCGAATTATAAGTTTCTTTATATTATATACTCCGTACAAAGAACGGGTATGCTGCTAGTCTATTATAAGAGAAGATACTTTGGGAAATGGTTTTGTATTTGGATGCCATTAGTCATTTATCTGCTATAAGAATAACCTATTTCTCTGTCCATAACTCTTTGGGAAATTTTGGCATCAAATTTAGCAGAATATTGGTAGGTATATAGCAAAGTTTTTTTTTTTTGTTGTTGTTAAATTGACAAAAATGCCACCCAATTGATAAAAATGTTGTAAAATTGATAAAAATGATGCTAAATCAATGAAAATGATGACTAATTGATGAAATTTCAATATCTTGGAAAGAACATAGCAAAAAACTATAAGAATAACTCATTTCTCCATCCATCCATAATGCGCGGCAAAAATTTGGGGGATGTCACAAATTTAGTGACTTTTTTAAATATTGCCAGATTGACGAAAATGTCGCCAAATTGATAAAAATGACTCTAAATAGGAGGCAGTTTTTAATCCCGACATATGACGGGTATACCTTCTAGTATATAAGAAGAAAATGTAGTGGTGGTTCGTGAGCGACTTGTAGAAGGGGGCGCTCATCTATGTATTTAAGCTTATATATGTGTTAGTAATATATATATATATATATATATATATATAGTATATATATATATATATAGTATATATATATATATAGTATATATATATATAGTATATGTATATATATATAGTATATGTATATATATTTATAGTATATGTATATATATTTATAGTATATGTATATACATATGTATTTTGTGTGTAGCTACGGGTGTATTATTAAGATAAGCTAAATAACATACCTCCCAGCTGCTCGCTCGTTCATAGCATTCTTGGACAAATATGGACGCTCCCCTCCTGGTGAAAACATTACATAGTCCTAATTTACATTAAGTAAAATTGTGAGGGCTAGTTAAACTAAAAGTTACGTTCAGGAAATTATCTAAAAAAATATGCATATTCGGGTGATGCGTGCAGATGGTTCAGAGACTATAACTGCTAGTAAAATCAAAATCGGTGAATTGGGAGGCGAGATAGAAAATTGGAGAGGGGGGCTTACTGGAGTAAAAGTTATGCTCAGGGATTTGTCATGTTAAAGATGCATATCCAGGTGACATGTAAAAATGGTGCAGAGTCTATAGCCACTAGTAGAACCAAAACTTCTCAATTAGGAAACACGATGTAAAATTGTGGGCGCTAGTTAAGCTAAAAGTTATGCCCAAGGGATTGATACAAAATATGTATACTCAGATGACACATATAGATGGTGCAGAGACTATAGCCATCATCAGAATCAAAATTGCTAAATTAGAAGCCGAGATAAAAAATATGGGGTGCTGCCTCAATTAAAATATATGCGCCTATGGGGTATGTGAGCAATATAATCACCAACGGGGGAGGGGGGGGGCTAAAATTTCCAGAAAAATAATGTCAGATAAAAGGATCATGTTGAAAATTTAATTTTAAAGCTTTTTAACAAATATTTAGATATTCTTTAATTTTTAGACATTTATTAATGTTAAATAGCTGAAAAGTAAAACAGCAGGGTAGGTCAACTCAAACTAAGTGGCCCAGCTTACTCATGATGGACAGAAACCCCTAAAATATCATAAATAACCCCCACTTATTCAACTCACTTATTAAAAGAAAAAAAAAAACATCTAAGATTTTTTAGATTTCAATTTTCGAAATCTAATACGATTTCGCCATGAACCAAAACTGAAAGAACTAGGTTAATAGATTTAATAAAAGAAATCAAAATTATAAAAAAAGAGTAATTTGTTTTCAAATGTTTATTTAAACTTCCAAATTTATTCATAAAAAAAGAAAAGAGAGAACATACACATTCTTAAATGTAGAAATATGAAGCCAAATTAGCGATCTGAACCAATTTGAAAAGTCTCTCCTCATGTTTTACTACTCTTCTATTTCTCTTTGGCGAAAGCCGCTTTCAAAACATGACACATATCAAATTTAAAACTGCAATGGATGTTTTTATTTAATGCCAAATATCTAATATTGTTCCCATACCATTTGTTCTCTCAGGACAAGCCGGTAAAAGGGACGCAGCTTTAACAAATATCCCTGTATTCCCCCCTTGAAAATTCTATGCGCTACAGCCTTCTTAGAGTCCTCTTTCTCCGAAGAGAGCTGTAGTGCTGCCATCTACTGACATTTTCTAATACTTATTTTCAATAATTCTCGATTTAGTTGAACAAAAATTCAGATTTCTTCAATAGAAATTGTAATAAATCTGTATAACTAAAAAAAATAACTTGGTGTGTTTACTCAATGGTGTCGCTCGTCCCCGCGACTTCCCTTAATAACCACGCCTGAGAGAATGCTTGGAGATATCTTGTAGAGAGAAGTGCACTTCTCTCCATTTGTTTGTAACACTTGACCATACATATGATGGACTTGGCAAATAATCCAGCAAAATATCGCCAACTTCCCAATGTTTAGCACCAGATGGATAAAAATATTGTCAAAATTGCAAAAATGATGCCTAATTGATGAATTTATTATTAAAATATTTTAATATATGGACTATATTGCTTATTGAAGATGCTATCAATATTGATAACTGTTAATTTAGAGTTGCATGAAATTGGGTTAATTGGGTACGAAATAAATTCCCATGTCGTGATCCGGAAAAGTGCCAAATGTATAGTTCAACATTAAAATCACTGTGCCATGGTTCTTTTCATCAAATTTTAACTGTGAAAGAAGAAAATGCATTGCATTGCATAAGGAAAGTCATGTGCTGCCCACATCAGATTTTTTAAATTTCAAATGATCGTTGAACTTTGATTATATCTACAATAAAGCCTAATATTAATATATGCAGAATGTAAACAAATCAAGCAATTGTTAGGTGAGTTGCATAAGAATCGCTGAATTTTTTTCAGGCAAAATTATTTATCTCTGGAGTCTGGAATATCTATATAAATAAAATTGAATATCTGTGTGTTTATTTATGTGTTTGTCTCATCATCACAGGAGAATGGCTACTCCAACCAAATTGGATGAACTTTTCGGGGTAAACTTAGAATAGCCCCATTTAAAATTTAGTCCATGTTTCAAGTTTTTAAGACAAGGGGTTATGGAGATATTGATAAAAGAAGGACACCATTAAATCTTCCATTGAGATAACAATATGTAAACAATATTTGTTCTGTAAAATTATTTGAAAAAAAAATTGATATAATGTTGCTAAGCGATGGAATTAAACCCAGTGAGTTTATACTTGAAAGAAAAATATCATGTTGCTGAGGAACAGAATTAAACTCAATGAATTATTACAGCAGTTAATATTTTTTGATTTAAATAATATAGCAATATGTAAACGATATTTGTTCTGTAAAATTATTTGAAAAAAATAGGATATAATGTTGCTAAGCGATGGAATTAAACCCAGTGAGTTTATACTTGAAAGAAAAATATCATGTTGCTGAGGAACAGAATGAAACTCAATGAATTATTACAGCAGTAAATATTTTTTGATTGGATTATATCCATTGCAGCCTTTGAATTTAACGAGTATAGAGATTATTGATATTTTCAAATTCTTACATGATCTGCTTTATTTTGGAGAAACGTTTTTAAAATCCATATATTTTAATACGGGTAAATCATTTAATACATGGGTATAATCTTCTAATGTTCGAAAATATAAGTAGTATGGATATATCTTCTAATACATGGGTATAATCTTCTAATCTATGAAAATATAAATAGTTCCATCCATCTGTCTGTGTAACACTTGGCGGGATATCGCTAACTTGACAACATTTTTTTAATGTTGCAAAATTGGTGAAAATGTCTTATTTCTAAAAATGTCATCAAATTGATAAAAATGTTGCCAAATTAATAAAAATGATGCCAAATCAATTACATTAATTCTGTTTTGAAAGGGGATAATATTGTAATGATGTTTTGGTTGCTTTTAACTTTATCTATCAGTCCAACCATCCTACTTTACAACAAATTTGGCGATTTTATAAAATGTGGCCAAATTGCTCAAATATCACCAAATAACGAAAATATTGCCAAATCAAAAAAATGCTTGTCAAATTGGCAAAAATTACACAAAATCAATGAAATTAATTGTGTTTTGAAGGATAATAGTATTGTAATGATTTTTCGGTAGCATTTGTTTCTCAGTCCAACTGTCCCACTTTCCGACAAATTTGGCAGCATGCTGTCAAATTAATGAAAATGCTGCCATATTGATAAAATGATACTAAATTAATGAAAATGACACCTTATTGATGAAAATTCAATATTTTGCAAAATTAAGTTCAATTTCTGGTATTCCCTTCACTTTGTGGTAATTAAATAATAGTTTTTGTAAATTTGTTTACAAACAGGACCAGGATATTTTTTCCTTCAAATCTGCCTGTGAAGATAATTTTGTATAGCGAGAACAGATATTCTTATACATCTTTCTAAGATAATTAAATTAAATATTTTAATAATGTGTTTAGATTAACAATGTTATTTAAAATATTATAGGAATTTGCACATAATTGAAGTTTTTATTTCTTTATATTATATTATTCCATGCAAAGAACAGGTATGCTGCTAATAATTGATATGAATGAAATCTTTATTGATTTTGCATTGAGAGGCAGACAATTTATATTTTGATGACGTCATTTGAATAAAGTATAATAAATTACTGTAATAGTTTTAAAAATATCAATTCTGAATGTATCACATTTTGGATATGTTTAAATAAAATTGTATTTCAGTTGGAAAGTGTTTCATATTCAATGCTTTATGCATGATTCATCTTTCTTCTTAATACTTTCAGGGGGATGTAAAACAAAATATTATCAACTTTCAAGGCAATTTTATGAATGAGAATGTTTATCAAGAAGAGGAAATGGCAACACACTCAGAAATAGTAAGTACTTTAGTTTATAAGAATATCATACGTCAACAGTTCTCAACTTTTTTTTAATCTTGCATTTTTAAATTTTAAAATTAGGAAAAAAATAGAAAATAATGTATCATTTTAACAAACAATAGGAAAATTATACATAAAAAATTATAATACAATTCAGGAACATTTTGATTATAATATTATTAGATTTATGAGACTAATTTAAATACATTAGAATCTTGTTTATAAAGATCGAATATGACATTTTATAAAAATATATAATTAGTTGAATTGCTTTTATAATTACAATAAAAAAAAATTATCCCTTATAATTTAAAATAATAAAAAAAATCATTAAAAAGGAAATATAATTAAACATGCAGAAAAATGCAGATATGATAGATACCGAAAGCTAATATATTGGTACATAGTAAAAGTATTGTATGCAAGTGCATTATTATGAAAAATTTATGTTTCATATGATCATGTATCAATACAGTTTTATCAATATTCTCATCACTACATAGGTGTAAATGCAAGTAATTTATAGAAATTTTAAGTTCTTTGACTATAAAATATTTATTTATCTCAATTATTTGATATTATGTAAAAGTGTATTCAACTTTGAAGTCTGTTAAATGAATAGTATTGTAGTTAATAATAGTTTTGATTATAACTCCAATAAATCTTCAGTCTATAAACATCTTTATCAATATTCAAAGTCATCAACTCCTCGTAAAAAGCAATATAAGCATGGCAAAGTAAAAAAGTAACTTTTGTAAAACTATTCAGATATTCTACAAAGCAGATATTTTGAAATTACAATATAATTATTCGCAAACTTAATTTCCTACCAATCATATAATGTCAGAAAATGCAAATTAAATATTGTTTATGCTAACTTTTAAAAATTAAAAAATGAGCATGTTAAACACTTATTTTATGATTTGCTTCTTTCTCGTACCAATTTCTTAAACTTCCACCTACACCATTCACCTAAACCACCTACAAAAATATATTTGTAATTTTTTTTTAAACATTCTATTCTTAATTCTCCTAACTTTAATGATTTTTTTGAAAAAATTCAGCTCTTGTTACCAGTCAGTGATATCAAAATACATAAAACTTTCAAGTATAATTTACCAATTGATAGAACTATATACAATTATCACAAGAGGAAACATCAGGTCATTAAACTCTGATAATCTTTCATAATGTGTATAAAGTGATAAAAATATTTCGCTTTATGTCAACTCTTCTCATTGACACATTATTACTGGGGATCTTAATATAGTTCAGGATGATATGCTCAGGGATATTATGAATAAAGGGTCCAAATTTTGCATTTCATTCTGCCATCATTTCAAACTTCTTCTTCAGTCTTTATCTTATGATTTTGATAAATTCATATACAAGCTTGTTCTCATTCCATTTCTTTTGAAGCATTCCATCTATGGATGTATTCTACCCTACATCTTTTTAAAAATGTCATTATAAACATTAAATTTATGAAACCTAGTTATCCTTTTAAAAAACTCCTTTCTGCTTTTAAAGACCTACAACAGCATTTTCTCATAACTTATGTAGATAAAGCATTTAATAATTATACCATTATTTGTGCAAAATATTATGTTTCTCTATTACAGAATTATTTAAAAAATAATGTTATTTTTAAACCCATTAATAATCAGTCTATCAAAAACAAAACTAAAATGCTGAAATTATATTTACAATTAAATATTAATTGTAAATTTTATAAATTTCCATATATTGCTTTGGTTCCAAAATTCCATAAATCACCTCTCAGTTTTAGAACAGTCACTTGCGGACACCACCACTATTGCTAGTAAGTACTTACTAAATTGTTTAAATAAAACTAATGACTCTCTTAAATTTCAGGTTTCAGGATATTTCATTTTGAACAATAACTTTGATTTAGTTAATCACATTAGCAAGTTTTCACATATTTTTGTTTTCTATACCTTTGATTTTAAAGACCTATTTAATAATATTGATATTAAAGATTTGTATAAAGTTATCTCTTTATAATGATTATCTTTATTCCAATCATGTTCCATTTAAATTTAATAACTTTCCTATGCTACTGCACTTTTTATTATACAACAATTATCATATTATCCAACATGATAACATATATTTTCAAACATCTGGTGTACCTCAAGGGGGATTCAGTAGCAGTATCCTGGCTAACTTATATCTTTATTATTATGAGCGTCATTTTTTCTCTAATTCATATATTATGTATTGATATGCTGATATTTGTATTATCGTTGATTATTCCTATTCAATTAATATTGATTTTTACCCTTCTAACATAGAATTAATACCTAATGAGCCTTGTGTTAGTCAAACTGTAAATTTAGATTTAAATTTAGATACCCTCATAATCATGTTATTACTAATTTATTTTATAAAATAGATTCTTATAACTTCATTAAGCTGCTGACTTTCAAATCCTTAGTATCACTATCTCCACAAACACATTTGTCAAAATTACCACTATCCAGAATTTTTTGTTAATAATATTATTAATAATTTCGAATACACTGCATAGTAATTTTACAATTGCATTATTTATCCTTGGTTGGGTAACTCATTTTTTATGAATTTTACCAATTCTTTACACCATGGCTTTCTACTTGTCTTGAGTCCTATTCTTATTCCTATTTTTGAAAGATTACTGTTAAAATTTTTCCGTTCACATTCACTCTAATGTTCATTCTGGTTCCCATACTCATTGATGGGTGGATGTAGTGTACTGTTGCTGCGCATTCTGCCGGCAAGCATGTTATCTAACACATAGCCAAAGCACATGCAAGTTTCTATTTCTGATTTTTAATTTTTTTGGATTTTATTATTTTTCCTTTCAATTGTCAGTAGACAATTCTAATGGAGTTTATAGTTATACACTATCGCCACTGTCAGAAACTGGTTATTCTTTTGGTTTTAATTTGAATTTCATGGCTGTCCTAATGAGTGTACAATTCTGAATTAACTACCATTTTTTATGTTACATGTTTACAGTCTAATAATAGCATGATCTTATATAATTAATAACTAATTTATATCAAAATTCTATAGAACATTTTACTCAGTTCTTTTTTTTATATTTCTAAAAATGACATGTTTTTATAATTTTAGGAAGATGTAAAACCAAATATTGTCAACTTCAAAATTAATTGTATGAATGAGAATGTTATTCAAAAAAGAAAACCAGCAACATACTCAGCAACAGTAAGTACTTCAATAAGAATATCATAAGCCAACAGTTCATAATATTTTTTAATTTTAAATTTAAAAAAAAAAAATATTTAGAAGCTAATTTTAATGTTAACAAACTATGGAAATTATAGTAGATAGAATATAATTATAATACAATATGAGAACATATTGATTATAACATAATAAGATTAATTATTATCCTGTTTATTCAGAGTAAACATAATATTTTAGCAAAAAAGATAACTTGTTGAATTGCTTTTATGATTATAATAATATATAATCATCAGGGTTTTAGCAATTCCTTCTCTTTTCTACTTTTTATAAATGATTTCTACCATCTTTTTATTAGAGAAATGTTGGAGGAGTCTATGATACGATGTACAAAACAAAGTGAAGAAAAATCTGAGTGAAAACAATCGCTATTGTTGAGATAGAGCATAAAAATCTATACTATTTGAAAAAGAGTGCAAAAATTTTGATTTTTAAGAAAGGATGCTAAAATCTAAGATCAATTTTTAATGTTTTTAGCACTTACAACCAATTGCAACAAATTTTAGCCTACAAATCACTTTTAAATTACATTTTCCATTTTAGTGCTTTTAAGTAAAATCACTTTTTAAATCAAATTGCAAATTTTAGCATTCCTACTAAAAAAAAATGTGAATTTTAGTATTTAAAAGAAATCATACCTTTTCGAGATTATAAAAAATCATGACTTTTAGTATTCTTTCTCGAAATTTTTCAGTTTTAGTGCTCTATCTCAAAAATTGCAAATTACAGTGCTCTTTCAAGAAATTTAAGAATTTTAGCACTTTTTCATAAAAATCACAAATTTTAGCACTTCTCATAAAAATTGTGGAAATACAAAATGTTGCTACTGGTTAAGTAACATTGGTTTTCAATAGTGAAAATGTACAAGAAAAATTACTGAACATAATTATGCACAAATTGTTATACTACACAGCATATATATAGCTCTTTTAGTCTTTTTGATTAAATACTTGTTGACTAAGAAGATTCATTGTTGTGTTGTTGTTGTTGAAACCCAGACCGTCCGACCTACCAGAAAGGTTGTGTAATAATTTGTGCATAATTATGTTGCTTAATTTTTCCTTAACTTTTATTTTATTGCAATGCATTACTTATTAAAACTGTAATAAAATGTGACATTGAAACTTCCAACTTCTGTACCTGTAACAATATGATTAATGCTCCCATTTCATATTTATTTCCTCTCACTTCTAATTCTTTTCAACTGTTTCAAAATTTTATATGTTGTTTTAATGAGATAAAAATTGCTAATATTTTATTTCCTGAAAAATATTATGTTTCGGTACAAAAAATGCTATTTAAAAATAATGAAACAGACAAGAAAATTACTTTGAATAGTTATTATTTGTACATTTATGTGTGGTGTATGATGTAAAGCACTTCTTTCATAATGGAATGTTGCACATTTTACAAATTGTAGTTGCTTGTTTTTCAATTTTCAACACGTCAGAACATCTAGCATATCTCCTGGTTTGTCCCTCAATTGACATATGATCCCCTACTTTAAGAAGAAATCTTGATCTCTTTGAAGGCCTTTCTGCTGATCACCTTCTTGAGTTCGAAGAAATTTTTCTTCCTTCTGCTATTAGAACTTCTATGCCAGTAACAAGATACTCGATAAAAGGTGTTTTCCGATGACACACTTCATTAAAAATGATCCAGTCATTTACAACTGACATCATTAATAGACTATTGAAAACTTTTTTCCACAATTTTTTGCTGTTTTCTATCTATGTCATATAATGTTGCCATTTGATCTGCAAGATCAACACCATCCATTAACAAATTATAGAGAGCTATTAAGTCTGGGCAAGGGACATCAATCTTAGTGCCACCTTTTTACTTGCGTAAGGCAGTAGTCATTTTATTAGTGCCACCTTTTTACTTGCGTAAGGCAGTAGTCATTTTATCACTGTGGCAGTTATTCAATGCACATACCTCTTTGGTATCTTTCCAAATTGTAAAAAGTGTACCTTTTCCATTCTGCATAAACACAGCTTTGCCTCGATTTAGTTTCCAGTCAATTTTCGGGACATTTTCCCTTGTTTGGGTTACAATTCCAATTGCAGCATGTGGTATTTTATTCATAAGTTGTACAGAAGTAAAAAATCTATTAAAGCACAAAACTACTGTATCACAGTTAATGCTTGCAACAAGTTTTAGTACAACATACTCACCAGGAGTAGTTCCATCAGTCAAACATTCTACTTTATCGCAATAAATGTTCATATCATATTTATTGCCAGTATCAGCATCACACTGAAGCAACATTTTGATTCCTCATTTTAGTGGTAAGTATTGTTTCAGAGAAGACCTTCCTTTAAACTTTGTCTATACTTTGCCGTGAACTGTCAGATCTATATTTCTGAAATGTTGTTTTTAAACAATAAATGACTTTTTCAATATACACTTATCCCCCGATTTACATGGCACTTGTTTTACACTATTTCGCTTTTACACGGTTTATAAATTAACAGATTTCAAAAAAGTGATAAAAATGTATATTCCGCTCCATATACGCCTATACAAAGATTTGATGACATTTTTGAATTTTATTCCTTTGGTAACACTGATGAAAACAACAGATGATTCCCGGTGTTGTAAAATATATACATTTAGGAGAATTCCCGTATAGGGAAATCCCCGTAATAGGGGAATCCCCATATGTATTTCACAACAGTAAAGCTATCTGGTTCATGCAAGTACATAGTGCAGAAACATTTTAGCAGCAAAGCTTATATTATTGGGCATTTATCTTTTGAACTGGTAAGTTTTCAACATTTATAGTTTTTCTTGCATTTTTATAGTTTGTGTAAATTTGTTAAGATTCTATAATGTCAAAGGATTTGAAGAAAAATCAAATGAAAAGAAAAGTTATTTCTTTAGAAATTAAAATTCAAATATTAGACCGTCTACGTAATAGAGAAAGAGTAACAGATATTGCTAAATTTTACTCCATGAATGAAGCCACAATAAGGACAATAAGAAAAAATTAAGACTCCATTAGAAAAAGTGTAGCAGCTGGAACCTGCAGCAGTATGAGTACGACTTCATATGTTAGAGATGTTACAATGGAAAATATGGAAAAAGCCTTAGTGATATAAATAGAAGACCAAACTCAAAAGGGAATCCCGATTGATACCAATGCTGTTACAAATAAAGCTTTGAAGATTTATCAATCACTTAAGAATCAGTCGCCGTCGACTTCGTCCAATGAAAAGACGGTATCTTTTTCTGCAAGCCATGGGTGGTTCGAGAGATTCAAACAAATACATTCTTTACATAATCTGAGAATGAAAGGTGAAAGTGCATCTGCTGATTCGGACGCGGCACAACAATATCCGGCAAAACTTGTTGAAATCATTGCTGCTAAGTCCTACACTTCTGGTCAGGTTTTCAATGCTGACATGTCCGGATTATTCTGGAAAAAAATGCCGGAAAGAACCTTTATAGCCAAAGCTCACAAATCAGCTAGTGGTCATAAAGTAGCGAAAAGTCGTATAACAGTTCTTTTCTGTTGCAATGCTTCTGGCGATTATATGATGAAACCATTGGTGATTAACAAATCAAAATCACCACGATCATTCAAAGGAATAAATATCAAAAACCTTCCAGTCTATTGGATGGCGAATAGAAAAGCATGGGTCACTGCCATAGCTTTCAATGAATGGTTCCATAACTTCTTTGTTCCAAATGTCAAAAATTATTTAACTAAAAAGGGATTGCCTTTTAAGGCTCTTCTATTAATTGATAATGCACCAGGCCATCCTCCAGATTTACAACATGACAATGTAAAAGTTGTTTTTTTACCAAAGAATACAACTTCCTTATTACAGCCAGATCAAGGGATAATTTTGACTTTTAAAGCACTATATATCAAGCAAACTTTCAGGTATATCTTAGAATAAATGGAGAATGATGATTCTCTTACTCTGATGGATGCTTGGAAGAAATTTACAATTTTAGATTGTGTTAAGCATGTTGGACTGTCATACACTCAGATCAAACAATCAACGATCAATGCCTGCTGGAAAGCAATATGGCCGGATGTTGTTGAAAGTGGAAATGATAAATCACCAATAGAGCATGAATATTCTCAGATCACTGAGCTGGCCCATACTATAGGAGGAGAAGGTTTTGAAGATTTAGCTCAGGCAGATATTGAAGAAATAATGGCTGATGAAGAATTGAATGAAGATGATTTAATTAACATGATTCGTGAAACAAACAAATATGATGAAGACACTGATTCTGATGAAGAGCAATCTGAACCAGTTGCGTTCACAACAAGAATCATAAGCGTAGGACTTGATTTGGGAAGAAAATTGGGCAACCATTTATTACAATATGACACAAATGTTGATCGAGCTCTCCGATTCCAGCGAGACCTTCGCAAATGCTTAAATCAATATGAAGAGGTATATAAAGATTTAGCAAAAAAAACCTACGCAATTGTTAATTACCGATTTCATGACAAAGTCTTGTCAACCCGAGATCTTGCCTAATTCGTCAACCATTGAGCCAGAATCGCATCAAGAAAGCTCAAGTGATGAAAGTGACATCATACCTATCAGAAAGAAAAGACTGATAGTACATAAAAGTGATGACAGTGATTAAACTTATAATTAATTTTTAAGGGTCTTTTTTTTTTTGTTCTTTGTTCCTAATGTAAAATAAATTAAATGTTATATTACTACATTCATATGTTTGTTGTTTTATAAACTAAGTATAATTTTAAGTTTTCTAAAATGTCTTACTTTTGTTTTACTTAAATAAATGACTGAATCGTGCACATTTTGGGGTTAGTTTCGTTTTACACGATTTTACTTAGCAAAATCCAAGATTTCAAATTACACGGTTTTGTGCAGAACCTATCTTCCATGTAAATCGGGGGACAGGTGTACTATAGTTTATTAACATTTTCTGGTTTATCAGGCTCACTGAAGTTATATCAGTACATAATGTCCAAACTAAACTCAGTTAGGATATTAATAGCTTGAATCTATCTCGATATTGCATCTTGTATTGCTTTATTTCCTAATGAGGGATTTTTGGACCAGTAACAATTTGTATTTGGATCTCTATTATAACACATTATCAATATAGCATCCAGAACAATCATAATTTTGACAATATCAGTATCAGTCATTTTTCTTTGACCAAACTTTTCAAGCATACCAAATCTTTTATTGGTACATTGAGTGATACAGATAACTAAACTCGGTAGGAATAGTTTTCTAAATACTTTGTATTCACTGAACTTGTATGTTATGCTGTAATCTATAGTGCACACTAATTTATGATTTTTGTGCTTCAAACCTCTGGTCCATTGTTGTCCATATTACATGTTTCAAAATATCATTATCTGAAACATGACTATCATGTCCATGGCTATCCTTTTTATCATTTTCAAAATCGCAAAATTAAACACACATCCCTAACAGAAGGTCTTTATTTCACTTCCTTAAGACGTAAAGTTTAAAACAGGCCATAGCGCTTTCGAGCATAAGTATGCTCTTCATCAGTGGCTACATGGAAATAAAGTTTGAATCGTTCATATATAGACCAGATATAGCGACAAAATTTACATAAATACAATCCACAAAAAAATCTACATCTAGATAAGGATAAACCGTAAACAATTTTTCTAAAAAAAATTTTTTTTTTTTACAACAAAAGAACAGCATATTAAATTACAATTCAATTACAGAAATCGAAAAAGGGGGGGGGGGGGCAATCAAGCATAATCCCAAAGAGGATGACATCAAAGATAACTTTGCAGAGACTTGAATTGCATGGAGTTGAGAATGAGTCGTCAAGCGTAACTCAAATTCATAACAGGGTCAAAATTACAAATGGACTCACGGTAAATATAAATAAAAAGGGATTCAAAAAGGAGAATATCACGAGGGTTATTACACTAAATCAAATGGAAAGTCTTTTCAAAAAGAGGCTGAAAATTATCTTTAACAACAAATTGAGCAAGAGCTGTAGAAAGTTTACTATCCCTGACATCCAGAGTATGTTCTGCTAAACGGATGCCAATGGTGCGTTTAGTACTTCCAATATAAAATTTAAAATTTCCATCGGTGGACAACAGGGGAATGGTCAATTTGTTGTTAAAGATAATTTTCAGCCTCTTTTTGATGCTCAATTTGTTGTTAAAGATAATTTTCAGCCTCTTTTTGAAAATACTTTCCTTTTGATTCGGTGTAATAACCCTCGTGATATTCTCCTTCTTGAATCCCTTTTTATTTATATTTACCGTGAGTTCGTTTGTAATTTTGACCCTCTTATGAATATGAGTTACGCTTGGCGACTCATTCTCGACTCCATGCAATTCAAATCTCTGAAAAGTTATCTTTGATGTCATCCTCTTTGGGATTATGCTTGATTGCACCCCCCCCCCCCCCTTTTTCGATTTCTGTAATTGAATTGTAATTTAATATGCTGTTCTTTTGTTGTAAAAAAAAAAAAAAAAAATTGAAAAATTGTTTACGGTTTATCCTTATCTAGACGTAGATTCTTTTATGGCTTGTATTTATGTAAATTTTGTCGCTATATCTGGTCTATATATGAACGATTCAAACTTTATTTCCATGTAGCCACTGATGAAGAGCATACTTATGCTCGAAAGCGCTATGGCCTGTTTTGCACTTTTGTACGTCTTAAGGAAGTGAAATAAAGACCTTCTGTTATGGATGTGTGTTTAATGTTGCTATTTTAACATCAGACGTGATGCCAAATTATTTATTTATTTTCAAAATCATTTTCATTATTATGTTCAGCATTGCTTTCACAATCGTCTTCACTTTCGCTTTCTGATAGCTCCATATATCTCTTATTTGGTGACTTTATTTTAGAATTATATGCTGTTGGAAAATAATTAGATTTAGGTTCTAAATTAGAGATGATTCCAGAATCTTCATTAGTATCATCAAAAGGTGAATAACTACTATAACTACTATCACTATTTTCCCCCTCAGATACTTGTTGCATAAGGATAGCTATCTCTTGTTCAGATAATCCTCTTTTCCAAGATATTCTGAACAAATTCATAATAAATGAAAACATACATATGGATATATCTGCAAACATGATATTCTCATCTTTCTATTCTAATTTAGCATAAAACAAGAAAGAAATTATAAATGTTAGCAAATATGCCACATGCTGCCTAATTGGACAAATGTGACCGACCCACACTATAAGCCTACTAGGACAAATATGGCCCACAAAACAAAATTGAGAATATTATAGCATTTATTTGACAAAAAAATGCACATTAAATACACTTTAAATTACTAACATTAATAAAAATAGTATAATTACCTGTATTTTTAGCTGAAAGTAATCGAATTTGTAGAATGACAGCTTTTAGAACATTGTTGATTATCAGATGACATACCAAGACACTTTTGGCACCAAGCACTACCTATTAGAAGTAGATTATCCTGTGCTGTCATCCATATTGAGAGATAAGGGTGTATATTATGGATTCTAACTTAAAGTAGGCATTTTGGAGACAATTGGTAACCAGTAGTATTTTTTGAAGATGTGCTGGGGTAAATATAACGTGTGAGGCTCGAAATGGTTAAACTGATACGAAAAAGTTTTATTTCTGTGAAGTAACATACAATATGCAAATTTTCTTACTACAAATTTTTAATTTTCCTATTCCAAAGTCCAAGTTTTGTTGTTCCAAACTCTTACAAAATGGGATTTTTGCTGCTCCAAAAGCACTGTATTACTGTGACAGTACTGTGTTATGCATATTTGAACATTATATGAAAAGAAAAAAATTATGGGGGGAGGCAATTAAAATTCCTACTTTTATGTATTAGAAATTGTGTATTTGTTCCTTTTGTCAGGAAAAAATGAGTGTAATCCCTGAATTGCTTATATATTTTTCAAAAAAAGATTTTCCGAAAAGAAAATATGAAAATTTAAAAAAAGTGTTGATATGATATATACTCTATAACAAAAAAAGTCGACGCATCAAGGAGTTATCCGATTGTGATAAAAATTGGTGGATGTGAAGAACATACATAGAAAAAGAAACAATTAAAATTTCAGAACAATTTAATGATTTGGAGTTTGACCGTATACAAAGGGAAGAAGTCAATAAGGCGTTGGTCCACCTCAGGCCTGGATGCAAGATGTCACCCGGCATGGCATAGACTGATAAAGTTCACAGATGGTGTCCTGCGGAATGTCTTGCCAAATTGTTTCCAACTGTCAGGCTAAATCGTCAGCATTCCGGGATGGTTGCAATCGCTTTCCCATAACATCCCAAGTGTGCTCTATGGGAGAGAAATCAGGAGACCTAGTTAGCCAAGGAAGTGTTGGGCAAGTTTGAAGACAATTCACAGCAACACATGCCGTGTGCAGCTGGGCATTATCTTGTTGAAAAGTAAGTCTGGGGTGTCGCAAAAGGAACTGTAACACAACCAGTCATAGAATGTTGTTTACATACCGTTGTGCTGTCAGTGTGCCAGAAATGACTACCAAAGGGGTCCGGCTATCAAAGGAGATGGCACCCAAGACCATAACATCCTGTTGTGAGCATGTGTAGCATGCGATAGTAATGGCAGGATCCCAGGCTGCCCTGGATGTCTCCAGACATGTCTGTTGTTGTCGTCAGGATACAGTTGGAAACGGGACTGGTCACTAAAAACTATACGTCCCTAGTCAGCACTGTTCCAAGTTGATCGAGCCTGGCACCACTGTAATTGGACTTGACGGTGTACAGGGGTGAGAGGTAAGCGGTGTAACGGTCGGTGCAAGCGTAAATTCTGCTCTCTCAGTCGTCTGCAGAGGGTCATGTTGGACACATGTGTGTGGGTCACACGTTGGATAGTTTACAACGACGATTTCGGTACTGTGACAGTTGCTCTGGCAATCGCTCTGTCTTCCCATTCTGTTGTGGCCCTAGGTTGACTGCTGCCGTCCTGATGCTGACACCTGCCGTTGTTGACCCACTCTTGCCAGCATCATCTAATCGCCTCGACCCACATGTCGAGCAACTCTTCAATTCGTCCAACCAGCCTCCTTCAATCTGAAAGCACGACCTCTTTCAAACTCTGACAGATGCTCGTAATGAGCATGAATTTTTTGGCGAAGCATTGTTACAGACAACGTAAGATATCAGCAGTCGAAATACAACAGAAATTTTGGCCACAGATTCAGAATTGCTCCTTATATACACCTGCTGAATGTGCAGTTCCGATGTGCTGGCGCTCCCACTATTTATTCATTGGACACCAAATTTTATTCATTTGCATGGTCGCTCAAAATGTCTTTGCATACGAAATTTCATTACAATCGGACAACTCCTTGGTGTAGAAGACCCCGACCGTCCGACTCGTCCAGGGGACTAAGAGCACCTATTTGGACGGACGGCAACTCCTTGGTGTGTTGATTTTTTTTTGTTATAGAGTGTATAGAAAAATATTGTCTCGATACACAGTATTGCATGCACGTCTATCGATATAAAATATTCATGTTTCATATGGTAATGTATCAATGCATTTATATCAATATGCCCATCACTGCATAGGAGTAAATACAATAAGTAATTTATAGAAAATTTAACTAAATTTTTGGTTTGTAAAAATTAAATTGTTTTCTTTATATAATTTCAGGAACATGTGAAGCCAATCTTTGTCAATTTCAACGACAGTTTTGTGAATGAGAAGTTTAATAAAGAATTAATTGGTGAGAATTATTTTTTAATAGTGTCAATTTGCCAAAATTTCCTGAAGATTGAAATTTCTTGAACAGTTTATACTGGTTTATTATTATTAGATGCAATTACTTTGTATCTAAAAATTCTTAAAAATACAACTAATTATTTCATGTAGTTAAGTATTTATCATTTTTAAGTACTGCTTTACTATATATCCAAGATCTCAGCAAATTAGTGATGTAAAAAGATAAAATAAAGGTTTCACAGTAAGGTGGCTAAAAAAATCAACACTAATAAGAAGTGTGCAAAATGTTTATTTTTTTTTTTTCAATTAATATCTTCTGCTCTGGCAAAGGACTCAAAATTCTAGAAATAAAATCCAACTTAATATTAAAAAAAATTGTGGTTGCTTGGAAATATTATCTATATTATTAATCACAGAAAATTTTATTTTCATATATTAATAATTTCTATTCTTTCAAGATTCTCAATTCTGTATAAACAGCAGAGAAAACTTATGAATATATTGGAATTCATAATTTGAACTTAATTTTATCCTGACATTTATTTATTCAAAATTATGAAATTGAACTGATATGATGCTTTCTAACTAAAATTTTTGATTTTTTTTTTATCATATATCATCCAATGGTATATATATATTCATTGTGTGCATACAGTTCTTAGCCCATTTCATACTTTGAAATAAATTAGAACTCAGCATGAACAGCAAGTGAAAGTGATGATTTCGAGATTGTGGATTGTGTCTCAACCTACTCAATGATCTTCCCTACCATTAGAGGTTAAAATTTTTTGTAACAGCATCAAAAATCAATATTCTGGTTTCTGATTGGCACACATGTAAGCATAAACCTACTGTTCATTTATAAAAATAGGAATTTGAACTGCTTATCTTTCAATTTTCTCGTAACACAACTTCATAATTCTTTTGTTCAAAGATCTGTATCCAACTAGTGACCCCAGGCCAATTTAGCCCAGCAAGCCACCCAGTGCCAAAATGGCCAGTTGTACCCTGTTTTTAAATGTTTAGAAGTAGTATTTGTGTTTACGAGCTACAGTGCATAATATATGCAAATATTTGTGACAGGAATCAAATATATAGCATTCCCATATTTGTAATACTTTCTACTGAAATTTTGTGTCCGAAGTAGGGTTTCTTATCAATACTCGGAATTAATTTGAATTATCCTTTGCTAAATTGAGGAGAAAAAACTTAGCAGTTAATAGATACATCTAAAATTGACTTCTGATTAACTTTTAATTATCAATCCCTAGCAGCTGTGCGATTCCTATGTCCACAAATTTGTTTCACTAAGTATGTTACTCCGGCCGTCCAAATAGTTGCTCTTAGTCCTCTGGACGAGTCGGACGGTCTGGGTCTTCTACTAAGTATGTTACTGCACTTAAGAAATATTTATTGTCGACTTGTTTATCCCACCGGGCAATTGTACCTAACCACTAGGCTTCAAAATTACTCTGGAGAGAACACTGGACTTAACTGCTGCTCAAACAAATCTATACTTGTTATCTTATTCACATGTATACAAAGATAATTCCATAACAAATTTCAATGTATGCACTATAGCTTGGATATTGTAAAGGGGGTCAACAAGGTTCCTGTTTGGTATAACTTCACATGTTATTAAACTTTTCAACTCATTTGTTCTTAGTCCATTTGACTATAAGGATTAAATATTATAGCTGACTAGATAATAAGATCAATATCCTCTGTATCTTGGAAATTGTTTAAGGTATCTGAAAGCCACAAATATTAGTACTTTCTCGTGTTTTAGTGATCCTTCAGATTCCAAGTTCTTGTATATATTGTCTGGTAACATTGCTAAAAGAATGTTTGCAGGAAGAAGCAATTTTTGTAGTTACCAGATCTATTATTCCAATATTTCTCTGGTAAACATTGCATTGACTGAACAAATTCTGATAAATTCCTTGCTTCACATTTCATGGAAAGATGGTGGAAGGAGAATGATGGAAATTTTGGTTCTTGAGCATTATACAACTCCATTGAGGCATTTCTTTTTTATTAATCCAAAATTGTATGGTTGCTATGAACCAGTAATGAAACTCAATGTAAACAAAAATAAAATGATGGAAATACAGATTTAAATATATCAGGATATAAATTTAAAAATTTTATTTGTTATTTATTTGTTTTTAAATAATTTTGTTAACTTTTCAATAATTTTAAATTTTAAAGGTTTTGGGTTATTTTTAAGAACTTAAAATTTAAAAAAAAAAATTCCTTGTGATTTCAAATTTAAATATTTTAATTTTAAAACATTTCTGTTTTATTTCACATGATTTAGATTTTGAAAATGTTTTTTTTTTTTTTAAAAGCTTTATATTCATGAATAGACAAACAATGATATCACATACTTCATACTGAAAAAGCGTGACACGGACTGCATTTAGATAATATCACATGCAGAATTTGCCTTGCATCAAAATTGGCAAGTAAGCATCTATCTGCTTTGTCTATATACATATTGTGTTGGTTAATAGGCTACACTCGTTAAAAATAATACTTGAGTAAAAATATTTCTGTGTCATTGTATTTAAATCACTTGTCCAAAGCTGTTCTTCATATCATATAATATAATTTTGCTATATAGACTTAGTTTACTTCGTCTTTGCACAAAAGATAATTATTTGTTATTTATTTGTTTGTATGAAAACACGAACTACAGTTGTGCAGATTAAAATTTTTATAAATTAATTTTACTTGAGTAATTTTAATATGCAGTGTAACAATATGACAAATTATTTTGCATATTGATACACTGCATGCTAGTGTAATTATTCTAGTGTAAAAGTCAAATGCTATCTGACTTTTAATTTACTAATTACAGTAGCTAAAAATTAAATTCATTGCTAAAACAAAGTATGAAACAAAATAGTAATGGTATCAACCAATTTTGAAGGATAAAAAACAGTCAGCTTCTATAGGATACAAAGACAGCAACCATGAAAACAAAGATAAGCAAGCATCTGTCTGATGCCTGAGTTTTGTAGTTTCTGGTTTTTCAGTATATGAGGAGAATATATTGTTATATTCAAAATGTGCAAAGTATATCAGACCCAATTCAATTCAAGATTTACAGTTACAAAAATTTTTTCAACTTTGGACAAGTTATAATACTTTTAAACCAATATATGTAAAGTAGAACACACTGCACATTGTGTGGGGCGCTGTAGCCCAGTGGTTAGCACACAGGAATTGCACTTGGTAGGTGTGGGTTCGATTCCCTCCGCTGGCAAAACTGCCGCCGTATTCACGCAGAGTACTATCAAGTTAAACAGATGTGTCCGAAGTCCTTCGGAAAGGTTGGTGTTAGGGGAAGGAGGGTATGGTCCCTGTGGATGACTCCTCCACTGGGTTCCGATCTAAATTGGGTGACTCTTCCCGGCCATACAAACAGTTACCTTACACCTTTCTGGTAGGTCGAACGATTTGGGTCTCAACAACAACAACACTGCATCCCATGTGTTGCTCAAATTTGCAGTAGAAATTGGGAGAAAAACTGGTTTTCTGCATTTGTAGTGCAGCATGTAACTGTATGTGTATGTCAACAGTAGGTAGCAATCATTGATCAAAATGAACTGCATTAATTGTGCACAATGCAGCGTTCATCCTTATTGTGTGGCCTGCCTAAAAGTTAAAAAATTTTCTGCTCATGAAACCATCTAGGGCATATCACCCACAATGCGATTTTAAAAGAAAATTCACAATCAAAGGCAAGAGGATATTTAAATATCCTAACATAATGTGAAATATCTGACTAAATATTGAAGTTCAGCATGTTAAAATTATTGAAAATCAACTTTCAAACTATAAACCACAACTTTTTTTCCCCCGCAAGTTAGTGTTATTCAATAGGAAAATTTTAATTATTAATTGCATATTTAAGTTTTAACTTATTTAGTTAATTATATTCTAAGTCCCAACTGTTCAGCCTTTTTTTTTTAACTACTCACATGGATAGATTTGAAATTTGATTTTGGGCCAATTGCTTGATAACCCTTTGTCTCAGAAAAAATAAAATTCTTCAAAACATTTTATTTGAGAGCAGCCCCACATCAAAATATTCAAAATGTAAATTTACTGCTACTTCTTGGTGAGAGATGTAATTCTTGAAGGAGGCTTCACATTCAGTACAATGGTTTATTGTTTAATGGAAAAGAATATGAAAAATTGCAGTTTTCCAACATTTGTTATTTTAGAGGTGTGCACACTAAAATATTTACTAAATGTATACTTTTTAACCAAGATTTTTAATATTGCATTTTTACATTATTTTTTCTAAAGCTCTGTAAACGAATGATTACAGCATAAAGGCCTTGTGCAATGTGCATGTAGTATCTGTAATTTTAATCGTTTAAAGTTGGCAAGTATGCAAGGACATATAACTTCATTTGTCACCAGTTATAGAATATAAACATACATGCATACTACATCATAAGCAGATATTTTCCAAAATGTAGTTAATTTTTGCAGATACTTTTCAGACAACATACAAATTATGCCTTTTTTTTTGTAGCATATATCTGATTATTTTATGATTTTTGGATAGGCTAACCACAATTTCATGACACAAAAACAGGATGGGGTACATGACATTAAAATTACATTGAAAAAATACATTTATTACATTAACCTACAAGCATAATTAACTAACTAGTTAACTTAAGTAACCAACTAATGTAACATTATATTAAGTTACATAAACAAGCTTATGTTCTTAATCTCAAAGTTTTCTCAGCATTTTTGTGTTTCTTCCTGGCTAGATGTTTATTGATATCATTTCTACCTCCATGAGTAACAGAAAAATGGACAGTTTTCACAAACCACTTTTGTATTATTCACACAAAATCTGTGCAGTTTAATAAATTAGAATTCATTTTGCAGATCGCTGTTGAAAGTGCATTTTCTCTTAGACATTTTAGAATTATGACTTAAAACTTTCAAAAATGTAAAAATAGCACTTAAAATGCTATGTACATATGTTGTAACCGGCTGTAACCAATATGCATACACATGCAAGACTAACAGAACAGTAAAGCTAAACAGATTATGCATGACTTTGGAGGACGTGTAAGTGTTGCCAACACAAACATATTTTTATCAATATTAATATATTATTGGAATTGCCATTGATCCCAAACTAATTTTTTATTATGATTGACAAATATTTAAGCATATTTTATAAAGTTTTAGTAAAAATGGGACAAAAATAGCAGTTTCACTGAAATGACAGGATGACTGGGGCATAGTCTAAAAATAAACGCTTATTAAAATGAGATGTATGATAAGCATATATTTCTTAAATAGTTATGTGTTTAAGCTAGTTTTGTATTAATCATCAAATTTTATTGTTATAAAACACTTAGAGAGTTTGCAGTAAATTTGTTTCAACATTTATATTCTTAGATACTTCTTGTTTTTATTTTACTTTCCTTTATGTGTTTATACATACCTTTTTTTGGTGATTGCGTATGCAGGTACTTTTCCATTTTATATTGTGGTATCAGTCACCTTACGTGGTACATTGAAAAAAAATTTAAATACCTCTTGTCTTAATTAGCCTTTGTATTTACTGTTGGAATATATTTCTTTTACTTTTTCTTGTAAATTTATAAACAAATATTTTTTCTATTATGGTTTGTTAATTTATTAAAGGGTCCCAGGAAGAAAGACAGGACTTTAGTGACACAGTGCATACTCCAGAAAGAATTGATAATCAAAATACTGCTGCTGCAAATATTTCTAGCACTGCTGCAACAGAGAGCTCTATGATCTCTGCAACCAAGACTTTTGGGCTCAGTGCAGCAGATACTTCTTCAACCCAGACTTCTAGAATTGCTGCAAGAGAGACATCTATGATCTCTGCAACTAAGACTTCTGTAATCAGAACAACAAATACTTCTTCAACCCAGACTTCTAGAATTGCTACAACAGATACTTCAACCCAGATTTCTAGAATTGCTACAACAGATACTTCAACCCAGACTTCTGGAATCACTAACACAAAGACATCAGAAATTGCCTCAATAGAGACTTCTAGGATTATTGCAGATGACATAACAAGAAGTGGAAATATTACTTTGGAAAGGAAAAAACCACGGACACATTTGCAGGAATTTTTGTATCGCAGAAAATTGGAGTTGTTAGAGATTAAGGTTGCTGCTGCTGAAAGAAAAGTAGACATACTGGAAAAAACCTTGAAACTAAATGAAAGGAAATTAAGGCAGAAAAATAGCATGCAACAAATGAAAGTACGGTTAAAAAAATTAGCTTATTTATAGTTGTAAGATGTTCAATTTGTAAAAACAAAAGTTTAATTTGTGAAAGTAAATTATTTTACAGCATTCTGCTTATTTAATTATGCAAAACAAGTATAGTAATGACAAATTACATTCAAATTACTACATAAAAACAAATGAAAATTAAACTGTGTTAAATACGACACTTAATTAATAAAAAGTATCAGTGGTTCCAGAAGCAAAAACCTCTTTCAGAATGAAAAGATAAAGCAACCAGCTCAATAGAAAATAGGCTTCTGCTGTGAGACAGTTTCACACATGTCTCAGAAGATCTAGCATTGCTAACTAAAGAAAATAACATTGAAGAAAAACACTAGGGGATACTTTTTATTACCAAACCAAAAAAAAAGTACCACACAAGTAAAAAGGAAGGAACACACTCAATCCATTTTACAACTACATCACTCCTTATAATGGATTTAAATGTGTTCGTTCATTCCAATTTTCGCAGCAATAAAAAGTAAACCTGTGGTTTTTCTTTCAATTTTATTTTTTCCAGTTGGCAATGCCATACTACCTGGGACATGTATTAAACTCATCTGGCAACTCAATCCTTTATTTCTTTGACTTAGGTGTTTTTTTTTTTTATCTTGACAAAAGAGGTGTCTGGTTCTAAAACTCATCGATACTTTTTATTATGTTTAATTTCAAGCATAGTAATCCTTATATTTACACCAAATATGGGTAAGTATGACCTGCAAGCCATGTGGGGTCCATATAACATGATTTTATATTGTTGGCTGTATGTTGTAAAATAATGTTCTAAATCAAGCTTCAAAAGTATTTTTTTAACAGAATTATTTTTTTTACATTTACCACAATAGAATTTGTTTAGAAAAGCAATATCCAATATCTCAGTTTTAAAATATTACAAATACTATATACACAGATTTTAGCTGTCCCCAGGCAGAGCATCTGTGCTCTAGTGTTTTTTAATGTTCGGTATCTGTTGGTAATTTACTACCCAAGCTAGGAAGGGTGTATCTCCATTCGACTTTTTCAAACATTAATATTTCATAGTATTTAGTTCTGTTTGCCTAACAATTATTGAAGATATAGCTCTAGAGCTCCTAATATCCACCGACACATGCAGATTAATTATTATACGACCCTTTAAAATACATTTATTTAAGATTAGATTAACTTCAGATTGAATAATACATAATTTGCAGTGCAAAAAACATTACAGTCATTATGACATAAAATGCTCATAATTAAAAAAATAACTATTTTGAATACATTATATTTTTCATTGTTAAACAAAAGCCAGAAGAAAATAATCAATAATTATTGAACAAAAGCCTGAAAGAATTATTCAATAAATATTTAAAATATAACTTTTGATGAAGTTTTTAAACCATGGAGATAGTTTTCCTTTACCTTCATAGTTTAAACAATGTATTGAAGAATAAACTTGTAAAAAAAAATAATTAGGCACTTTTTTTGTGCAAATCTAAGCATCTAAGTGAAATATATATATATATATATATATATATAAATAGTATAAAAAGAATTTTTGAATTGAAAAAAGAAGGAAGGCTTAGCGAGAATTAAGTAATTAAGTATGGGTACTTAATTATGCCATTGTATTTAAGGCCTGTTTTTTTATATAAGGCTTTAATCCTATTGGTAATCTCTTGGTGGGGAAGGTTAACTTTTCGATATAGCATAACATTTTCATACTTTTCTTTTAAGGTTTGAATATAATAGAATTTGCAGGTAAATGCGTAATTGCTTGAAACTTTATCAGTGCATGTAATTATGAACTTATCTTGAATGGTCTTGAGATACTTAAAGTTCAGTTTGCAAATGTCATGTGGTTGATATAAATTTTTATAAAAAAACTTGAAGTCGTTGCATATCCTGTAACGCCATTGTTTGAAGGTGAAGTCAGGTATACTGAATCGAATTGACAGATCATAGATAAATTTATCAATATCTTGCTGAAAAGTTTCATATGAATTGCCTATATGAGGATTACGATATTTTGTACCAAGTTGAAAGGCCCGTATTAAATTACTATCCTCCAGGACAGCACTATCACCAGTGACTATATGTCCTATCAAAGGATCAGAATATGGATTATTTTCACAATTACATGCTGTTATATTTTCAGTTTGTAGATTTTTACTTAAGAAGTTATAGTTAAAAATTCTTCTTCCCAATGGAATTTCATATCTGTAGGTTGTCTTGATTTTTAGGTTAAGTATAGGAAGATGATGTTGATGTTCTTTCAAAATTCTTCTAAAAGGAATATGATTGAAGGTTTTGTTTTGAAACAGGATATTAAGATATGCAGAAGATTTAAATTGATCCACTTCATCATTTTTCAATTTAAGATTAAGAAATTTTGATCGTTTTTTTAACCAATCACTGAGGGTGGCAAAATTAAGTTTTTGGAATAAAGTTGATTCTTTAGTTTGCCAAATTTTAATTTGTTTGGACCAAATTGTCCAAAGGGTTTGCATATATTTTTTACGTATACTCAGAACATAAATATGTATGATATCAGCTTTGTGTGTATCAAATCTATAAACATCCTGTAAAAAACTTTTAAAAGATTCAATGCAATTATTTATATTTTTCTTTTTCCTTTTAGTACTACGGAACCATCTTTTACGTCCTGTAACATTGCTGTAGTTAATACTAAAGTTTTGGGACGAAAAATAATAATCGTTGTTATAAAGTTTGTTGAACATAACAGAATTGAGTCCGTAGGGGTATACGGTGTTACGCTGTAGAATATGCACGTTCTCCCACCAAATGCGATTTTCTTGTTTGATCACGAAGTCTAATATTGAAACAGTGATATTACTGAATGAATGATCTTGAAAGTGTGAGTAAAGTAAATGGCATTCTTGATTATTGTTTGAATTTTTCTTGATGTGATTTCGATGTAAGTTGATACGTATATTCAGAGGGTTTTTTGTTTGTCCGATATAGGACAGAGCACAAGTATTGCACTTGACAAGGTATATGCATTGATATACCTTACAAAATAGGCAAAATTTACTTGATTTGCTAATAATAAGACAATCTGCACAAGAGCAGAGCATGCATTGTTTTGATTTACAAGTTTGAAATTTGAAGGTCGTCATAAAACGAAAGTTATGTCTGTATAAGGTATCAGATGTAGTAGAGCGATTGTTTGCCGCCAATTGCTGTTCAGAGGGTTGTACACAATTTACACTTTTTTGTTGTATATTACTCTTTTCTATAGGTTTAAAATACTTTCTGATAGTATTAGAGGCAGGTTGCATAATATCGATCCTACGGTTACCTGATTCCGTATTACCGGGCAATTTAAGTAAATATTAAAATATAACTCAAATGTTGCCAGTCGCTAGTTAATATAAGACTTTTTTCATCATAATATAAGATTATAGTTTATACTCCTATAATGAGTGAAATGTAGTTATACTTCATCTTTAAAATAACTTTGACAATAAATGCAATAAAGAAATACTCCATATATCCAAATTCAGAAAGTGTATAAGCAGTTGCTATAGATGTAGAAGTAATATACGTTTTTTAACAATATCTAATAATTTTTATGTTTAATTTAATATTTTATAATTTTTAAGGTTTTTTAAGATATGTACACATAAGATTATCATATATGATGTATACACAAACAAAACACTACTCACAAAACTCACTAACATACACAGTAATACACAAAAAATCAAGATATATTAACATATAGCAAGCTCAGCAAACAAATCACCCTGATCAAGACATTTTACGACACACGGAAGGCCAACTCCAACACGCCAGCGGCCTGAGAAGAACCCAAACGGCAATATGACCGCTCATTAACTTCGGAATGTAAAGACAGATTCAAGATATGTGTATATGTAATTAGCGCAATGCAGCTTGATTACAATACTCAAATATATAATATATAAGATGGAAAATGGAAGTTATTAAAGATATTGAAGTGTTATAGCATATATGCACAAAGCAGCTACATATACTATACACGATATAAATATAAATAGTATAAAAAGAATTTTTGAATTGAAAAAAGAAGGAAGGCTTAGCGAGAAGCTTACTTAATGGCGGTAAGGGGTTGTGACCTTACACCCCAGTTGTCAACAAGCTTGTCATAAATGCCCCGGCATTGTACTCCTGGATGCCAGCCCTGGCTGAAGCCAACCCCCGGAGTGACAATAACAATTATCACAAGACCGTTTAAAAAAGTCCAATGGTAATATGAAGACCATCACTGGATGAGCAACTAGTCCTTTAGACCACAATGACCTATATATAACTTCGTGTTATCGTTCTGCGGTCCTGTTATGCATAGTATGCGAACCTTCATCTGCTAAATGATATAAAATAGATTTTAACTTTGAACAATAAGCATTATTGTTACTGTATACGTTTTACATTTGCCTCCATCTATCAGCCCAAAATATAACTAAAGTTCTCGCATGTTGAATTGATTAGAAACTGCCTCAATAATATTCTCAAAAAGGCTTCTTTTTGATTTGTGATGCTCTTTGAAGCAGTTTTCATTTTTTTTTCAAAGTTCATCCTCACAGATAATTGTCCTATCAGAGTGGAGAGAGATTGTTAAACAAACCCATTCTTTTGCCAGGATTCATTCACCGCATTAATTAGAGATTCTTTACAGTAACATTTTTTGATATTCTTATATATTAAGATAAAGACAAACAGAATTGGTTTAATTATAATGTTTATTTATTTTCATATATTTAAATATAATTTATTTTCGTATATTGAAATATTTTCGTCAAAAATAAAATACTCAATACTCAAAACGATATGAGTTTAGGAAATGTTTGATTTTGCTGCTGGCAATTGGCAACTATAGTTTGTATTTTTGTTTTAAGTAGTTTTTTTATTATTTTTTCGGTAACGTTTCTTTAACAGTAACGATTCTTTACAGTAACATTTTTTTATATTCTTATATATTAAGATAAAGACAAACAGAATTGATTTAATTACGTTGAGTGTTCACAGATTGGAAGTAAAGGTAATCTTCATATCTTAACTCAAAATGGTAGAACAGCTAATATTTTGTATCCAGAAGCTCTTCAATATTAATATTATTAATGGGGTATTAAATAACATAAATGATACTTAATATAAATGATTTTTAATATAATTTATTTGATATTTTACAGAAGTTATTCTTCTCTTTGAAGTAAGGGTAATCTTCATATTTTAGATCAAAATGGTAGAACATCTAATATTGTGTATTCAGAAGCTCTTCAATATTAATATTAATAACGGTGTATTAAATGATAACATAAATGATACTTAACATAAATGATTTTTAACATAATTTATTTGATATTTTACAGAAGTTACTCTTCTCTTACTGTACATACATTTTTTACATGCTATCTAACTTTAATTTAGCCATTTTCACAAATATTATGTTGAAAAGGCCCATATTATACTTGATATAATTTATAAATTTTGGCTGCAAAGAACTATGTAATTTTTTGGGGAAAAAATCACTGAATGAGGAAATATGCCTATAGCGGAACCCGCCTCATTTAGAGGTGTGTAACAAAAGGGGTAACGCATCCATGTACTCTACCTCAAAAAAAGTGGATGTGGAAATGAGTACAAAGGAGTAGCATTTTCTTAATTTTTACACTTCAAAACATGTGATCACAATTACAAGATTTAAACACATGATATAAATGTTTAATTGCATTTTCTTTTTCATATTTTATTTCTTGCCCAATTATGTTCTTATGTTCATCAAAGATTTTTGATTTTTTTTTTATTTGACTGCACCCATTTCACCTAACTACGCCGACCAGCCATCATCTGGTACAGCTATTGATTCTCACCCTAACAGCCACCTGGTTGACCTGCAGGGCTCAACCACTTCCATTATCATGCTGAGAAATAGTTTTTAAACGAGCAGGATCCTGTTAGGCACCCAGGACCCACCCACAACTTTGGTAAAAAATCGATATTTGCACATTTTCTGGTAGCTGTGCCAGACGAAGGCTGGTCACCGTAGGCAGCTAGTATTTAATAAGGCAATTTACACAAATATTTGCATAAGCTGGGTACCTTTGCTAGTTTCTAAATTAAAGGTCCGCAACATTTTGCTAGTAAACAAAAAGCTCTTTACAAGTGTGCATGGGTCTGTCATTTACTGTACTAATATCTATATTGGGAACAATTTATTATATGCCAGTACCCCTAGAGTAAAAAGTCACAGACTTCTAAATAATGCTTATAATTTACTTAGCTGTGCTATTTTAAATGTATCTCATATAGGGATTCCATAGTTGTTTTTTTACAAGATGTGAAAAAACAAACTTATTAAATCAAGTTTTTAGCCAGCTTTTGATCTACCACAGTTGTTAATTCACAAGATGTGAAAAAATAATCTTACTAAATCAAGTTTTAACCAGCTTAAACCCTGATTTCACATGTAATATCTTTGATAAATATAAAATACCTTTGTTCTTTATGCATCATATCATAAGCATATTAAAAATTTGTTATATTTTTTCAAATATTAAGATACATTAAAGCCATAGCATTTTCAGGTGCTGTATGCCCATCATCAGAAGGCAAAAGAATTCAAAGCATACAATTATAGATGTTATACAGGGTGTCAAACAAAATGTTAATAGTGGAAGATTTTTTTAACCGTTGGTTGTAGATGCATAGTTCCCATTGCAAAAATGCTTTAAATAAAGCAGGAAGTTATGAAATAGTTATTTAAATTATGTGCAATATTTTTGTAAAAAAAAATAAAAATATTAACTTTTTATACAGCACCTCTAGAGAAAACAGTTAAATTACAAAGAAGTTGTCAATGCTTCATTTAGACAAATAATAAAAAATATTTGGATATCAAAAGTTCAAATTTAGGTTGAATTAAATTGTTAAACTTTCTGACTTACACCACTTTCTCATGATTTTTTACTACTCTTGTAATCATCAAAATTCATGAATCCGGAGGCCGTCTACAAAATGAACTGATGCCCACAAATCATTTAGTAGGGTTTTAAAACAAGTTTTTCCATGGTTTGTCTTTGAAGCTATTAAAGACAGACAGACAATACTGGCTATAAGTTATAGTAACACTCAAATAAGGTAACTCAAAAGGAGAACACCACCTAACTGCGATTGTACACCCAGGACACCTGATACCGTGGTGGCCAACCCGCAGCCCCAGACACCAAAAGGGAGCACAACAGAAATGGCACCAACACCAATGCGAGACAAACAGTACCAATCCACAACATCAGAGGACAAGAGAATAACAGACAGTCACCACCAGAAAACGGTGAGAGGCCTCCTGTGGCTGGAACCATAACACTTGGTTAGGTCAACAACAACAACAAAAAAAAATACAACATAAGAAGTACTTGTTCTTAAAGCAATATAAATCATACCATTCTCCTTAGGTCATAGGTCACTACAGGAGAGTTAATCCTTGGTCAATCAGATTTAAATAAGGTAAATAAAACATATTAGTATGATTTTGTAAATCTGTCAGATATTTTCCTAACAAAATCTATGGCAAAATAAGCATGCCTATCAATTTTTTAAATCAATTAGAATCATATAAACCACTATTTTTAGTTGACTCAATAACACATTTTTGTCACTACACTTTTCCCACCAGAATAAGAACCCTTGTAGATGAATCAGTAAGGGCATTTGCATTCCATAGAGCAGGTAGCGGGTTCGAGTAGACTGATGACAATATTGAGTTGACTGAGGAATATGGGGCAATGGCATGTTGTTGTTGAGACCCAGACCGTCCGACCTACCAGAAAGATGTAAGGTAACTGTTTAGACGGCTGGGAAAAGCCACTCAATTTAGACCGGAACCCAGTGGGGGAGGCATCCACAGGGACTGTACCCTCCTTCCCCTACCACCAACCTCTCGGAAGGACTTACGGACCCACATGTTTAATGTGATTGTACTCCGTGTGAGCATGGCGGCAATTTTGGCAGCGGAAGGAATCGAACCCGGGCATACCGACTGCAACTCCTGCACGCTAACCACTGGGCTACCACTCCCAGTAGCAATGACATGTGGATAGCATGAGAAATAGGCTAAACTATCTATTTCACAATTTTCTGTTAGCATTCATTGTCTTGAGCCACCTCGATAATGACACTAACCTGTTGATTGTATGTACGAGAAATGAGATCGACTGTATAAGAAACGATGACAGTATTCCCTTACTGTATCACTAGAGGATCAGTTGTATTCTCCATAAATCAAAATCACCTTGAGTAGTTCACATTACTGAACAGAGTTACCTTACACCTTTCTAGTAGGTTGGAGGGTCTGGGTCTCAACAACAACAACATTACTGAACAGTACCATAATTCAAACTCTAGTTAGGTAGTAAAATTATTTGAATGCTTAAATACAAAATGTGAATCGATATAATAGTGATGTAATAGCTTTACTGACGTATATGTATAAAATAAATTTGAAAATGTAGTAAAAGTTAGTAACTATTTGAAAAAAAAGTTGACTTGTAGATGCCCCCTTATTCCCTAATGAAAATTTTAATCATTGATAACTATGTTATAACTATAACTATAACGTTTAACTATAATGTTATAACTTATAACTATAACGTTTTACAGCCAACTTTTTTTTTTAATTTTACTAAACACAGTATGGGTTACATTTTTATGTAGTTTGTTTTCGATAGAAGGGCTATGTTAATTTTTTTAACATTTTACAAAAATCTGGAACAGCATTTAAATTACTATTTCGTTATTTCCTACCTTATTTAAAGCATTTTTGCAATTGGGACTATAGGTCTGCAACAGTGTTGCCGGATTTTTGCCAGGCCAAAAAAAGCCAGCAGGTTTTTTTTTTTTTGGTTTTAACCACATAAAAAAAGCCTGCTTTTATTAAAAAAAAGGTGGTTTACACCCAATTCACATTAAATTTGCATTACTTTATCTTTGATGCACTCCTAAATGTTTTTTACTAAAATGTTTATAAACTTCTATTAAATATTACCAAGTAGACAAGATTTTTATGACCATTAGAAAAATACTATGAAGGTAATATGTCTAAAAAAATATATATATATATATATATATATATATACATTGAGGAGAATGCATTAAATTAGACACCAAGATGGTGTTTTGAAAGCCTCTGTTAAATAATGCATAGCTCTACATTACATATACTACACATTTTAAAGATTATAATTAATTGAATGAATGAATGACATGAAGGTGGGTGGCTCCAGAAGAGCCCAACACATCGACCACAGGTCTATTGTACTACCCCAACAGGCGAAGGTCCTTAAGAAAAGAGACCAGTAGCCGAAGCAAAAATCAGCAGGCACTTGACAGGAATATCATACAACTCCCAGGGCTCGATCACATGTCGACCCAAGTGTTCAAACCTATGGGCGGAGAACACCTCACATTCACAGAGAATGTGTATGGCAGTTTCTTCACTGTATTTGAAACCTCTGTAAAGTGAATCTTTCGTGACACCCATAATATTAAGGTGTTTTTTAAAGGTGCAGTGTCCAGTAAGGAGCCCGACAGCCCTTCTGATGCCAGTTCTACTGGGCCTGAATAATTCCTTCTGACGTATGCTAGGGCAATTGCAGTTGAGAACTTTCGCCTACCTTTGGCCCTTAGTATTATGCCAGTTTTTCAAAGCCGGCTTAGGACCAACAAAAGGAATACTTGAGCCTTTCCTAGCCAATTCATCAGCCAGCTCATTTCCTGGAATGCCTGAATGTCCAGGCACCCAGTAGAGTATGACTTTATTATTGCTAGCAATATTACATAGTGCATTACAGCACTCCCAGACAAGGGAAGTAGACATAGTAGACTTTCCTAAGGCCATAAGAGCAGCTTGACTATCAACAGATAAGAATCTGGTTGCTCCTATAATTTCTGTCATAGCAAATTCTACAACACATTAGAATAGCATAGACCTCAGCCTGAAAGACAGTAGCATGACTGCCTAGAGGGTAAGATATTTTAGTGCCATCATCCAGACAGCAAACACCAGCACCAGTACTGGTGCCAATCTTCGAGCCATCCATGTACCATACAATACAATTTTGTTTATTGTAGGTGGGAGTCCTCTTCCAGTCATCCCGTGAAGGGACCTGAATTACATAGGGCTTGTCAAATGTATATTGGACCTGTATACCATCAGATGGCATATGGAAATAAGGATGATTTATAACATTACTGTTGAGACCACTCCAAGATAAATACTTAGAATAGTCCTTCCAGTGTTTCAGATATTTAAGTCTGTTCATGCAGATGAGAGCCTCAGTTTCAATGTGCATGTAGAGAGGGTGCAATCCGAGCAAAAGTTCAAGAGTTGCAGTGGGAGTGGTTTTCATGCAACCAGAGATCACACTACATACCATCCTTTGAAGCTTAATTAAATCTAATTTGGCAGTTTCACATCTGAATCTAGACCACCAAATAATGGAGCCATAGGAGATGATGGGACAAATTACCATAGAGTAAATCCAATGGATAGCCTTGGGATTCAGACCCCAGGTTCTCCCAATAGCATTTCTACAAGACCAGAAGATTCTTTTGGCTTTAATTATGCAGTATTCCAGGTGTCTTTTCCAGTTGAGACCCATGTCACAAAGAAGATTCCTAAGAATTTTACCTCCTTGGAGCACATGAGCTTCTGACCAAAGAAGCAAATGTCTCTAAGGTTAAGAATGCGTTTTTTTGTGAACGCAATCATGGTTGTTTTCTGCAGATTTACAGAAAGTCCAGCATTTCTGCACCATGTCTCAACATCCCTAAGCGCGGTGGACATCATATCAAAGACAGTGTTACCAAATTTGCTTCTGGCAAGGATGACAACATCATCAGCATATCCAACACAGGATACACCGGAACTAGTTAAGTTGTCCAGAAGAGAGTCAACAACTAAACACCAGAGAATTGGTGAAAGTACGCCTCCCTGCGGACTGCCTGCCAGAGCATGCACCGTCTTGTTGTCACCAAGCAAAGATGCACAGATATACCTATTAGATAATAGGTTCTTGATCCAACACGAGATCGTCATGTCAACACCCTTCCTCAAGAGCATGTAGGATGGTGTCAATAGGAACTTTATCAAAAGCACTTTCAATGTCAAGAAAAGTGGCTAGTTATAATTAATTAAACAGACAAATCACCACACATCAAAAAGGAAAAAAATCAACTTTACTTCAAAAAGGAAAAACATTTTTTTACACACTATTTGCTTTTAATATATATCACAGCAAATTAATTTATATGTATTTAATAAATGAAATTATCTGGCATAATATTTGAGAACATCCATATTTTAGTTCTAATCATTGGGTTCCGATGATTTATAAAAACGATATATTTTAACAAGTATTTTTGCTTTTTCTGCTCCTAAGAGGTTTCGTAATTTATTCCAGACACTGTAGAGAAAATTCTCTCTATGGCAGCAGAGCTTGGCAGACAGTTTTACCAGAAAGTCACAAAATTCCTGGGATATTGGATTTTTCTCTCTCTCGTTCAGTTTTATTTTCATCAATTGCCACCACGTTTTAGCTGTAAATTGTGCCATTACTTCCTCTGAGAACAAAAACATGCTCGCTGGAAATTATCTTTTATTTTCAATTTTAATATATATGGCAAAAAATCAGGATGCCTGTAGAGAAGCCACTGTTCTGCAACTTCTTGTTCAGCATTTAATTTCTCACTAAAATATTTAGGATCAGTCATATATGCCAGAAAATGAAATGGTTCAAAGGATTGATTGTTCATAGTAGGATTCTAAGGTTTGGCCTTGCAATATATTTAGCCATATTTCTACAGCGTCTGATAATGCTGCTGTATCGCTCTGCAGTTTATGAATGGCAACTGAAACTACTTTTAATTGTTCTAATAATTTAAATGTGATGCCTCGGCAAAAATTCCAGCATTTGTTAAAATATTACTAATTTGGATGTGAAACTCTTCCATACGTTCCAATCATATTTCATTATACTTATGAAAGTTTTTTTACAAAAGTTCTTAAACATTCTTCTTGAGAATTCAATCTCGTATCATTAGGGATTTGTGGCATAAGGCCTTCTTTCTCTTTCAACCACACATGAGTATTATGCTTATTTCTGAAATATTTCTGCACTTCAATCACATGTTTTATCAAATTATTTGGTGTTATTTCATTAGCAAACAAATTTAATATGTGGGAAGAACATCCATATGTAATAAGATTTGGATGTTCTATTTTAACTATTTATGACTTTATGCACGATTTTAAATATTTATGAGTAAAAATAAGACTTACATATCAATTAAGTCCTTAAAATTAGTTAACTAATAAAATATATCACTAAGCAACTATTGTCCTAAAATAAAATATTTCATTATTTAAAGCAATAACATTTTTTTTAAAATGTGTTAAAGGCCAATGTAAACCAAGTAAAGCAGTTGGTATGCCTTTTTAAAATTTAGCTGGCTTTTTGGCAACCAACATATCACTAGCAGGTATTCCAATATTAATGTTTCCATTATTGAGAAATAAAGTTATTAAATTCTAACCCAATAAAATGCCTTTAAAATTAGTTAAAAACACTTAAAAATCTGTAATTTAAAATTAAAATCCTTCAGTCTTTTTGGCCATAAAAAGCCGGTTAAAACCAATAAAAGCCACCGGCGTGGCTTTTATTAATTTTAGCCGGCTTTTTTGAAACCCTGGTCTGCAACCAACAATTCAAACAATTTTCCACTGTTCACTTTTTTGTGAGACCCTGTATAGTCATGCAGTTAAACACAAAAAAGTTCAAATTTGTGTAAATCAGGCTTTCAGAGTGCCACTATATACATTAATTTACAAAGAAATCAATACACAGGGTGCACATGCGGCCTTGAATATCCTGGAAAAAAGGGTATTTCTGAAAACCTGGAAAATTCTTGAATTTAATTTTCTAAGAATTTTTTAAGTTCAGAATGGATAAAAATATATATATATATATATATATATATATATATATGAGAGTTTTCCGTATTCCTCTCCCTGCGTTCTAGAGCTATGACACATGAGCGTTGTCTCCCATTCAGTTTGGAGACGCTGGGGGTAAAAGAATGCCTAGAGCTTCATCACAAGAGAATGTTCCTTTCTGCGTTTCCTGTAGAGGAAACGTCCGGTGCTTTACAAGCTCATGTGTAACTGGTTTCAAACAGCTCCATATTGAGAGAATTGGTTTCAGAATTCTTTAATTCCCTCCACAGTCACCCTCCTTTGACTTCGGGCAATCTGTGTAACATCAAAAGTAGGTATGTGGAGGTATGTCCAAAGTGTTGACGAAATTCGCATTTCTACCAAACTGTTGAAAAGTTCTTTTTGTTGATCAGTTGGGAATTTTAAGAATGCAATTATTATACTACAGTAACAGATGAATTATCTGAAATCTTCCGGACTGATGGCTCTCCGGATTTCTGATCTGTCACAGAAAAAGGCCACTAAATACGGTATTACCTTAATTTGATGCCAATGTCTAATCTCCACATTACACTAAATACACTATAAAACTATATATTTCAACTTATATTTTATTTATTTTCTAGCATCTAATACATCGTTATATTTTAAAAAGTTGATGCCTGTGTAAAAAGGTAAAACTTTATTAAGAATAGTCATATGTGAAAAATACTGCAGTAGACAAAACAAATAACCACTCAATGATTTTCCTAAATTATGATAAGTCATTAATGAGCAGCGACACTGGGGTATTGAACGCAACACAAAGAAAAGAAAGGCATGTGCTCCGCTCCTGAAAGGAACCGACTCCCATGAGAGGTCAGTGTGTTAATGACCTTGTTGCTCCATGACAATCTTTAGTTATTTGTGGTAAATATTACTTTCCAAACTAAAAGAGTAAAATATACAGTTGATTTTAAGTTGAAAATTGATACTTTCACTAATAAAAATAACAACTATGCTGTTTTTGAAGTTCGATTTAAGCATAAAACTCCTCATGATATTAGGGGAAGAGGATGCTGCAGACAAAACAGAATCTATTGAAAAATGGTATCCATGTTATAATGAAGTGAACAAAACAACAGAGTTCCATGAGAAAGGAGTTAATATCAACGTGATTCGCATTCTATTTATGGGAAGATCTATGGGCGTCCATTTTTATATCCGGTGTATAAGTCAACCCTTAAATTTTAGTCTCATTTTCAGGTTTCAAAATGTTGATTCATGCACTGGGAAAACAAGGTATTTGTTTATAAAATATAATTCAATATAAATGATGACCTTTTTGTTTTAAATCCATGATTTTGACAGTCTGATAATTAAAAAAATGTGCAAATTTTCAAGGTTATTCTGTATTTGTTTAAAATTAACATTTAAAATTTTATCATGAAACCACTATATGTATTTGAAAAGAAAAAGTATTTTATTTTAAATCCTTTTTAAAGGAAATCAGCAACAAAGAAAGAGAAAAATCATTTTAAGCTTTTCTGGATTCCGGATAATCGGTCCGTTACTGTATAATTTTTTCTATTTCTCATATTTAGGCTTCTAATTTTATTTTGAAAGGTGTATAAAATTAACATTTAAATATTTTGCTAGTATTTCACAGTTGTTTATATCTATTTATAAATTATTTTTTTCACATTTTGTCCTTGAATTTTTTTTCCAGCTCTAAAAATGTACAAACCCTGAATACTAAAAATAATTGAAAAAATCTAAACATTGAAAAACTAAAACGTAACAAGGGGAAATTACTGCCAACATATAGGTTAGTAATAATTACATATAAAAGTTAGGTACATGAATATTTTAAATCTTAAGTAATTATTAGGCAAAACTAAGATTTTGAATAGGATCATTATTACAACATTATAAAGGTAAATGCATATAGATTTGAAAAAGAGAGGCTTCAAAGTTACAATAGCAGATAAAAACAAGAAAGATCAATCATGCATAAAGCATCGATTATGAAACACTTTCCAACCAATGCAATTTTATTTAAACATCTCTAAAATGTGATACATTCAGCAGTAATATTTTTAAAATTATTACAATACTACATTATTTTATAATATTCGAAAACTTAAAACTTCATCAATAAAAAAATGAACTTTATTCAAATGATGTCATTGAAATATAAATTGCCTGGCTCTCTATGTAAAAGCTGTAAATATTTCATTCATCCACATTTATTCCATTCCTTTTACTCATCACAATACTACAATAATTTATTTTATTTAAAAGCTTAAAACCATGGAGGTAAAAGTAATTTAACTCTATGCTTAAAACTTGACCACAAAAGCCTTCTATAAAACCGTCTGCTTCTCCATGTAAAATCAATGAATGCTTCATTCATATCAACTATATTTCAGACTTCAGAACTCAATAATTTTGCGTAAAAGAAATTCATCTACATCTTTATTTGTTTACATTCTCCATAAGGGAAAATTAGGCTTCGTTGTAAAAACAATCAAAGTTTGATGATCATTTAAACTCAAATATATTGTAATTGTGTTTTTTCAGAATGTAGATGCACAGAAATTAAGCAAAAATAAAGTGGTTTTAGGACAGATACAACACTAAATATAAATTAAAAAGAACTTTAAAAATCACGATTTTGACACAAGATGGATGCCATATTTTATTTTGAAATGGGGCACGTGATCTCTTCATATAAGATGAGTGTAATTATTATTTTAATTTTTATTTAAAAAACTACCGAATATATTTTGCTGAAATTTTTTTCATATTTTTTATGGGATAATTTGAATATGTCCTAAAAACTTTTGAAGCAATTTGTGAATTTTAAATGCACTTAAAATATGTTTGAAAAATGAGGTCCTATAGGGTTCAATATTTCATTTTTTTTCAACCCGGGTTCAGTCCAAAACTAATTGGGTTCAAAAAAGACCCAGATCACATGATTGATCCGAAGGTTTTCAGTAGCTGTTTGTGTGGCCGGGAAAACTGATTGGGTGATAGTATTAATTTATATTGTTGTGCTTAGATTCAGAGATTTTCATTATCTAAGATTTTTAAGGTTCAAAATTCATAATTTTCCCCCCTTCCCTTCAAAATTCAAAATTAATTTATGGTTATTGGATATTTCGGCGATTTATCTCGTATTAACGTTTATTTATTATCCCTTTCATACATTTTTATATTCCAAATTATGCACGCGAAGTATCTACAAATGCTAAATGTATTCATAGAATCCTTTACTTATTCGCCTGTGCCCCTGTAATTTTCCTTTTCGGCCTTACGGCTTCACTTTCGAGCAGCAATTATATTCCTCTGAAAGCGAAAAATAACGCTCCTTTTTGACCATTTCATAGCTTATCAGTTGAGTTGATGTTCATACCAGATGTTTTGGGTTGCCTAGGAATTCCGTAGGGTTGGCGCAACGGAGCAATGAACTTTGGCGGGAAAATGTGGTAGCTAGCTTGGCGGCATTTCCGTGCCGCGCGGTTCGCTGCAAAGTGTCCCTTTTTTAATTCCCCGGGGTATGTGCAGCGCAAGTTTTTTCACTCGCCAAGATTGGCGTCTCCTGGGAAGCGAAAATTTGGTTGGCAAGTGGGGAGTTGGATTCTAAGAGCAGATCAGAGAGGTTGGAAGAAAATTTGGAGTGCCGAGCCAGGGCTCATGCTGAGCGCCCGGGCTCGCCCGAAAGGTGTTTTGAAGACCGCGGAAAATTCTCACGCAAGTTTAGTTTCTTTGAATTTACGAACTGTTGGCTTTAATAAATCCCGATGCAACAGAAATCCTGCGATCGGGATGACTCTGGGAGGTACGGTATTTTGAAAATGTGCTTCTATTGATGACACTGTGTCCATCAAAGTCCTTAATGGTCAACATGTGATGTGAAAGATCTTGTGTTTAATATTTCCAATAGTTCTCAGAAGTCCTTAGTGGTCGACATGTGACATGAAGGAACTTGTGTTTAATATTTCCAATAGTTCTCAGAAGTCCTTAGTGGTCAACAGGTGACATGAAAGACCTTGTGTTTAATATTTCCAATAGTTCTCAGAAGTCCTTAGTGGTCAACAGGTGACCTGAAAGACCTTGTGTTTAATATTTCCAATAGTTCTCAGAAGTCCTCAGTGGTCAACAGGTGACATGAAAGACCTTGTGTTTAATATTTCCAAAAGTTGTCAGAAGTCCTTAGTGGTCAACATGTGACATGAAAGACCTTGTGTTTAATTTTTCCGGTAGTTCTCAGAAGTCCTTAGTGGTCAGCATGTGACATGAAAGGCCTTGTGTGTATTGTTTCCAATGAGTTTTAGGCAAGAGGTTTAGTAGTTGACATGTGACGTAAAAAGCTTTGCGCTTAATGTTTTCCATTAGTTGCCAATAATATGTGTCTCCTATGGTAGAATGTTTATGCTGTGTAATGTCATGATTTCGTAGTTCTAAATATTTTTATTTAAATTTAACGTTTTTAGTGGTGGACAGCTCAGGCAGACCAAACTCTGGTCTTCAGACCAGAGTGAAATCTGAGCCTGGGAATTATATTAATAACTGAGAATTAAATTAATAACTGGGATTTAAAATTGATAACTGGGTTATTTAATTTGGGTTTTAATATTTCTTTTCTTATCATCGCAATGTACTTTTAATCATACACTATACGATTTTTTATTTAGTATTAACAATTTGGAAGATGTTTTTTGTTCGTAAATTTAAAGTGTTAATAAAGAAAGTTTTAGTTTAACATATAATTGAGTTGAGTTTTTCTTTTGTGTATCTTTGTTGGCTGTGCTCTATTTAATTCTGGGTTAAAGGTAAGTGAAGTTTTAGAGAATTTATTGATTGTTGATGATAATTATAAAGGGTTAACAACAAAGTAATATGCACAGGCCAAACAGTAGGAAAAGCAATTGGTAAGAGAAACATTATTAAAATAAGTTAGAAACTCTAATATTGAAGTGTAATAAGCAATGTAATATCAAATGGTAAAAAGAAACAGAGAATATTAATACATTCAAAAGAAACTTTATTAACTTATGTTAAGAGTAAAATTAAATTAACTTATATTGACTTTAAAAGTAAAAAGAAATCTTAAAAATAAAATATGAAAAATAAATAAAGCTTTTTTTTTCTTCAGAACATTTCCATGTAATATTAAACCCCTCAACCTTAAATAAAATTACTGAACAAATGAAACTAAACTTTCGAAAGAAGAAAAAAAAAATTTCCTCATAAAAAACTACTATCTTAAGTATCTTAAAAAAAATTTCAAATCCTAACCTTAAAATTGCTTAAACCTATGAAACTGAACTTTTGCAGCAAAACAAAAATTTCACAAAAACTGCAGTCTTCAGTACACTAAAATTTAAATCGTCATATCTTAAAACCGGGAAGTACACTGCTCACCAAAGAAAATTTTTAAACTCATTCCCCCAAAGAAGAAAACCCTTAAACATTTCAAACTCTCTTAGTGTAAAGTAGTACCAGAGCAATGTGCCACATAAAAAAAAAACACTAAATAAACCCTTTCCGAGGAAAACTGCCCATCTGTGGGAATACCATATCTTATACCTAGTGCGCCAACTTTCAGGCTGCACTACCAACACTACTCTGGGGTCTGCTACCTACTATATAATAATATCAATCAAACTTCCCTGTCTTTCCTTGTAAAAAAAAATTCTCAATATAGCTAATGCCTGGTATAATGAATGTTCCAATCCCCTAATTACATATAAATACAATAACTCATCTCTGCCACAAGGAAAACTACCATAACTGCTCGTGGAATACTCAAACTGAACTAAACTGTAGCGAAACGGAACTCCTATATACCAGTGCAAACTCCCCTAATTTTCATGGGGCCCATTAATTAAACAAATACTTCCCCAAAATAATAAAACATTTCTAATCATCTTTCCTAAGAACAGGTGCACTCCCTTTTTCCAAACAAAAGAATAAACCCAACGATTATTCACTAAAGTACTTACGAAAAAAAAATTTGCATAACTCGACTTAAAATTTAAATTAATTGAAAAACTTCGAGTAGTTAAAAATTCTGAATATAAATTACTGAAATCTAAATAAAGCTAACCTCAATCACTTCATAAAAGAAACCCAAAATTTAGTATCCGTTTCATCCAAACATGACTTTTCTTATTCATTTAACTATAAATTATAAAATTCATTCAACTGTAAATTATAAATATAATATCTATTCCTCATTTAAATAATTTCGACAAGATATGCCTGTGACATGTGCAACTAGTAAGCAGCACAGAAGAAAAAAAAATTTGAGTTTCATATCACTAACCATTATATAAAATTTATGTTAAGGAATGCATGTCCCACCATCATGCTCTAAATCCAAACAGACTGGAATGCGCAGTTCCGAAATAAACGTAAAAGAGTTCAAAATTTAGCAAATAGAACAAATAAGGTGAGGTACCCAACAAGCAAATAAATGAGGAAAATTAACTTTTAAAAGCTGAAGGATTCAAACCAGCGAAATCCTAACAGAACTATTGTAGTGCTGTTGCAGTACACCTCCCTACATGAAACTATTAAAGGTCTCGAAAACAAAAATTTTACCGCTGGAAAAGATAAACAACAGTGGAACAGAAGTTCAATACAAATATGCATAAAGTAAGAAATCTTCCTGTGGAATATTTACCCCCCCCCCCCCACCATAAAAATCTAAATTTCCTAACAAGTAGGACTACACGCAGATCTCTTTGGCTTTTAGATCATTTACACAATAAAATACACTCAAAATGACATTATGCATCATTTAAAAAAAATAATAATCGCATCTTTGCTATACTCAGCACTCTTATCTCTCGTTGCAACCTTTTCTATTCATTACTCTTTATATCTCTTTGCAACCTTTATTATTCATATCTCTCTTTGCAACCTTTATTCCTTATCATCAATACAAAAGAAAAAAAAATCTGACAGTGGTTAAAGGGTCGTGAATCCTTTAATCTGACAGTGGTGGGCAAGTAATTTTCCCATAAAGGAAAAGATGCATTCCCCACTGAACACCTTGAAATGTGAAGCATCAAAGCACCTAAGTGAAGTGGCAGCCATGGGCAGATGGAAAATTTTTTTACCACACTAAAAAGGTGAGAAGGAGATTTTTAGCTTTCAGCAAGGCTTCCCTAATGTACCTGAAATTCCCAGACTCCCCATAACAGACAACTAACTTATCAGCCACCCATTTGAAAATCACTAAGAGCCAATAGATCAAAAATTTGTAAACAAAGTCTCAGAAGAGAACCAAAAATTCAGTACTTAAATTCACATTAAAATTTTTCCCAAAGTAAACTGGGGCAAAACACCAAAAATCAATTAAAACGTTCCACAAAAAAAAATTTAGCTCCTAACAAACTAAGTTATTCCATAACCAAACGAGAACTCTCTCAAAAGTATGTGATTCAGTTTAACAATTTTGTTACTACTCCAAATGAGTGTAAAAATTTTACCTGAACCCGAATTCTGAAAACAGTCCCCCTAAATCATGATTGCGACTTATCATAAAAAAAAATTTAAACCTTCAAAGTACCTAGCAAAGGGCAAGCCACAGTTGCATCCAATGTGAAAATTCCTTTACAGCTCAATGGAACTGAGGGTAAATTTAGACTATTTAAGGTCAAGGCATACCTAATGCTTAAATGATTTTCTCACTGAATACCCCCGATAACCATACCTTTACACAATACATTAATTTCACAAAAAAAAATACTAGATGTAACGGAAACTTTAAAATTTCAAATAATTTTAACAAAAATCACTCTTAATAAAAAACAAATTACCTTTAAACAACAGGTTGTTACTTTCACAACAAAAAGAATTACTAAATGAAACAGAAACCTTAAAATTTACTATTATTAAAAATAAATTACCTATGCATCAAGTAAAAAAAAAATCAAGACACTGTTAATTTCACTTGAAAAATACTAGATGAAACTGAAAACTTTTTTTATTCATAAAAAACAAATTACCTCTACACACAAAAATACTAGGTGAAATAAAAACCTTAAAATTTCAAACAATTTTAGAGTTTCTAACTTATTTTAATAATGTTTCTCTTACTAATTGCTTTTCTTACTGTTTGGCCTGTGCATATTACTTTGTTGTTAACCCTTTATAATTATCATCAACAATCAACAAATTCTCTAAAACTTCACTTACCTTTAAACCAGAATTAAATAGAGCACAGACAACAAAGATACACAAAAGAAAAACTCAATTATATGTTAAACTAAAACTTTCTTTATTAACACTTTAAATTTACGAACAAGAAACATCTTCCAAATTGTTAATACTAAATAAAAGATCGTATAGTGTATGATTAAAAGTACATTGCGATGATAAGAAAAGAAATATTAAAACCCAAATTAAATAACCCAGTTATCAATTTTAAGTCCCAGTTATTAATTTAATTCTCAGTTATTAATATAATTCCCAGGCTCAGATTCCACTCTGATCTGAAGACCAGAGTTTGGTCTGCCTGAGCTGTCCACCACTCTCTAAAAACATTAAATTTAAATAAAAATATTTAGAACTACGAAATCATGACATTACACAGCATAAACATTCTACCATAGGAGACACATATTATTGGCAACTAATGGAAAACATTAAGCGCAAAGCTTTTTACGTCACATGTCAACTACTAAACCTCTTGCCTAAAACTCAATGGAAACATTACACACAAGGCCTTTCATGTCACATGTTGACCACTAAGGACTTCTGAGAACTACAGGAAAAATTAAACACAAGGTCTTTAATGTCACATGTTGACCACTAAGGACTTCTGAGAACTTTTGGAAATATTAAACACAAGGTCTTTCATGTCACCTGTTGACCACTAAGGACTTCTGAGAACTATTGGAAATATTAAACACAAGGTCCTTCATGTCACATGTTGACCACTAAGGACTGAGAACTTTTGGAAATATTAAACACAAGGTCTTTCACATCACATGTTGACCATTAAGGACTTTGATGGACACAGTGTCATCAATAGAAGCACATTTTCAAGATACCGTACCTTCCAGAGTCATCCCGATCGCAGGATTTCTGTTGCATTGGGATTTATTAAAGCCAACAGTTCGTAAATTCAAAGAAACTAAACTTGCGTGAGAATGTTTCGCGGTCTTCAAACCACCTTTCGGGCGAGCCCGGGCGCTCAGCATGAGCCCTGGCTCGGCACTCCAAATTTTCTTCCAACCTCTCTGATCTGCTCTTAGAATCCAACTCCCCACTTGCCAACCAAATTTTCACTTCCCAGGAGACGCCAATCTTGGCGAGTGAAAAAACTTGCGCCACATACCCCGGGGAATTAAAAAAGGGACACTTCGCAACGAACCGCGCGGCACGAAAATGCCACCAAGCTAGCTACCATATTTTCCCGCCAAAGTTCATTGCTCCGTTGCGCCAACCCTACGGAATTCCTAGGCACCCCAAAACATCTGGTATGAACATCAACTCAACTGATAAGCTATGAAATGGTCAAAAAGGAGCGTTATTTTTCGCTTTCAGAGGAATATAATTGCTGCTCGAAAGTGAAGCCCTAAGGCCGAAAAGGAAAATTACAGGGGCACAGGCGAATAAGTAAAGGATTCTATGAATACATTTAGCGTTTGTAGATACTTCGCGTGCATAATTTGGAATATAAAAATGTATGAAAGGGATAATAAATAAACGTTAATACGAGATAAATCGCCGAAATATTCAATAACCATAAATTAATTTTGAATTTTGAAGGGAAGGGGGGAAAATTATGAATTTTGAACCTTAAAAATCTTAGATAATGAAAATCTCTGAATCTAAGCACAACAATATTCCCATAGGTCCAACAGACCGTCCGTCTGAACAACATACTAAAGTTCCATTTTGATAAAGTCATTTTTATGGCAGTTATCGTGCGAACGGACAGACAGAATGAACTAAGTCTTAAACACTTTTCAACTATGTTGTGAAGTGTTAAAAAGAGTTAATAAAACAGATATATAAAGATTTTGTATGGAAGGTAATAGATACCATGGAAGATTTTTTTTTTTTTTGTCACATTGATGTTTGATTAACTTAATAAGTAAAAACCATGAAGTGCTGACAATATAAAAAGTATCTGTGTTATCTAATATTATCTAAGATAAAAGGTACTACTTATCTCAGATGACATCTATACTTTTTTTCTCCGATATCCTAGCAGAAATATGAAGATCCCGATATTCCAGTTGTATACAAGAAATGAAAATTCTGTACACCTTTTTTGTTGTCCTAATGACATTCTAAGATCCTGAGATCTCCAGAAAGTTTACTCCCCCCACCCTCCTTTAAATAATTTATCAGACTTCTGTACAGTGTTTTGATACTTTTTAAAATTTATTTTCCATTTGAGTCAGTGAAACATTGAAATATGTTGTAAAATTAATGTAGCTATTTTATTTCAACATGTATACTAAATTGGCTATTTTATTAAATTCTACTCACCTGAAATATCCCAAGGTATATGATCAATTTAGAAATAAAACATTAAAGGTGAATTACTAGACTAATTCATTAATTAGTTTTCACTAAAATTGACATCAAATGCATGCTTTGAAAGTACTATATTGAATTTGAGAAGTTTATAAGAAAATGAAATTGCACAAAGACAACAAGTAAAAGTATATGCTATTTTCAAGTTCACATCAAATTACATATAAATCAACAGCTACTTTTTAAAATTAAGAAAACTTCAGTAAAGTAACATACATTACAAAATTAATAATACTATTAATAAAAGTAACATACAATACAAAATTATAATGACTAGTTTCAAAAGAAATAAACATCCTTCTTCACCAGGACAAACAAGAAGTGCAGCCTTCACGTGTTAGAACAGAATTGGCAATTTATGTTAGAACAGAAAACGTGGCTGAAGTAGGCGAACAGCAAGATAAAAAGAGGTAAAAAACTATGGAGGAAGGGAAACGTTCTGTTTTTCACAATCTTATTGTATATAGTTTAATTAATCTAAAGTCAATTTTCAGGTTATTTTAGTGGTAGTTGAGCTATTTTGTTTGTTATGGCACATTGGTTAGTTTTAAGTAATTTAATCGAAACTTCATTTGAGAAAATGAAAGTATTATACCAGTAAAAATTTTAATATTATTCAAGAGTCAGTAGTTTGAGAAGTTTATAAGAAAACGAAATTGCACAAAGACAACAAGTAAAAGTATATGCTATTTTCGAGTTCACATCAAATTACATATAAATTAACAGCTACTTTTTAAAATTAAGAAAATTTCAGTAAAGTAACATACATTACAAAATTAATAATACTATTAATAAAAGTAACATACAATACAAAATTATAATATTGACTAGTTTCAAAAGCAATAAACACCCTTCTTGACCAGGACAAACAAGAAGTGCAGCATTCACGTGTTAGAACAGAATTGGCAATTTATGTTAGAACAGAAAACGTGGCTGAAGTAGGCGAACAGCAAGATAAAAAGAGGTAAAAAACTATGGAGGAAGGGAAAAGTTCTGTTTTTCACAATCTTATTGTATATAGTTTAATTAATCTAAAGTCAATTTTCAGGTTGTTTTAGTGGTAGTTGAGCTATTTTGTTTGTTATGGCACAGTGGTTAGTTTTAAATAATTTAATCGAAACTTCATTGGAGAAAATGAAAGTATTATACCAGTAAAAATTTTAATATTATTCAAGAGTCAGTAGTAAAATCAAAATCTGTTTATTTTTCAAAATATACAAGACAATCTCTGAAGCTATATACAATGAAAATTTGTCCATTTACCATGATCAGATGAATCCTTAGTTTGGTTAATTAACCATCTCATTTATGACTGAAAAGAAAATATACATTTATTGGTTTTGTTATTAATAAAAATAACATTTTATTTAGAAATGGAATGAAACACAAAAATAATTAACTACATTAAGGCTGTCTGCAAGCTATTCTTATGTCATTGTCTACCAAAAGTAATTTGATTTTCACCTTTATAAAGTTCACTCTCAAACTTAGCAATGAAATTCTCTGAGCTTTCCAAAAGAATTTTTGCAAACTACTATGGTTCGAATGATGACATTTTTTAGTATATTATAATTTTATTTAGTGAAACAAATTCAATAACACAAAAAATTTAAGATGAAAAATTAACCAATTCAATAATAAAATCATGAAATCAAATTTTGTAAATCAAAACTTTGGTTTTAATTGTGATAAGGCAAAAGAACCCTTTAAAACAATTTGAATCTTTCAATACGACAAAACAGCTTATTTCAGGCCCAAATAAAATATTTTCAAGTTTTTAATGAAAAATTGAAATTTTCCATGAGTTTTTCTTGAGATTTTGAACTGAGTTTAAATTTCCTAAGTATACTAAGAATAACAGGTTTTCCCTGAGACGTATGAACCCTGTTTTTAATTTTTCCAAATGTACTCAACCAGGAAATTTATACAGGCAATAAAATGTAAATTTTATTAACACTAGTTTTAGTACTATTCTATTAAGATATTTGGAATATTTTGATATTTTAATGTTAAAATTTCTAACTTGAAATATGTCATTGTACAGATGCAATTTGTTGATTGTATTTACTTTTTGTAATTACTAGATATTTACAAATGCTTTCAAATAAGTGTCAATATATTTTATGAATATCATTTACCGTTTTATCATTTCATAGTTACAGAACGTGCTTGTAGGGAGGCATTTTCAAAATTAGGATTATGCTCCCATTTCAGGGCCAGGATAGTCCAGTAGTTAAAAGTAAGATCACATGCAATAAATCTGAATTCAATCCTCACTGCTATCCCAAACTATCCCCATGTCTATAGAGTATGGACATGATAAATCTGCAGGTTTTAAAATCCCTCTGAGAGGTAGGTGATGGCTCAGGGTAAGAAGGCTGTGATCTCTATTGCTTCCATCCTCGCTGGCTTTCAGTTTAAATTAGGTAGTATTACACAAAAGTTGGACTGCTATTATGAAATGCCTGGGGTGAGGTATTTAAAGCAACAGAAGCGACAATCTCTCTTCCTCTACCACAGACTTTAGCCTTATGGGTTTGTTCTGGTCTTGTGCCAAACAAGTGGGATTAGTAACAGCAACAACATGTTCCCATTACAGAGCAGCATCATGAGCGGGCTTTATGCTTATACATTTGCCAGCATGGAATATCCTATACCTGCAAGAAATTTGGTATGTGCCATAATTTTACAAAAATTGCAAATTTTCTTGCTGCCATTGCATATATTGACAATTTCATGCTGACAAGTACAATCGGTCCAGGGATGCTGTTATCTGCAATGGGAGAGTAATCTATTATCACTTGTTAAAATATTATGGTTTTATTAAAAGTGCATCCAAGAAAATAGAGATGAAAAAAAAAAATACATTTTAAAAATAAGGCACAAATGTAACTGACAAACCCTGATGAAATAAAAATCCTCCCTCTCCCCGTGTTTCACTTTTTTCATGTTAATCTATGAAAAAGTGTTAAAGCTTTAGTTAATTGACATTTTGAAATATTTCCCAGTGTTTTTGAAGACAAACTATAGTTTAACATATTTGATTGGCCTCTTATTATATAACGATTAAAAGAAAAAAACCCAAAAATTTGGGAGGGAGGGATTTTTTGGATGTACAATCTTGATCAAAATGAATAGTATTTCAGTATTGATCGATCCAGATAATTATACCAAATTTTCCTCGGGAGATATCATGTCCACTTGCATTCAGAATTTTAGACTCTTTCACAATACTTTCCTTATATATTATACTAAGTATGCAGAAAAAAGTTTTAAAAGGTATATAGTATAAAATACATATTGAAATTTCATTAGAATGAACTTCAAGTTAATGAACGAACAGAATATGAAATTTCTTTGTTTTATATTTTGTCAAATATAAAACAAAGAAATTCCATATTCTGTTCGCATTAAAAAGTTTCAATTTAACAAATGTCTAAGAATAATAAACAAAACCTGTGGTTTCTTAAATATTTTTAAATCTAAATCACACTGCACAATCATTCCAGGGAGAACATTCTACTTTGGAAAGTTTAGAACTTACTTTTTTTACAGGTGTTTATCAGAGCAGTTAATATTTTCAGGTTTTGGTTCTTCAAAAGTCATCATCATCATCATCAGTCTCGATAAATTTTTTAGATCTCAATCGTCTTTTTTCTAAAATAGAAAAATGAAATATAACTTTTCATGCATACGTTGAAGATTACTGTAGAATTAATATAGCTTATTTTGCTAATTTTAAAAGTAGTAGCCTTTTAAAAATGATAAGTCATTATAAATCTGTGTGTATATGTTGGGGGGAGGGAGACAAATGTATTTTCTGCATGCTCCTGAAGATGAGTGAAAGAGTTGGTTAACTCTCGTTCCAGTTCCAAAGTCTTTGCATATTTTTTAGAACAATGAAGATTTATATATATATTTTTTTAATTAATACAAGGAAGCAAAGTTTAGCCCTTTGCATGTCCCTTGCATTATATGGGACATATGCGACAGTCTGTTAATATGCATGTACATCAAATATGATGCACAGACCTTTACATCATTAAACTGCATTTAGAAGCCTGAACACCTGGATATTTCATAACTATAACATCAGGAACAATAAAAAAAACATTGAGAACAATTAATAACACACTGAAAACTGTCAATAAACATAAGTATAACATTGGGGCAATCAAAGGGTTTGTCTTATAACCTCTGTGTAACATTACAAAAACATAGTTGGTGAAATATATTAGAATAGTTCGTATTTACAATAAGAAAATACTGCAACAGAATTTTTTTAATTTTTTTTTTCAAAAGTTTATAATACCTACTTTTTTTGCCAGTTTTTTTCTTCTTTTTGTCTTCTGCATCTAAATTGAAAAAGAAAATAAGATAAATAGTAATAACTTCCCAAGTCATTTCTAGCATGCTGCGTAAACTTATTGTACAGAACAGACAAATATACATATATAGAGAGAGTTATTCAGAGAGCATAAATGTCAAATAAGTAAATATTTTTGTGTCATCCTTGCTCTATACAACAAATCCTTATATATTACATACTAGAACGAATTATCCAGTGCTGCATGAGTCCTAAATAAATGGTCATTAACTTAATACTGCCCAGTTTCTATCCAAATAACCCAAAAAAATACAAAATCTTTGGTTTAAGCACAAAGAGCACCGCTCCATAAATTCCACAACATATAAAATCAGAATAAAAATTTACATTCCATATATGCTGTCTGAAAATGTACAAAGAGGAAAAAAACAATATATATATATATATATATACAAGATTCATATGAAAAAGAGGGGAAATGACCAAATGCAAGGCATAAAATGGTAGAGGGGGATGGCGACCCCTCTTTCCCGTTTAAAAGACTGCTTCTATGCCCGGGCAACACTCACGGTACCAATGCCATGCAGAAGCCATACTTCCGTAAATGTGTCAAATCAAAAACACTCGAAAAAGTGCAAAGAAAACAAATAGGAATCGACCAGGATCGCAAGGGAAAGAATGGAAATGCAGCAAATGCCCCTGTCGGTTAAGATGGAGTGCATCATATATAACAGAAGTCCACGCATGCGTTATTCGTTATTTTCACTTTCATCGTTCTATACCTCTGCCATATCCTTTAAGTAAGCATTTTCTCCCTTTTTTGTATTAAATAGGGAATTATAATAACATTTCAGGAAGCCAATTGGATAATTACGTTTTATTGCCTCCTTCATAATATTCCTATTATGCATGATGCAATCAGACTTGAAAGTATTAATGCGTTGATTTCTTTTGAGGTGACCAATGACGACATTTCTGAAAATGTTTTTGGTCAAATTGGACCTCCAATCAATAATGCGGTTGATTTTTATATTGAAATTGTTTCTCTTGTCATATAAGACGGTATAAGTACCATATCTACTGTCATGTTTTAGTGTGATATCTAGAAAATCAACACTATCTTCCTCCTTGCTTATATTCTCAATCAATTCCAGTTCTTTTGGATAAAAAGTAAAATCAAATTGGGGTGTATTCTTATATTGCCCAATAAGGACATCGTCAACGAAATGAAAATATGGCATTTCATGTAATATATGAGTGCCATTTTCAAATTTACACAAGTATAGATCGGCGAGCAGGGATGAACATCCCCCTCCCATCGGAATACCCTTAACCTGTTGAAAATAGTTGGTGCCGTCAAATAAGATGTTTTCAAACAACACAATGCGAATCAAGTCCTCGTATTTTCTGAATGTAATATGCTCTTTTAAGTCATATATTTCATGTAGTTCCTTCAAAATTTCATATAGATTTTACAGATTGATGTTGTTGAATAAATCACGGAAATCGTAACTTTTGAAACGTATATCCCTGCTATAAAATGGAAGTCGGTTGATGACATCGTAACTATTATTTATCATTACTGTTCCTTGTTTCTTGAGTATAATCATAACACTTTTAAGTATAGTTAAAAGTTTTTCATTTGCAATTGTTAAATAGGATCCACATCCCACTGTCACCGGCCGGAACTTGACTGGATTTTTATGAAGTTTTGGTATGAGTACCAAATATGGAAAGTTAACTGCTTTAAGTTCGATACCAATGCTTTGATACAGAGTTTTAATTTTATTTACCAGACATGTTCCATTTTGTTGTAAAGGGGAGTACATTTGTTTATCAAGATAACTATTTTTTAAAGTATCAACGTAGTATTTTCTGCATGTGAAGGCAGAGAAGGCGTTTTCAGCAGAGAAGGCTTTTTAAATGTATTTGCTAATAGATGACAGTACCCATCAGCCCAGCCACGAAGAAAGAATGACCAGATTATTTCCAATGTTAATATTAGAGACACATTTATAGCATATAAAATGATAATTAAAGAAGGAGAAGGTTTCAATAATATTTTGGTTTAAATCAGTATGTAATATTTAAAGGAGCTGCTGTTAAATTATAAATATCGGATTGTTAGTCAATTTTTTTATATTGGAAAATAAAAATGGAGGGCATTTTAAACACACAAAAGTATATATTTTAAATTAATGAAATTTGTCTATTAATCAAATGGATTCATTCAAAGTTTGTTTGAAAGAGAAATTTCTTATCTTTCCGATGGTGTCAAGATGGAAATGCTATGTTAATATTTTTCGTTGCTAAGGAATTGATGTGTGTGAAAATTACTCAAAACTGGACTAAAACATAAGATAACTAAAAACCAATTTGAATTACTCTGATAAAATATTTTACATCTTAAAAATAGACCTTTATCAAAATTTAAAATTAAACCTTTCAAAAATTTTAAAATTGGATGTTTCATGAATGATAAATTGTATCAATGATCGAAAATAAACCATTTACAAAATATGAATTAGAGTAGTGCAACATTTCTAAGTGCCTTTTTCAAAATAAGAATACTGGATTTGGAAGAATTTTTCATAAACACGCCTTTCACAAAACTATATATAGTCAAGTTTACTTCTAATGAGCTTGCATATACAGAATACAGGGATTTTAACTCTCAGATAAGGATTTATACAATCAATGGAAACAGTTAAATATGTTTCTTGAGAACAAACAGGTCCAGAAGGTTTGGGAGCAACTCAGTGGGGAAAATATTAAAATTGCAGTTTGTTTTCTACCCTAAATTCATTAATTTCTCATCAATATAATGAACTAAATAAATTAAAACAAAAATATGTAATGAACAAAGCTTTTTAACAAAATACATTTCAAACCCCACATGTAATTAATCTGACTTGTTTAAATACTTAAAAAACTACAATTAACTAGTACTCTAAAATAAACGCATGCACAAAAAAAAAAAAAAAATTCTTTTCATTTTATACAGCTAACGAAAATGTAAATACTGATCACCAAAATTTTAGGTACAATTTTTTTTAACTACATTTCGGAGCAAGATTGCAGTATTTTCTGTAAAAAAATCTGTTTGGGATTGGGATGTGTGATTTGGAGCAGTTCAAAGAAATTGGAGCAAAATTAGCATTACTGCAAATAAAATGCAATTATGCTTTGAATGGGTGCTTTACCATCAAAATTGGGCAAATTGTGAGTGTTAATTGTTTATAGCAAACAATTCCCCCTCCTCTTTGAGATTTGATACGTAATCACAACTGTAATTTTACATTTTCAATATTAAATAAAAATACAAAAATTTTGAAAAAAAAAAAACCTAGATCATATAAAATGTGGTTATGAACAAGATTTAGCAATGTGATTATGAACAAATTTAATTAAACTATGATTTAACAAACCTCTATTTGATGAATTTCATCATTTTACACACATGTATCACATTGATCATCTACCTGAATTCCTTTTATTAGGGTCCAACTGTAATTTATAAATATTTATATAAAAAGGAAATCAAGAATCGATAACATTTTTATAAATCAGGTTATCAATAATGTTTCTAGTATTGTATGTTTGTTTATGTATAAAATAAAAAAATTTAAATTTCAGTTTGTACTAAGCAGTTTCATTCAAAATAAATATGGGAATTAGAATGAAAACATCAATCTATCACATTAATACATCAAAAGTTATTAGTAACAATGATAATTGCAAATTTCTTTCTTTTAGAAGTGCAAACAGCATGCAGTTGGTAAATTTCCCATACAAGTTAAAAGAATTAAACCAGTTCTGTACTGTTGCAGGTATTATTATAAACATAATAATTATGCAATATTCTAGAAGTGACCCCCCCCCCCCAAGAAAAAGAAATGTTTAAATTGATAATGATGAAATTAGTTATTAGGCTAATCTAGCATGCAATCTCAAATTCAAAAACAAGAGCAGCTGCTGGTGATCACATTAGAAGTATTTCTGGTTTTTGTACTATATGCGACAAATTACACTACACTATTCCAAAAATTCGATGCACTGCAATACAAAGGTAAATAAATCTCGAAAAGAAATAAGACAAACTTACAATAATCAACTCTTGGTGGCTCAAGTCTATAACCAAGAACATCACACCAGCCAACAGGAAACAAATCAGGGCTCTCACAGTCACACCACTGGTCATAATCATCTTCCCACCCTTCGAAATGAACTCTCAACAAACGACCTACAACTTGAGTAATGTAAGCTACACATATAAGACGGGGTTCCATCAAGTCAACTGCTTCTAAGTACATCTTTTCTTTGAAACCATGGTTGGGAATGTCCTATGATCATTAAAAATAATAACATGTCATTTAGCATGTAAATATATTATAAATGAAGACTAGAAAGATCTACTCTTTATGTTTTAAATATTCACATTAAAATATCAAAAGAAATATAATTTTCTGATGTGAATAACATCTATGGTCGGAATATTTCTGGTTGAAATTGAAGCATTATGAAAAATGTAACCATTTTGGCCAAAAAAATTATAACCATTTAGAGTCCTTTTAAAAATTACTATCTATGGAAATACATTTTTTTACTTTCCTTATATACATAGTATAATGTATAAGGAAAGTATTGTGACGGGGTCAAAAATTTGAATTCTAGTTTTCAATGGGAGAGTATGTTTCAAGCATCCCTGATCACAAATCAAACATTTTTGAGGGATGTGTGTGTTTGTGTCAGTGAGTCTGTGGAAACGATATCTCACAAATGAATGGAGCTATTAAAATGAAAGTTGGTACAAAAATTACAATCTGTGAATACTGGAAGCCTATTGTTTTTAAACACAATCGAATGTTCAGAACTCCCCTAAATTTTCGAGTGAAATTTTGAAAAAATCATCAAAAAATCAAAACCTTTAATAAAGTTACACAAATAGACATTTCTTATGTAATTTTTCCTTAGAAAATGATTGACATAAACTTTAGAATGCTCAAACTGTTCTTGAGATATTGCACATTTTTCAAATAAATTTATCAAAAAATCCCATAAATTAAAAAAAAAAATATTAACTGTTAAGAAACTTTTCATATGTAATATCATGCGATAAATGTGGTAACATCATTCTCGTGGATATAGCTCGTTCCATTCATGAGAAAAGGTTCTTTGAGAGTAATACTTTTGTATTTGAATTCCAATAGTCATCTGCCTGCTATAAGAATAACTTATTTCTCCATCCATAACACTTGGTGAGATTTTGGCAACGAATTTGGTGGAATGTCGCCAACTTGACGACTTTTTTAAATGTTGCCAAATTAACGAAAATCTCACCAAATGGATAAAAATGATGTTAAATCAATGAAAATGATGTCTAATTGGTGAAAATTTAATGTATTGGAAAGAATATAAGTATCTACTATAAGAATAACCTTTTTTTTACTGTAAAAATAATAAATTCATTGCATTATACAGTGCAACTTGGATACAAAGAACGTCTCTAATTCGAAATCGTCGTTAATTCGAAGATTTCTCTTGGTTCCTTGAACTTTGCATTAAATCAATGTTAAAAAATCGTGGATAATTTGAAGCTCAACTTCCTTAATTCGAAGTTTTTTATAAAAACTTTCGAACCATAACAACTTTTCGGCCGTTCATCATCAAGAAATCATCGCCAGAATACCCCTACCTGTTCGACATGTGACAGCTGAAACCCCTTCCTGCTACCTGTTCGACCGGTTCGAGTGTTCAACCTACAAAGGGTATTGGTTCAACCGGCTTCAGATGTCATTTGAGCTTCCTACTGTCAGTGTGTCTGTAGTGTTGTGAGAGTTCGCAATATCTTTGAATAAACCACACGTTCAATATAAGAATTTAACATTTGCTGAAAAGGTTGCCATCATTTGCGATGTGGAAAAGGGTGTGAAGAGGAAATGCCAAATCGCCAACGAGTACAGGATAGCGCCGAACACGTTATCTACTTTTTTGGAAAATAAGGACAAAATTCTGAGTAACGCTGCTGCTATGTGTGGAAATGGAAAGGATCGCAAAAGAGCTAGAGAACCGGACAATCCTGAAGTCAATGAGTGATTGTTGAAGTGGTTTAAACAAGCACAAGACAAAAACATTCCTCTCAGTGGCCCCCTTATTCGAGCAAAAGCGGAAGAATTTTCTGCTGGTTTCGGAAAAAGTGATTTCAAAGCTAGCACTGGTTGATTGGATGGATTTAAGGAAAGAAATGAAATCTCCTTTAAGCGGATGTGTGGTGAAAGTGGAAGTGTGGATCAAGAAGCAGCAACTGTTTGGAAAGACGATGTTTTACAAATGATTGAGAGAACACCAGCTAATGACATTTTCAACGTTGACAAAACTGAGTTGTTTTTCAAATGTGCTCCAGACAAGACATTAGCGTTTAAGGGAGAGCATTGCAGTCGGGGAAAGAACAGTAAAGAACGAGTCACTTTATTGGTTGGGGCTAACATAGATGGAAGTGAAAAGCTGCATTTGTTCATGATAGGCAAATCTGCTAATCCAAGATGTTTCAAAAAATGTCAAATCAAAACCAGTAGAGTATAGATCAAATAAAAAAGCTTGGATGACTGCAGAAATTTTTAAAGATTGGCTGCTGAAACTTGATAAAATGTATCGACAAAAGAACAGAAAAATTCTCTTGTTTATTGACAATTGCACTACACATAACTCTATTCCACATATGGACAATGTAAAAGTTACTTTTTTCCCCACCAAATATGACTTCAGTTGTGCAACCGATGGACCAGGGCATCATAAAAAATCTCAAGCATTTTTACAGATGCCTTTTCGTTCGAAACCTCTTGACAGATTCTTTCAAGGACAAAAAAAAAAAAAAAAAAAAAAAAAAAAACAGTAATAAGTGTCCTTGATGCAGCACGATTGTGTCACAATGCATGGTCTCAAGTAATGGAAACAACAATAGCAAATTGTTTTCGAAAGGTAGGATGTACCAATAAAACTGACCCAGCTGAGTTCATAGACGAAAATGTCCCCCCACTGGATACATGGGGTAACAATATGGGCGTGACATTCGAAGAATACGTCAATTTGGACGAAAATGTGGAAGTTTGTGGAGAACTGTCAGATCAAGGCATTTTATCAGAAGTGTTAAATAAAATGAGTGGAGCGGAGTACGATATCGAGGATGATATATAGGAGGAGGAAGAAGAAGAAGAGACACTAATCCCTACATCGTCGGAGGCACTTTTTCATCTAGGCGAATTTCGTCGGTACATTGAAGGACAAACAAACATTAGTGAAGCTGTTTTCTGTTCACTAAACATGCTTGATGATTTTGCTAACCTTAAATGACTGAACTCTACAAAACAATCAGACATTGCACAATTTTTTCTAAAACTATAATTTTCTGTATTGAATGTAATACGTACATGTATGTAGCTTATGTAAATCTTATTTTGTTTACATACATATAGTGTTTAAATCCTTCATACCATTATATTTCTCAATAAATATTTACTCATTGAATGTATTGAATGTAATACGTACATGTATGTAGCTTATGTAAATCTTATTTTGTTTACATACATATAGTGTTTAAGTCCTTCATACCATGATATTTCTCAATAAATATTTACTCATTGACAGAATAACCTTTTCAAGCATTCAGTGGACCTGAAACTAAAATTAAAAGATGTAACTTTTTTAAATCGAAGTTTTGGATAATTCGAATTTTTTTAGTGGTCCCTTCAGCTTCGAATTATCCAAGTTGCACTGTATAAGGAAAGTCATGTGCTGCCCACATCAAATTTTTTATATTTAGAGTTTAAAATCTTCATTATTGACAAAAGACAGATTTCAAACTATAAGACAAAATTAAATCTATTATGATGCAAAGTTCTTAATGGGTTCAGTTGCTCAGGTACCCAAAGGTAATTTTCATTATGCTTTGAGGTCATCAAATTCCAAACTAATACTTCTCAAACTGCACAACACTACTACTGCTCAACACTACTAAAATACTGCTCAACATTACTAAATACTACTCAAACTCTAAACAAAGCAATTTATAAAACTGCTTAAATATGTAAAAGCACATTTTCCATTTTGTTCAAAGGAACATAACAAAGACTTATTTGCTCAATTAACTATTATATGGGGGGGGGGGATCAAAAACACAGATCAATTTAACTGTACTTTTTAAAGCCAATTCTTTTTGGTTTTATATTAAAGAATTAATATTAATACAATACGATGCAATAAGACTTTAAATGTGATTCTGGAGCATTAGCGACTGATTTTACGATGTCTTCTATAAACTACAAAAGCAAAACACATAAAATCTACATTAGACAAGGCAGATAAAATAGACAGAGGAATGCTAATTTTTGTTAAAACAGTTTTGAAAAAGTTCTTTCCAGTGCAGAAGAACAAACTACGTTCCAGGGTCTCCTCTTCCACAGAGCAAAGAAAGCACTTATTGGAGTCAGCTAGGTGAAATCTATTCAAGTAGGCCTGGGTGACTATGTGACCTATCCAAACCTTAGCAGTAAAAGTGGCAAATTCCAAGAATCATAGAGCATATGAACCTTTCTTTTGATCTTGCTGAAACACCTAGAGAAGGTGGCTTTTGGCAGTGGGACAGGTCCTATTGTGGATGACAATTTAGCCGAACTACCTGAAATTTCATTACTGTGCACACCGCAATGTGCGGAAACCCACCGCAATGTAATATCTTTGTACTTTAATTTAACAAGAAGATGTCTAATTTTTTCACCTTAATTATCTTTTATTAAAGGTGATTATACAATTATTTTTTATATTTAATTATATTTTATTTCTGAATTAATATTAATGATTGGGATGCATAAAGTTATGTCGATAACTTTATAATCCTATAATAATTAATCCTATAATAATTGTCCTATAATAATTAATAATGTCGATTAATAATCGATATTATTAATTATTATAGGACTCCCTAACAAAACATAAATATTATACCCCTAATGACACCACAGTTCTAACAAAATTTACCTGACCCATGTGAAATTCACTACATTTCGAATCAAGAATATTAAATTAATAAATCCCACAAAGCAAAAGGGATTAACAAGTTGGCAACTTAGTTGCTAAGTTGGCAATATTTCACCAAATTTGTTGCCAAGTGGGATAAACAGAAGGGCTTTTCTTACAGCGAATGGGTTACCACAACAACACTATAATCACCATAAGCATTATGTGTGTAAATTGGTCACACATTAAACACAAAAATCAAAATAATATTTTAATAATTCCTTGAAATAGTAAATGTAAGTAGAAATATTATATACCTGGTGAAATAAATCAACAGGAGCAGCTTCTGATTTTGTTTTCTTTAAATACTCTGACCATTTAAACTCACCCTTATAACCTAGAAAAGAGAAAAGATGAAATGATAATTAAATTTTGACTTTAAATAAACACAAAATAAAAATATCTGGAGTTTCTCATATGGATGAATATCTGATAACTGTCAATTATATGTCCCTTTAGCTTTCAAAAAATAATTTTACATAATAAAATAAGAAGTTAGTGTGAGTGTGTCTGTAACGAGAAATCTAAGCATGGTATGACCATGAGATTTGGTACAGCACTACTTCAGAACTTGAGAAGGTGCAACTCAGTGACATATTTTAAAAATTCAAATTAGTGTTTTAGTTACTTTATGTTTTAGCAAGATTTTGATCAAAAATATTATCATAGAGTTCCCATCTTGACATCATCGTAAAGATTGAAGAATGTTCTTTTCAATATTTGAATTTCATCCATATGACAAATCCTTCACATATATATATATTTCTTTAAATACATAGAAATTTGCATTTTTTACATAAACTAATTTTTATTTCACAACATCTGAAAAGTAAAATTAACAATTCTATATTTTGGCAAAAAGTTCAGTGTATATATTTGCATTCCAAGAAAAAATATATTTTTTTTATTTCATCTATACTTTCAATTTTTGCAATTTTTTAAACAATTAAACCTGTAAGATTTTCGATGTTCTGTAATAAAGTTCCGTATATTTTTGGATCTATCGACTGCTCATGCCCACCTGACACTAGAATTTAAGCAACATCTACAGAAGGAGGAATTCCTTTGGAGGATTGTTTAAGTTTTTATTTTTTAGCTTTTAACGATTGTGGAGGGGTGCCTCTGTGCTTAAAATAAGGATTTCCCATTTTGTGGTGATTTGGATTGAAATTGATTTGGCAATTTGGAAATTAAGTGGTATTATTTAAGTAGTAAGTGCTTATATAGGATCCAAGCAATGTTGGGTAATTTGTTCTAGTGATAAATAGGATAAATATGCTTTACAGTATTTGCTTAGAATACAATGTGTTTTACAAATTATAAACAAGGAAGTATTTTTCAATGACATTAAATGTAGTTTTGAGTTCATAAAATTGAAAATTTTTCATTTCACTGTACCCTAGTGATATGTTACGTTTACATCCCCTGATTAATACATAATATAAATAAGTGTGATAATAAAAACAAATGTATGAAGCTTAAAAAATTATTTTGTGAAAATATCTTTACCTTTTAAATTTTTAAGAATATTATTGTGTAAAATTGCTGTGTGATACACATTTGCTCGGAGAATTGATGATATTATGATGTTCAAAAAATTATCTTTTTAAACTACCAGCAGTGATTTTAAGTCAGTTGACCATTATTTAGAGTTTTATTAACTTATTTAAGTTTTGGAACTTTGCTATTAATAGGTCAGTAAAAAACACAATTTTATTATTCATTTTTAATGAGTATATTATTATCTGTTATTTATGACACACATTCAATTATTATAAATATAAAAAAATCTGATGTGGGCAACACATGACTTTCTTTATATAATGCAATGAATTTACTACTTTTGCAGTTAAAAAAATGTTATTCTTATAGTACTTATATTCTTTCCAAGATATTGAATTTTATTCAATTAGTCGTCATTTTCATTGATTTAGCGTCATTTTTATCAATTTGGTGAGATTTTTGTTAATTTGGAAACAATTAAAAATGTCGCCAAGTTGGCGACATTCTGCCAAATTCATCGCCAAAATCTCGCCAAGTGTTATGGACGGAAAAATAAGTTATTCTTACAGCAGATAAATGACTATTGGCGTTGAGATACAAAAGTATTACTCAAAATATCTTTTTTCATGAATGGAACGAGCTAGATCCACAAGAATGATGTCACCAAATTTATCGCATGGTATTACATATGAAAAGTGAACATGTTCCTCAATAGGAAATATTTTTTTTTTTATTTTATATAACTTTGTGATAATTTTTTTGAAAAATATGCAATATCTCGAGAACAGTTCATGTTAGCGTTCTAAAATTTATGTCAATCATTTTCTAATGAAAAATTACATAAGAAATGTCTATTTGCGTAACTTTATTAGCGATTTTGATTTTCTGACGATTTTTTCAAAATTCCACTCGAAAATTTAGGGGGGTTCTGAACATTAGATTGTGTTGTAAACAATGGGTTTCCAGTATTCACAGATTGTGATTTTTGTAACAAATTTCATTTGAATCGTTCCATTCGTTCGTGAGATATCGTCTCCACGGACTCAGTGACACACACACACACACAGACATCACTTCAAAAATGTTCGATGCGTGATCAGGGATGCTTGAAACGTGCTCTCCCGTCGAAAACTCGAATTCGAATTTTCGACCCTGTCACAATACTTTCCTTATACATTATGTATATAAGGAAAGTAATATGAATGAAATTTATAAAATGCTATGTCTCTTATTAGTGCATAAAAGAGTTATGCCCAGTGCACACTTTGTTTCCCCATGTTAGCTTTAATTTCTGTGTGGAACAAAAACAAACAAACTCATATGTCATTTCTGAAACAGAAACATAATGGATATGCATTAAAATTCCATTAATCATTTTAAACAGATCTGTCATCAATTAGAAATATTAAAAGACATTTCTAAAAACTTATTTCAAGAATTTTTTTTTAAGCCCAAAATTTGATAATTATCAGACAGTCAGCCACACATTCATATTTTATATAATTCAAGTTCACTTATATCATAATAATTTAACTTGTACTTAAAATGCTTCAGTATAAAAACCTTTAGTAATTAAATTGTACTTCAAATTGTTCATGCAAATTTGTTTCAAAGGTGTTATGTTACATTTATAGAATTTTTAACAATAATTTAATTTTTTAACTTTATATTTCAACAATAAACGTAAACATTAAACTGAAATATTACCAACACCAAAATAATATTTGTAGTTTACATTATATGTTTGCTAGTTGCAGCAAAATGTTGACGGTCCAAGTTAATGAAGACTCGCCAGTTGCAGAACTTATCAGTAAAGTGCTCAAAGTTAGGTTATTTCATGCTAACTAGAACAAAAGTTTAGAAACAATTCATGGTTGTTTATATCTGAATTGGGAGCATAAACTAAACATTGGGAGTACTCCCTACTGGTGGGTTCTGCAACTAGCAACTGAGTGTTGCAATCGTAGTTACCAAAAAGTGTATTAAAAATTGAACATTTTCTCCAACAATATGATTTTCAAAATAAAATTTTTATTATGTGCAGATACATCTATTTTTTTTCTTATTTTTAATGACTCTTAAAAATAAGGTTTTAGGGACTCAATGCAAAATATAGGTAAGATTCTGCTGGAAAAATATTCACAGTAAACAGCATACCAATGACCCCATGCTTCATGTAAGGTATGAATTTCTAGAACCCTTCAAGATTTCCAGAGGTTGCATTTTAAGATGTTGCGACATTAAAACTAAATGTGTCAGCGATAGGGCTTATAGTGCCTAGACTATGGTACATCGTTACCCGCACTTGCATGGAATAGGTACGTTAATGTTTTATCAGTGGGGCTTAGTGCCCAAATAATCGGTTCGGAGAAAAGACACTATCCTCCAGGTGCCAATGAACTCTATGGAGGATATATACAACTGACTCTGTTGTTTGAGATGATTTCTCAGCAGGGCAATGATTGCAGCAGTCGATATTTTTGAAAGAGATGAGAGGAGATTTTGAAAGAGATGATTTAGCTAAACACCTATGTCAGCGGTGTCACCTTATTCATGTTTGTTAAAAGTGTATTTAATTTTCCTTAAAGAGAATCATTCAATATATTTCAAAGTTTTGCATTTTGTTCAAATAAATTCTTGTTATCGTTGAAACCTTCTACCATGTCTTCAAATGCACTCTAGGCTCTTGATTTTTAATGAATTTGCAGATTGTAACCAGTGTACGAGTCTGCTTGGTTTCAATACTATTTTTGTTTTATGCTTCATCATGATTCGGTCACCTCATCTCTGAAGCTGGAGAGAGAGACTGGCGGATGGTGAAAAACATTGTTTTTCGATAGTAAAGACCAGGGTTCGAAAAATCTATTGCCCGACATGCCCGGAGCAAATAAATATTTTAACTGGGCATGTATTAATTTTTATGACATGCCCAGTCGGGCATGTAATAAAACTTTATTTGACATTAACCTGATTAGGTCAATCGGTAGCTGAAATCGAGTAACCAGCACTCTACTGCAAATATTTTATGTTCAACTTTTAAAGCTGAGTAAGAGAAGAGGATAAAAAAGAAAAGTCTTAATTATTCAGCAATGGACTATGAATGGCTTTCACAGCGAGATGGTTGATAACTGTGGGGAGAAAACAAAGTTTCACAATTTACGGGCGACAGTGACGCCACTAAAAGAAATAAGCAGAGCCTCTGGCACAGTGCCAAAGCAGCTCCTCGTTCTCTTCTTTCTCATTCATTTGCACTTGATTCCTCGGGTAGCTTTGGGAGATTTGTGGACGTGCATAAGTGTTGATAAGCAGAGATGCAGATTACTATAGAATCTCTGTAGTTTCTATCTGAAACATCCTCATACTACGTACAAAATTTGCATAGTTTCCTACAAAATATTCCCTTCTGTCTAAGCCAATGTAAATTTACGGCCACATGCACGGTAATGTCAATCATGATGATGGGGATTTACAGCCACATGTAATGTAAATTAAGATCGCGATCACTTTTTTATGGAAGTAATAAATATGCTTCTTCAAAAGTTGTCTAGTCTAATTCGGCATAAATCGCTAAACGGTTATTTTAAAAATTATTTTAGCATAAATAGTATTCAATTCCCATTTTTGATATATTTACTTCATTAAAAGTAACTAATTTTCTAATTTTGACATTTAATTATAGGCTACATATATGATATTTAATATAATTACTTTCATGGGCGCCAGAGCTATCAACAATGAAAAATGTCATTAGGAAAATGTTGGGCATGTAAAATTTTATCTTGGGCATCTATATATTTGGACAAGATGCCCAAAGGGCATGTAGAATGTTTTTTATTTTTCTAATCCTGGTAAAGACTGATAATAATACTTTTAAGGGCCCTTAAAAACCAACTGCAAGCATTTAAGGACCTCATTGTTGGTAAAAACATGTTTTTTTTTAAAATCATAAGAATTCTGCAAAATAATAAAAATAAGCCTTTTACATTGAGAAAAAAATAGTACCTCTAGGTGGAGTCAGTTGTATTTCATGCTCTGTACAAAAACCAACAGGAAATATACAAGGTGAGGATGCATGGTAACAAAAGCAGTCTGCACCATTTTCAGCCATCATGCCATCGATTCCAATCATCAGGTAGTTATTTCTTAGAACTTCAGTGACAGTGGCAACACATATTGTAGACAAGTTTAAAGGATCTATAGCTTCAAGCTTCATGCCCGGTTTGAACCTCAGTTCTCGCACTGGATTTATAACCTATTAAGGTCATAAAATAGATTTACTATGCAAATATAACAATGTTTAAATGTACAAATGCAGTTTGAGTATTTTAAACTCTTGAAAATGTTTTAACACTTCCTGAGGGATTTGAATTATGGAAATATCACTATATGTGGTTAATTTACTATAGTTACAACAAAAATTCTAATATGGGCAGTATATAACTTTCTCTACAGACTCACTTTTCTTCATATAATGTGTAATGGATTAATTTAAGTTTCATTGCATAAAGAGATATAAAATGGATACTTATTTGAAATTATATTCAATATGCAGTTATAAAATAATTTCCTTTTTCATTTAGCAACTTACACATTTAATGAAAATGGCGCCAAATTGCAAACAATTTGAAAAACTAAAATCGAGAACCGTTCATTCTAAAGTAATACAGCTGATTTTATTAATTTTCTCATCAAATATTACATATAATATATGCATTTTATAAATGTATTTAGTTTTTATTTTGGATTTTGATGATATTTGCAGGCCATTTTGAAAAAGAAAAGAAAGACTGGTTCTATTTTCTCCAATTTGTACCAAAATCTAATTTATACCAAGGTTTGTCTGTGTACATAAGCCACTTATCTACCAAATTTCTTAACATTTCCTCAGATAGTTTTCGAGGTCGAGTGGATACATACATTGTACAGGCAGACAAACATACAAATGCAGAAATCATGCTAAAAATAGTTTTTTCATGGTCTAGATTCATCAAAATGTATAGATCTTTTGAAAACTTGAGTTTCAATTCTTGATCCTAGTCCAATACTTTCCTTATACATTACCATATATTGTAAGGAAAGTAATATGTGGTTATAGTCTTATTACTAAACTCATCAAGAAACAAGGAGATTTTTAATTAATTTATTTGCAATTCAAACTTTTAATTCTTACTAGCATTGATGGTGATGAAACACATAGTTCATGATCCCTTAGGCATTTGTGCAATATTTCTGACACTCATTTCATTTTATAAATTTTTCTAATAAAAGGGCACATACAAGTGAAAATTCCTTAAGGAAATAGTCTTATACAATCAATGTGATAAACTATAAATACTACATGCAATGAACAATCAAAATCTAAAACTATTACTCCACAAGATGTTGATCTTTTGTGAAAAATAAATTCTGTAAGAGAGGTTGCAATCAGAAACTTGCTTAAAACCCTGAATTTAAAGTATTTTTGAGTAAGCTTTTTTTTTACTGGAGCGAAAACTGCATATGTGTGCTCTATCTACAAGGGTGTGAGTCAATATATGGAATTCTATAGTACTTTTATATATTACTAACAGATATGCCTAGTGTTGCTTGGGATAATAATAAAATAAAAATAATGTTGTATAAAATCTATAATAAATTTTAGCCAAAAATCTGCTCCTTATTAGAATTAGCAAACCAGTGAAAAAAAAAATGTAAAGCTATTGAGCCTTTTTTCGAGTCCTAAACATTCATAACAGAGAAATGAAAACAAGTATCTAAATTCCTTTTATTTCCCGGGCAGGTGTAGGAAGACAAAATTATATCATGCATTTCCTGGGCTCTTATTATCAATAAAAGTTTCATTGAAATTAAACTTGTATTCCTGAAAAATATTTAACTTAGAAACCTATTTTAAATTCTCATATTTTTTTTTTTTTTTAATTCAATTAACGTGGCAACAATAGATCGAAATCCAGTTACAGTAGCCACACAAGCCTCAATGCCTTATTCGGGATTCGAACCCGAGCCCTCTAGACAGCAGCCAAACACACTATCCACTACACCACCTGGGCGCAGGTATATTTGCCATAAGAAGATTTTGTGCAGAAACAGGTATATTTGCCATAAACCTGCTTCTTATTGCTTAACTATGTAAATCTGTTGAGCTGTTCTTGAGCTATAAGCAATCATAACATACAGAAACAGGTTTTTAATTCTTGTTATTCCACACTTTACTGCAGGGAGCTGCAACTTACATTAAGCTTTTCCCTAGACTTAGCCTTATTACCTGAAAAAAAAGTAATCAATATCCATTACGAGATTTAACAGATATTCAATCTCAATTTCTTCTAGAGATAGGAGAAAAAGTAACAGTTGTAGAACATTGCAAAAAAGTACTAAGAATTTTTGTCTCATTAGGTCTCCAGTATTTACTGACTGTAATTTGTTTTCCAAATTCAATTGTTTGAAACACTCTCATTGTTTATGAGATATTGTCTCCACACATACACACACAGAGGGAAAGAGAGACAGACATTATCTCAAAAACATTTGATTTGAGTTCAGGGATGCTTGAAAACTTGAATTCGAATTTTCGACACCGTTACAATACCTTTCCTATACATTATACTACATATATACCAGGGATTGTTGGCATCATTCCCATCCTTCTTCAGGAGGAAATTAAGGTGCTTGCTCCCATTCTTTGCAGAATCTACACAGCTTGTATTGCCCTTGGTCATGTACCTTCTGCCTGGAGGCATATAAGAGTAATCTTTATTCCAAAGATTGGTAAGGATAATTATTATGAGGCCAAATCCTTCAGGCCTATTAGCCTTACGTCTTTTCTTTTAAAGGCTATTGAAAAGCTCATTGACAGGTATATCAGGGAAGTGACTCTCGTTTCTATGCCTCTGTCTAACTCTCAGAATGCCTATCAACCGCGTAAATCTACGGATACTGCTCTCTACAGTCTCTCCTTTATTCTGGAGAGAAACTTTAATGCCAAGGAAATTGCTCTAGCCACTTTTCTTGACATTGAGGGTGCTTTTGATAAAGTTCCTATTGACACCATCCTACATGCTCTTGATAGGAAGGGTGTTGACATGACTCTTGTTGGATCAAGAACCTATTATCTAATAGGTATATCTGTGCATCTTTGCTTGGTGACAACAAGACAGTGCATACTCTGGCAGGCTGTCCGCAGGGAGGCGTACTTTCACCAATTCTCTGTTTAGTTGTAGACTCTCTTCTGGACAACTTAACTAGTTTCAGTGTATCCTGTGTTGGATATGCTGACGATGTTGTCATCATTGCCACAGGCAAATTTAGTAACACTGTCTCTGATATGATGTCCACCGCCCTTAGGGGTGTTGAGACATGGTGCAAAAATGCTGGACTTTCTGTAAATCCGCAGAAAACAACCATGGTTGCGTTCACACACAAAAAAAACAACACATTCTTAACCTTAGAGACATTCGCTTCTTTGGTCAGAAGCTTATGTGCTCCAAGCAGGTAAAATTCTTAGGAACCTTCTTTGACATGGGTCTCAACTGGAAGAGACACCTAAAATACTGCATAACTAAAGCCAAGAGAATCTTCTGGTCTTGTAGAAATGCTATTGGGAGAACCTGGGGTCTGAATCCCAAGGCTATCCATTGGATTTACTCTATGGAAATTTTTCCCATCATCTCCTATGGTTCCATTATTTGGTGGTCTAGAGTCAGATGTGAAACTGCTAAATTAGATTTAATTAAGCTTCAAAGGATGGTATGTACTGCGATCTCTAGTTGCATGGAAACCACTCCCACTGCAACTCTTGAACTGTTGCTTGGATTGCACCCTCTCTACATGCACATTGAAGCTGAGGCTCTCATCTGCATGAAGAGACTTAAATATCTGAAACACTGGAAGGACTATTCTAAGTATTTATCTTGGAGTGGTCTCAACAATAATGTTATAAATCATTCTTATTTCCATATACCATCTGATGGTATACAGGTCCGATATACATTTGACAAGCCCTACGTAATTCAGGTCCCTTCAGAGGATGACTGGAAGAGGACTCCCACCTACAATAAACAAAATTGTATTGTATGGTACACGGATGGCTCGAAGATTGGCACCAGTACGGGTGCTGGTGTTTGCCGTCTGGATGATGGCACTAAAATGTCTTACCCTCTAGGCAGTCATGCTACTGTCTTTCAGGCTGAGGTCTATACCATTCTAATGTGTTGTAGAATTTGCTATGACAGAAATTATAGGAGCAACCAGATTCTTATCTGTTCTGATAGTCAAGCTGCTCTTATGGCCTTAGGAAAATCTACTATAATGTCTTCCCTTGTCTGGGAGTGCTATAATGCACTGTGTAATATTGCTAGCAATAATAAAGTCATACTTTACTGGGCACCTGGACATTCGTGCATTTCAGGAAATGAGCTGGCTGATGAATTGGTTAGGAAAGGCTCAAGTATTCCTTTTGTTGGTCCTGAGCGGGCTTTGGGTGTTCCCAATGAACTAACTAGAAGAACTGTCTATGACATCTTCAGAAAGCTTTAGTGCAAAAACTGGCGTAATACTAAGAGCCAAAGGCAGGGGAAAATTCTCAACTGCAATTGCCCTAGCATACGTCAGAAGGAATTATTCAGGCTCAGTAGAACTGGCATCAGAAGGGCTGTCGGGCACCTTACTGGACACGGCACCCTTAAAAGACACCTTAATATTATAGGTATTACGAAAGATTTGCTTTGCAGAGGCTGCAAATACAGTGAAGAAACTGCCGTACACATTCTCTGTGAATGTGAGGTGTTCTCCGCCCATAGGTTCGAACACTTAGGTCGACATGTGATCGAGCCCTGGGAGTTGTATGACATTCCTGTCAAGTGCCTGCTGATTTTTGCTTCAGCTACTGGTCTTTTTTCTTAAGGACCTTCGCCTGTTGGGGCAGTACAATAGACCTCTGGTTGATGTGCTGGGCTCTTCTGGAGCCACCCACCTTCATGTCATTCATACTACATATATATATATAGACAAAGCATTTAGATAATGTTAATAAAACTGATCTCTATATATAAACTCAAAATCTTCAACAACAAGGCATGCTTATCGTGTATAATAAGATATCCTCATGTGTTTATCAATGTCTCTACACTTATACTGTCACATGCAGATTAATAAAACTGCTTCTTTTAAAATTACTATTTAGAGAGTTATTTTGCAGATTTTGCTCTGGAACAAAAATGCTTAATACTACTTTCGCAATGATTTACAACTTTGCAACTGACTTTTCTCATCTATCTCAACAGGAAGTGAGATAGCTACTGGTAACACGTAAAATAAGGGGTCAACTTCTCAAAAGTTGTCTCCTCATATAGTGCCACATGGGTTTCCTATACACTTGCATAAAAAAATATACGATAACCTTAATCCTCTTCCAATTATTGCCCTGATCCATGATTTTTCTTGATACCATATATATATGTATTACAAAATTTGAAAATTTTTTTAGCTGGAAAACTGTACTTGCGTAAGAGAATAAAACTTAACTGAATACTTCCTGTATGGATTTTCCTGTTTCCAAGACTCATAGCCTGGAAAAAGTTTCAAGATACTGATCATAATTTAAAAGATATTTTTTTTTTTAGAAATTATTTTTCAAATTTCTACTTTTATATTATAATAGATAAAAAATCTGCTTGTTCCTTATACAATTCCATATTTTATGGCAGATTTATTTTTCATTTCATATACTTATTATATGCTTAATTGTGGGCATATTTTGAGGTTCTAGACTCAGGTGTTGTCCAGATATGCAGAAAAACACTCTTCATTGAAAATAAAAAAGCAGACAATTTTTAAGTTAATTTGAGGAAAATTACAATGTGTTACTAATTAACAATTATTTTGTTAATTTCTTTTTTATATGAAACTGAGTTGCAAAAAAGGCAGACAATTTTATTTAATTTCTAACAATCCAAGTAATAATTAAAATTTCAGGGAATTAAAATTGTATTAATTTAATATTTGCACTAATATTTCAATAAATATATAAATCTTATTTTATAATTAGTTTTTGTGAGAGAGAAATGAGTTTAGGAAATTTGATAATGTCTTTAAGAACCTCAGATGTTTCTGATTACTTTAACTGATTGAATAAGAAAAGTTTTTTAATTACCTTATATCTTCCAGTACTAACTTGAATCCATTTCCACATAGAACCAAATTTTGTATATTTGTTAGCACAGGGAGCCAGAATGTTATAGATGAATTTGATTTTTTGATAGAGGTCAGATTCTTATACACAATTTTCTCATTTTTAGTTTTTATAGGACAAAATACTTTTTTGAATAATAGTTTTTAATGTTTTTAGAATTTTTATATTACCTTGCAGGTATCTCTCTCTTTGCTAGTATATAATACAACCAATAATGAATATTTTATTAAATTATAGGAATTTACTTTAACATAATATTTAGCATAATATTTAAAAAGAGTAAAGCATATAGAAAGCAAGAAATAAAAGCAAGGTTAGTTTTAAAACTTAAATACTTTCTTGCATGATTCAAAATAGTCCAGCATTCTATAAATATTAATTTGAACAGAGATGGATTTTTAAAATTACACATAACTTCTTTATTTGTATTAATGATATTACTTATTTTTGTACATGACAAGTACAGATAAAAAATTCAAATACTCTTTATATTTACAGCAGAGAACAAAAGTATCTAAAATAGAAAGGGGTACGTTTTCATGCAGTCACCTACCGGTAAAAACATATCCCAAGTAGCATCATTGGGTTCAAAAGTTCGATATAAGGTTTTCTGTAAAGATAGTCTTGCATATTCTAAAATTTAAAATGCTGTCTTTAAAACAATAGGTAAACAAAATACATAACATGTTTTTCAAGCACCATCTAAATTCACTTGAGAAGGCTATATAACACTAAATTTAGACATTTCAATACAACAAATAGAATGTTTATTATCATCAAATATTTAAAAATGAGTGAAAATATATTTTTCTTTTAAAATATAAGTAAATAAAAATTATGACATGTTTTCTCTTTGCATAAATGTATTTAAGATAAAAAAAAAAAAAAGTATAAAAATTTACAAGGAAAATGTCAGATTATTAACAAAAAGATAAGATACAAAACATAAGATATACAAGTATTAAATTTTATTATAAAACTAAAACAAATTACCTAGAAATGTCTAGGTCCTAAATAAGCTCCTACTTAAATACAACAGATAACACCATACTTAATTTCCAAATCACCTGTTTCGAACTAAAATCATTCTTGCGATACAAATAAATGAAAATATTCGAAGTTGAAAATAAAGTTTCCTTTGTGCTTCATGAAAATCAAGTACAATCTAAGCTTTAAACTCATGCACCAAAGCTTAAATTGCAACTGAAATAAGATTTCAAAATGCTAATACATGGAATAAAATCATAGATCTTAAGTTATCGCAGCCCCTGTTATTCACATTTTTAGAATGAGTTGTGCACAGGCTCTAATCACAGTATAAGAGGAAAGCAAAAGATATTTTCCTGCTTGCTCATTCACTAGCTTGTACTTACACTAGTGGTTTGGTAATCCAGCCTGTCTTGTAAGTGTGTCCCCGCAACAAATATCTTTATTTCATAAGCTGTGTTTTTATGAAACAGTTCAGTTTAATTTAGTATCTACAATTGTTAATTGTTTAATAAAGTTATTGTTTCTAGTAGTAGAGTTTATGCAAAAAGCCATCTGATGTAATGTAGTATAGACTCCAAAGATGGAGTACCAGGAATTGGTAACTTATTTACCAGTACTTTATATAGTTGTAATTTTATTCTTCTTTCGATCAGGTGTGATCTAAACAAGTTCCTTAATCTACGAAAACAGCAACTTGTACTTGAAATTTGTTTTTGGATTTCTAAGGTAATATTATTTTTATAGTTTATTTGAGATCCCAGGTTGTCAAAATGCTTGACAAATTCAAATTTGTACAAACCAGCCTCGAATAGAGAGGAAAAGATCCACTTCCAGTAAAAATCATACACTTAGTTTTTCCTTAATTTTCAAATGCATATTTTCAGCAGCATTTTTCGAGGCTAGTGTGGTGTCGAAATTCTGATAGTTTAGAATTTTTTTTTTTTTTTTTTTTTTTTATGCTTTTATTTTGTTTATAGGGATATAATTTCAATGTTTAAAGTTTTAAAAATAACTTTATTTGCTTATAATTAAAGAGTTATAATTATTTCAAAGTAAAGTTATGATGCAAAGAGACATAATAAACAAAGTTAAAATATAATTTCAGAAGCCTTAATAGGTTTCTATAATTTTAGAAGCCTTAATTGGTTTCTATGTTTTCAGAAGCTTTAATTGGATTTTATATTTTCAAAAGCTTTAATTGGTTTCTATATTTTCAGAAGCTTTAATTGGTTTCTATATTTTCAGAAGCTTTAATTGGTTTTTAAGTTAAGGAGTAACTAGAAAGAGATAGTGACTTTAAAATAGAAACAATTTCATAAAAATTAATTATACTTAATTATAGGAAAATAACTCACTTATGTTATAGCTAGACTTTATTACATAGATAAGGAGTTAAGAATAATAAATGAGAAAGATTTAATAAGGATATAGCAATTAAGAGAAATATATTTAATTCAGTGAGATAGTAAGAATGATAAATGAGAACGATTTAATAAGGATATTGCAATTAAGAGAAATATATTTAATTCAGTAATGCTGGGATAAGTGCCAGTATAATTAGGGAACCCTGAATGGTGCAAATTACCGGAATACGTGCATAATTTCCATATTTCCGTACTACTGTGTAAAGAAACAATTATTAATTAACAGGAATCTATTTTTGTAAATCATAATTTTGTAATTGACAATTGATGTATTAATGTGTTGAAACCAGTCTTTGTAAGTGACCACTGCTACCCTGGGAAAATTAATTGGTTAAATTTAAATGTTTTAAAGTCATATCTCAGTAAGATGTATTTTCCCACGTCCCTGTAATGTAAATTAATTTAGAATTTTTATTTTTTGGAACAAAACCCACTTTGAATGCAAACTATCACACCAGGCCAAGATGGTGCCGATTTTGCAATTTTCGAGGCATTATCTTGGCGTCATGATGTCAGGACCGTCAATCCCCTAAGACAGTAATATTTTCTTCGAACTGGGGGATGTAATTTGTGATATTGGCATCAAAGGGTACTGGAATCTAGAAGACACCTTTTTTACTGTAATCCTCCTGCTAGGGTCCAACGCATACAAATATTATGTGGTGGCGAGTGTAATGCTTGCCAAATTTTGGATATACACCACCCACGCATCGAAACTCGACATTTTTTTGGACATTGTTTGGACACACTTTTTGGACATTGTTTGGAGACACATTTTTTTCGCAACCCTTTCTTTCACCACACATTTCTGCTGAGATGTTTTCATCCAAGATTGCTGTTGACGGCTCTCTATGCTACTCCTATACCAGCCCGCTGGGGTTGATGACCTGAGGCCTCCAGCCATTTGCAGCATACCCTGCATACTCTATACCTACACCTTCTCCTGACCAATGGAGCTGAAGATGGCGGATCTGTGATAGCTTCCATTTGCGGCATACCCTGCTTGCTCTACGCCTACACCTTCTCCTGACCGATGGGGTTGAGGATGGCAGAACCGGAATAGACTCCGCTGTGGCCCCCGCCGACCAAATGCAAGAGGTGCATCCAGGCTGAACAGCACTGTCACCATCTCCCTGGGCACCTAGTAGTATCAGCCGACCAGGCCGACATCACCTCTCCGAGATGCAGAGCCCTGACTCCTCCAGTGCATGAAGAGATGATGTGAGGGCCCGTAGAGGCCAAAAATTGGTGAGTTTTCACTAAAAGAAACTCTTTCACGAGACTGTTCACACCCTACACCATATGTCTCACAGTCATTGGAAAATTCCCCCAGTCATCATTTTTATCATGCCCTTTAAGATGGGCACTCTTTAGAGGTAGAGCTCAGATAAGGTTTTTAATTAGTTTTTTTTTCTTTTAAAGTAATTATTTTAAATTCCCTGGGTAGCTTCAGTAACTCAGTTACATAGACAATCAATGTTAATTCCTTTTTTGCAATGAGGCAAGGATTTTTTATTTGGGCTTGGATTGCCAATTATGTATTTATCTAAAGTAATCTAGTTATCTAAAGTATCTAAAGTAATCAATAAAATTTTTAGTTTTGTTTCCCCCTCATACTGTTGTGTTTATTTTAGTCCCCTTGTCTCAATTTTTCTTCCGTAGTTTTCTTCCAGTGTGGTTCACAGATTTAATCAGGTAACTACTACTTTAATTTAAGTTTTAATTTTTTTTGTTCCAACTATACTTTTAATTAAAGGTTTGTAAGTTCTCCATTAAAACCAAGTCTATAATTTTAATTTAAACCTATACGATCTCGGCTGTTTGAAACTATATCAAGTAAATTAAGTTTAAAATCTGTGTGTTTAGAAGTGCACGACACAAGAAAGGCCTCCTTTAAGCAAATCTATTACTCCCATATGGCATTTCCCTCATCTAAGTTCTTTACATTTTATCCTGTTTCAGGATAGAATTTTTTTAGCTATACTAATCCTAATACATAATAATCTAGGTTTATGTCATATAGAGCAATGGGAAAAATTAAAATTGGTATAGTGTTCTGTAAGCTATTTTTAATTGAATAGTTAATCTTTTGCCAGCTTCTGCTGATAAAACATGCAAACAAACTATTATACAAAGTAAATTTCAGTCTAACTACATAAGCAGTTTTTAGGGACAAAAAATCTGATGTGGGCAGCACATGACTTTCCTTATATAATGCAATGAATTTACTACTTTTACAGTAAAAAAAAAGATTATTTTTATAGTAGATATTTATATCATTTCCAAGACATTGAATTTTTGTCAATGAGTTATCATTTTCATTGATTTAGCATCATTTTTATCCATTTGGCGAGTTTTTCTTTAATTTAGCAACATTTAAAAATGTCGCCAAGTTGGCGACATTCCACCAAATTCAGCGCCAAAATATCGCCAAGCGTTATGGACAAAGAAATAAGTTATTCTTACAGCAAATAAATGACTATTGGCGTTCAAATACAAAAAATTACTCAAAGTATCATTTCTCATGAATGGAATGAGCCAGATCCACGGGAATGATGCCACCCAATTTATCGCATGGTATTACATATGAAAAGTGAACATGTTTCTCAATAGGAAATATTTCTTTTATTTTATATGACTTTTTAATAATTTTTTTGAAAAATGTGCAATATCTCGAGAACGGTTCATGTTAGTGTTCTAAAATTTATGTTAATCGTTTCCTAATGAAAAATTAAATAAGAAATGTCTATTTGCGTAACGTTATTAGAGATTTTGATGATTTTTTCAAAATTTCACTCAAAAAGTTAGTGGGGTTCTGAACATTCAATTGCGTATAAAAACAATAGGCTTCCAGCGTGTAGAGATTGTAATTTTTGTACCAAATTTCGCTCGAATCTGTCCATTTGTTCAGCAGTTATCATCTCCACAGACTCACACACACTTTCACACACACACACACACATACTTTCACACACACACACATACTTTCACACACACACACACAGACATCACTTCAAAAATGTTCGATTCGTGATCAGGGATGCTTGTAACATGCTCTCTTGTCGAAAACTCGAATTCGAATTTTCGACCCCGTCACAATACTTTCCTTATACATTATTGTATATAAGGAAAGTAAAAATTGCAACAAGCATTTTGTCAAACATCATCTGGCACTGATAAAATAATATTGTATGGCCTAATGTTTATAAATGAAAAACCATATTCAATATTTAAATTACCTGGTTTTCCTTTTAAAGCATGACCAATAATTTGGGCCCACCCAACAGGATGAATTAGAGGAGAGCGCTCATGACACCAAAATCCCCCATCATCATTATCTGAGTCTATATACACAACATGCAGCCGTCCACCAACAACTTGACCAACTTTCGCAGAACGTACAACAGATATTAAATTCTTATCCACCACCTCTAATTTCATACCTTCTTTAATAATATTGTTGGAATGTTCAACAAGCTATAAAAGAGAAATAAGCAATTTGATGTACACACATCAGTAATTATATTTTTACAATTTTAAATAACACAAAGAATTTAATTTTCATAGTTTCAATTTAAATGACAAGTATGAGTTAAAAAAAATTACGAGATTAAAAAATATATAGCAGTTTTAATTCTACAAACAAAGCTTCAATAGTTGTGTCTAATCCAGTTCTTATGTTTAAATATTAAAGGTCAAGGATTTTTAACTTAACAATTGGTCTGCATTACAATATCTACATAACTGCAAATTAATATGTTAAGAAAAAGAATATAGAACATTCTAACTTTTTATAAAATCAGAACAATTTTTTTTTATATACCTATTTTCCCTTTTAAATCATATTGTTAATATAAATTTTGATAAATTTTTTAATAGTTGAAGTGTGTATTTCAAATATAAACAGAATATTAGGGTATCAATTTTTATAAATAAGGTAGTGACTAAATTTTGTTGAATTATGTTAAAGTAATGAACTCTAATTTCATTCTAAACACTGTGAGAAAAGTATACTTTTATCTGAAATGCAAATAAATTTTATACTAATTTTAATTCCTTTTTTAAAGACTAGGTTTTTGGTAAAAAACATCAATATATCAATATTTTCTTGTTTAATGAATAATTAGTAATTACAATGTTTTAAGAAGGTCCCTTAGAATTATAATGGGACAATTTCTCATACAAGTGTTAGGTTAATAGTCAACATACATATACTTTGGTGGGTCCCTTGAGATTTATTAAAAGTGGCATCAACAGTAGTAAATTTATAATTGTATAAAAATTTGAGGTTTTCTCATGACACTAAAAGGACAATTGAAGAAAAATGTCTAAAAATATTGTTTTTCAAACCTTAAATCCAAAGTTAGGTGGGATTGTACGAGACCCAGACATTTTGGTGGCTAGAAAATCTGCCCAATCCTTATTCTTGCTTTCGATATCTATAAAAATATAGAAATATGTACAGAAAATTAAAAATATAATAACACTTAAATACAAAATGGTAAAGTAGATAGCATTTCAAAAGTTGGAAACGTGTTATTTTGTCACTTATAACAGTTTCTTTTTTTCCCCAACAAAAACTAATAAAAAGGTGTAAATATTTCAACTTCTGAATCACCACATTTACCCATGTTACAGAGTCTTTAGTAGTAATGGGCATATCGATACATGATCATATGATACATTGATATTTCATATTGATACACTTGCTATTAGAGATGTGGATTGGAAAATTTTCCGGAAATGAGAAAATTATCTGCTATGTTTCTCCGGAAAATTTTCCACATCTTCTTTTTTTCTTTTTAATTAATTTGAAAATAGAATGTAATACTCTTTCCAAACTGTTCTTCTGGAAAGCAAATAGCTTTATAAGAAATTTTTGATTGAGTTTAATTTTGAAAAGAAAATTGAAGGAGGGAGGGGGTGGGGGGCAAATGTGTTGAAGACCCAGACCGACCGACTCGTCAGCAAGGACATGAGTAGCCATTTGGGGGCAAATGTGTGTATATGCGCTTTATTTTAAAGTGAATGAATGACAACCAAATGGGTACAAGTGACATTTTACTCATTCTCAGAAAAAAGCAAATAAAGTTTTAAGAACCCTATTATTTCAGTATAAGGTTCTCCAAAATTTATAAAAATATTTAAAAAATGGAATGTTTCTGCAAGTTCTGCTGAGGGGTAATGCTTTAATATTAATAGCACTAAACATATGCTTAACTCATCTTGAAAATTGTCTCTTCATTCTCATTATACTCACTTGTTCAATTACAAACAGGTATTTCTTAAACAATTCTTAATATTATATAAAATAATTTATTTTTAAAAATGCTCAATTACAAACCTTTTTAAATGTATTTTTGTTGTATAATATGTTTATCTTTTAATAATTTAGTTTTATTCATATAATAGACTAGTAATTTATTTTTTATTTTTGTTATTTTTTAAGATGATGATGGAATGTTCCTCTTGAATTATCAGTAGGTATTGAAAAAATGCAATAATAATTTAATTATTTTTCACCTATAATTAGTTATTATTATTTTTTTTAATATTATATTTTATAATTTACTTTTTATTATAACAGTAAATATTTATGATTTTGATAAGGATGTTTTTATAATTTTAAACTATTTCTCATGCATTCTCATTCCTTTTGTGCAATGCTTTAAAATTGGAATTTTGAAGATAAAAAAAAACTTATTATAGATGTAATAGAATTTTTTTTTAAGTTTTTCAAAAGCAAGTATATTTAAGAAAAGTATTAAATTGTAGCTGCAAACTGCAGTATAAAGATATAAGAAATTTTCATACATAGAATTTTTTATATTATATATTTCAAGATGCAAACCTTTTTTTAGCTTTGTTATATAATATATGTTTGACCGTAGTTGTAATATAAAAATAAATACTTTTAAAAGTCACTGAGCATATTATTCCAGCTAAAATGTAATATAGAGAATAATTTCAAAATTTGCAAAAAAATTTCCTGGAAAATCCAAATCTTTACTTGTTATGCAGGTAACTATTTAAGTTTTTGTTGCTAAATAATACACAAAATATTTCTGTATGGAAATAAATCACTTTATTGCTTTTCAAAATATCCACCTTTAAGTATCAATACATTTTTTTCGTTCGAATAAACCAATTTTCAAAACAGTTATGCCATTCAGAAGTTGGTATAGCAAAAACATGTGATTTATTGCTGTTGATTGTTTCCCAACAATCAACAGCAATAAATCCTGATTTAGCACCCAATGACAAGAAGATGATCCAGCCTGATTTAGCACCCAATGACAAGAAAAAGTCATTGGGTGCTAAATCAGGTGAATAAGGAAAGTGACTCATCAAATCAATGTTTTCATGCTTCAAATAATTGATAGTTTGAAATGCCGTGTGTAAGCTTGCATTGTCCTGATGAAGAAGGATGCAACTTTTCGCATTATATTTTTTTTATTGGAGCAACTATTTTGGGCAAACAAATTTTCATATACAAATCAACATTTACTGTTCTATGATCCACCAAAGCAATGGTTCCAACATGGCTGGATTTACCAAAAAAAGAAGTAATCATTTTCTTTGATACACTTTATGTATGAACAAGTTTTGCAGGATTTGGTTCAGTTTGAAACACAAAAGTAGTAGATTGTTTTGTTTGGGTTCATAGGAAAAAATTCACATTTACCAAGTTACGAAACATGTTTTGAAGCACCAGAGTTGAATCTTATGAGATTTTCCTTGCACAATTTGACACAAGCATCTTTTTGAGCTTTAATAAACTTGCATGAAATTCAAAGCCCACATACCTTTTAGACTTTTATATAATCATATAAAATTGAATGCACTCGGATTCTTGAAATGTTCAAAGATGCATTAATTTCATAATATGTGACATGACGATATAAAGTGATCATTTGTTGCACAGCATCAATGTTTTCTGGCATTACAAGAGTTCTTGGTCGACCCTCATGAAATTCATCACTAAGGCTCTTCGATCGACACACTGTTGCTGTGTCAATTCTTGTCGAAAGTCATAATAAATCCTTAAAAATCCCTTTGACTTAAATCCATCTTTTGTTACTACTTTATAAACTTAAAAAGGACATCATAAAAATAATTCAATAGCATTTCTCATTCTTTAACAGCCAATGTTCATGAAAAAGTTCAAATGTTAAAAAATCGTCTGCACTGAAAGCTGTTATTTTTAATATTGCCACATTCTAAAAACTTAAGTACTGGCCTCCATATATGATACTTATTGTTGTTGTTGAAACCCAGACCGTCCGACCTACCAGAAAGGTGTAAGGTAACTGTTTGGACGGTCGGGAAGTGCCACCCAATTTAGACCGGAACCCAGTGGGGGAAGCATCCGCAGGGACCGTACCCTCCTTCCCCTACCACCAACCTCTCGGAAGGACTTTCGGACCCACATGTTTAACGTGATCGTACTCCGCATGAACACGGCGGCAGTTTTGGCAGTGGCTGGAATCGAACCCGGGCCTACCGAGTGCAACTCCAGCACGCTAACCAATGGGCTACCGCGCCCATGATACTTATTGTGTAATTGTTAATATGATATGTAGTAATACTTACTGTGTATTGCTACATATCACATTAACAATTTTCCTTAAATTGAGCCCATTTTTCTTTCTGAGTGAAAATTAATTAATTTTCTTTATAATTTTAGAAAAATTAAAAGTGATGATTTTGTTATTATAGCAAAAGCAATTAGACTAATTGAATTTGCTGCTAAAAGTATTCTCAAAGAACTACACTACTGAAAATGCAAGAAATGGTACTTCCGAAAGTAGTTATGAATCTCGAAAAATATGCTCAAAATTATCATGTGCCTACTTTTTCCTTCTTTTTTAAAAAAAGTATTAAATGTTTTATTCTCACAAACAGCAGTTTTATTTATTGTGATATTCAAAATAGTTTGATTAAATACATATATTTTAATAAATTAATTTAGTAATTTTATGAATTTCTAGGAACAAGGGTTATTTATCAATAATATTTATGCTGTTTGAAAATTATTATATTTCTGGATTCATTTGATTATACTCAGTTACACCTGATAGAAATAAAAATAATTCTATTGTACCTACTTATATTTGTCTATTTAATCAAATCGTGTTATAATCATTAGGTTCTATAATTGTATTATAAATAGTTTGTTAAAATAAAAAATTTGAATTAGCTTTCAATTTTATTTTTGTATTCAAACTTTAAAATGCTAAAATGATTAAGAACATTTTATCTACATCAGAAAACTGAAAAAGTTGATATAATACAGTTTCATTGAGGAGCGATATTGATACAGTATCAACACCTAACTAGATACAAATCCTTACGTAGTATCAATACACCACAAAAGCTTGAGAATCATTAGTCTTTAGACTAGTAATGAGAGAGCCAAGTTCATTTATCAGACCAAAGCCTATTCTGAATAAGTCGGACTCAACTACCAGAACTCAGCTTAATTAAGAATCTTTGTTAACAGCAAGTATCACCTCCACTCTCGCTCATTTTCAACACAAATATTCTATCAGTCAGCTATGCTGACTACAATTAGATTTTTACAAAATATTTTACAAAACTGTTAATCTGGAAATCAAAAAATAATAAATTATCACTTCATTCAAATGTTATTGATTAATTTACATACTGTGAAATAAATATACTTAACAAAATATTTTTGCTTTATACAATAAAGTTTCTTTCCTTTATATTTAATAATACTATGTAGTAAGTTTATTTAGATAATATGGCAATAAATATAGTCAAACATGCTTATAAGAAATTCAAAAGTACTAATGAAAATTTTTATTAAAGAGTGAAATGTTTTAAAAATGCATGAATCATTTCCTTCTTATTGAAGTCGAATATTTTAGTTACTTCACAATAAATCAATTCAGTTGTATATGGGTCAATATTCTATAAAGTGCCAAATTGCTCAGTGGAATTTGCTAATTTCGAATTTGATTCAATAAAACAATGTGATACTTATTTTTAAGTATGAATTGGCCACATATGTAAGAAAAAATTAGGGGCAAATTCAAGGAAATCATTTACCCATTGATGTGTACAGCTGAATGCTGATGCTACAGATTTGACTGATGCAGAACTGATGAATTGACTTTTAAGCCCTTGTAAAATAGTAGCAATATCTCTTTTGGAAGCAAAACTTTACTGTTACACACTTGCAAATGAACTTGATCATCACATGAAAAATAAACAAACAAACGATGCTTTTAATGTATAAGTTGATGTTACCATTTGTAGAACAACACATTTGTTATATTTGTAATAAAAAATGTAAACTATCTTATATGAAATCAGAGTAAAAAATTATGGGTAAATCTTGAATAGAACGCATTTTAAGATGCAGTCATGATCTAGTGAGGTTGGAAGTAACCAACACAAGATTGAAAATTTTCTTGGAAGTATGTGTTACTGAATTAGTTTTAAAAGTATGGGATAGGAATATAGTCTATGGTATTTCTCAAAATGCATTAAAGCCATAATGAAACAAGGATTAACATTAAAAAAGTAAGTTAAATAGAGTAGATTGATTCATTGTGTTTTGGGTAAAATGTCATAGTGTGCAAAATTGCTATGATTAACTAAAATCTTAGAACACACAACTGATTTGATTTTTTATGTGTAAAAAATTTGAAATGGGCTAAAAAAATTAAATATTTTAAAGCACAATAAATTGAACTGTTTCAGGTAGTTTGTTCTTAGTGGTTATTCAGGGCAAATACATTTTTTACCTATTCTATTAGCCTGAAGAAGCTCATAATGTCTTCAAAACAATTGTGCCTGTTTTTTTTTTTTTCAAGAAAGTTTTGCAAGCTCTAATTTTTATTTTTAAAAGTATTTGATTACAAGCAAATGGATGCTTAGTGCATAGGAAAAACATTTTTTGGCATTTCATACAGTTTATCCAAAATTGCCTTAGATATTGACACTTTTTAGAAAATTGACCCATGTATAATATTTTATAAAGATAAAAAATTGAAATACCTAGTACCTTTGCATGAAGGTCAATTCCACATAGACGTTTCATTTCTGCCCCAAAATTAAAATCAGATTATTGCCTTTTTCAGAGGATTTTAAATTTTTAAATTATTCATGTGTATTAGTAAAAAACTTTAGATTTCATATAACAATATAAAGGAATAAAAATGCAAGCAATTACATCTTGTTTAATAAAAATGCACTACAAATATAACTGACATCGTAAAAAATGGATACTGTTACATCAGTTACAAAAGCATGTTACGTCAGTTACAAAAGATATTGTAATTTTTGAAATTATAATTGATAAATAAAATATAAATAGATACATGCATTTAGTCTACTAGTTATTTAGTATTGTTTAAAAGCAAAAATGCCATTCTAGGTTTAACATTTTGAAAGTATTTAACTTTTTAACTGAATCAGCAATTACATCTTGTCTAACTACGTTATGTCAGTTACACAATTTTAAAATGAAATTATAGAGGTACATTTATAGCAAGAAATTTTTCTGAAAGTTGCTATATGATAGCCATAGGAAATAAATATTTTAAAGCATAAAGTTTTACTTTGTCATTTTTAGTAAATGTTTCCTGGTATAAAGAAGCCATAAATCTTGTATTGATTGTTACGTCAGTTACAGTGGAACTGACCTGGAACAAATACATTATTTCTAATAATCTGTATAGTTTATAAGAAAACCAAAAGGTAAAATCAGAAAAATCAGAAAAGGTAATTACTTTTGGGTGGAACTAGAAATTTCTTATTTGAAGTACACCATCCAATAGGATGAATGTGAGGCTCTGTACAAAGATTGATCCATTTCTGTCCACCTATTTCATCAAATCCTTCGTACTGCAACAATCCCATATAACCTAATCATTTTTTTTCATTAGTACACAGTTCATAACACCAATGTTTCTTCTGAAATTAGCACACTTCATAGGATGCACAAACAAACAAAATAAATACAATGTTTATGAATCACAGCTCTGTAATCAGGTAAAAAAATAAGATTCTTGGATTTTGATGGATTTACACATTTTAACATTCCTGAATAAGAATAAATTATTTTTTGATGATGTCTGTGTCTATCAATTGGTCAACTATATCTCAAACAAACTGAGTGATTCGAGTGAAATTTGATATGATTAACTTAATAAATTATTTTAAGAGGCTTGTTAATTTTCAAGTAGATTGGATCAGAAGGTCCTAAATTTTTTATAATATTGAAATAAATGTTATAAAAATAACTTTGTTCAGATATACTAATAATAGTTATTTTAAATACCACTTTGTATTTAAAAGCCAATTACATAGTTTTTAATGCACTGACAAGTACCATTAATAAGTATTGCATGCTTTTGACTTAAAACAAAAAAAAATATAAGAAGTTAGCTCAATATTATTAATTGAGTGGATACTTCATTATATTTGTAACTATAAAATGATTACTATGTAGTACTCTTAAGAAAGGGTAATTTTGCATCCTTGCTTGAAAGTTATCATGTTTCGTCCATGAGATATTTGAATATGAATCTTCCTGACATAGAAAGCAATATATTTTGACAGAATTAAGCAATTTCTATGAAATTTAGCATATTTATATTGATCAGTAACTTGTATTTTCCCCATCTCAATTATTAATATATGACATGTTTAAGTTGCAATGTACAATTTGTATTTTTAATTGAAAAAATATATATAAGGTATATAATTGTTCAATAAGATAGTCCCCCGAGTTTTATAAATTCTGACACACACCATGCATTACACAATCTAGTCTTTACCAGTGAGTTCCTAAAAAACATGAAAATGGGAATTTATTAATTGTGTTTAGCGTGAGATAATAGGTTAATTGCTGTAGAAAAATGATAAAAAATGTTTCGAATAGTTAAAATCTCGATTTTACTAGGTAAAGATGACTTTTTTTTCACTCTCCTAATTAAAGCTGGTTTAAAAACAAAACTTTAGGTTTTGGCCAACCCTGCACAAAATGGAATTATAAATATTGTGAGAAAAACAGGAAAGGACTCAAAATATAAAGTCTTGCACTGGGGAGGTGGGGGCAAATTCTATGGGTTTATAAAAATCAGATTTTTGTTTTTAGCTTGCTGCATAATTTTATAAATAATAAAAAAATAAATGTTGTGAAGTTGCTAGTAGGCATTAAGCAGCACAATTTTAATGAAGAAAAAAAGTAACATATGATTCAACACCACTTAGTGGTTAACTTTGATCCTGCTTCACAAATTTAGAGGAAATGTTGCACAAAATTATGAGAAAATGAATATTAAACAAAATTTTTACCAGCAACTTTAACAACAAATGCTACCCAATAGCGGCAGGGAGATGTAGTGCAGCATGTTTTACAATCAGGACTTCTGACTTCAACATAAACACCAGCTGTTACACAATCCCAACAATCTGATAATGCAACCTGAAAAATAAATTTTACAGAAAAATGTTAACACAAGCTATATTTATAAAGATTATTATGTGTATGTTCCTCGTGAATTGTGACTTATCAAAAAACCACCAAATTATGAGATTTGAAATTTTTTTTATTTGAATGAATGTAAAAATAATTTTCTCTTAAATCTTCACAAATCTGGGAATCATAATACCAATATTTTTTAAAAATATTTTATTAATAATTTTGTGATTATTTTTAAATCAAATATGACTTTCTGGAAATTTAATTAAAATAAACTTTTCCTTCTTTTACTATACTGAATATTAATTTGCTTTGACTATTACTTTATTCAAGAATTTTTCATTCCTACAGATATTATTCATTGCATATTATTTTGAGAAATATTCTAAGCTATTTATGAAACTGTACAATAACAGGGTTAAAGACATAGAAGATATAAATTTAAAATATTACAATCTTTTCAATAAATCAAATATTTTGAAATATGCATATAAATTGGTAGTGAAATAGCCAGAACATATAAGAATGCCATAAGTTCAAAAAAAATATTTGAAATAAAACTAATAGACAAAATACGAGTAGAGAAATACAAAAGGTGATGGATTCATGGAATAGATGGTGATGCAAGAGAAAGTGAAACTAGATAAGTTGCTATTAGGCTATCAACAGCAACCATCAGGAACCCATTCTTACATATGACCATAGGTCAGAAGAAGCTGTAGCACTGAGAATGAGGATGATTTCTATTTAAATTAAAGAAAAAACTATTTTTAACACTTTACAACATAGTTGAAAAGTGTTTATGACTTTGTTCATTCTGTATGTCTGTCCGTTAGCATGAGGTTACTAGGCATGAGGTTAGCATGAGTAAGGGTGTAATTATTATTTTAAATAAAAATTAAAATAATAATTATACCCTTTATATGAAGAGATCACATGACCATTATATGATGATGAGTGACCCACTTCAAAATAAAATATGGCATCCATCTTGTGTCTAAATCGTGATTTTTAAAATTCTTTTTAATTTATATTTAGTGTTGTATCTGTAATAAAACCACTTTATTTTTGCTTAATTTCTGTGCATCTGTATTCTGAAACAACACAATTACAATATATTTGAGTTTAATTGATCATCAAACTTTGATTATTTCTACATGATGTTCATTCTGTATGTCTGTCCGTTAGCATGAGAACTGCCGTAAAAATAGCTTTATCAAAATAAAATTTTAGTGTGTTGTTCAGATGATCTGTGGGACCTATAGGAATACAAATGAATAATATCACCCAATTAGTTTTGAATTGAACCCGGGTTGAAAAAATGAAATACATTGAAGCCTATGGAACCTAATTTTTCAAACATTTTTTAAGCGAATTTAAAATTCACAAATTGCTTTGAAAGTTTTAGGAAATATTCAAATAATCCCATAAAATATATAAAAAAAATTTTCAGCAAAATATATTCAGTAGTTTTTAAATAAAAATTAAAATAATAATTACACCCTTTATATGAAGAGATTACATGACCGTTATATGATGAGAGAATGTGACCCACTTCAAAATAAAATATGGCATCCATCTTGCATCTAAATCGTGATTTTTAAAATTCTTTTTAATTTATATTTAGTGTTGTATCTGTCCTAAAACCAATTTATTTTTGCTTAATTTCTGTGAATCGATATTCTGAAACAACACAATTACAATATATTTGAGTTTAATTGATTATCAAACTCTGATTATTTCTACAACGAAACCTAATTTTCACTTATGGAGAACGTAAACAGATTAGGCTGTAAGATAAGTTATATAAGAATTGCTAAATTTCTTTAACGCAAAATTATTTTTTTCTGGAGTCTGCAATATAGATGACATGAATGAAACATTCACTGATTTTACATAGAGAAGCAGATGATTTAATGGACTTTTTCAATGAAGTTTTATGCATAGAGTTAAATTACTTTTACTTCCATGGTTTTAAGTTTTTAAGTTGAATAAATTATTGTAGTACTGTGATGAATGAAATAAAAATGTATGAATGAAATATTTACTGCTTTTACACAGAGAGACAGACACGGCCGTCATCTCCTGCTCATCTCCTAGCTGCTCATCTCCTAGGACAAGTCGGATGGTCTGGGTCTTCCACAGAGAGCCAGGTGCTTTATATTTTGATGACGTCATTTCAATCAAGTTCGTTTTTTTTTATGAAGTTTTAAATTTTCAAATATAATTAATTATTACAGCATTGTGATAATTTTAAAAATATTACCACTGAATGTATCGTATTTTAGAGATGTTTAAATAAAATTAGAGTTGGAAAGTGTTTCATAATCAATGCTTTATGCATGATTGATCTTTCTTGTTTATTTCATTAAACTATATGTGATGGTTTACAGGAACAGGATCCAGTTATCAAAAATTTTTAAATTACATCTAGAGCATTGTTAATTACTTACATTTATTTAGGCTGATTCTAAAAAACAAAACTCCATGGTTTATGATAACTACAACCCATCTTACAATTTTTTCATTATTAGGCAGTTAGAATATTAAATCAAAGAGAAACAGCTTGAAAGTTTTTGGGGTAATAGCAAAGTAGGCTGGTGAGTTTCACCCCATTGGTTTAATCCATTGTATTTTTATATTTAATTTTTTTTTTTAATTTAAACTGTAGTTTTAATCAAGGTTTAATACATGGTTCTCATTTTCTTTTTTCAAAATATCAAGGTTAACCCAGATGACAGAACAAGAAAATAATTTCTTGAAATTGGCAATATGCACATCATAATGAAAATGTTTCCTGTATTTGAGGAGAATTTAGCTACTGAAAACAAAAAAGGGTGTAGTTGAGTTGGTGCAATGGTTATAAGGAAAAGTTTAATTTTTTTTTTTTTAATTTTACATCCAATTCAAATGAATTTATCGCAGAATGTTTATAATGATGAAATAATTAAGCATTTAAAAAAATCAAAATAATAACTCTAAAATTGAGAAAGTAAAAATTTTGCATTTTGAACCATAGTTTTTCTCAAGTCAGATATCTTATTTGTTGATTTCTGTTTGTATCTCTTGAACTCAAAAAAGTAACTGCTCAATATATTTAATTTGAAAATGACAAGATTTTGTTCACATTTCAACCTTTTTTAAAAAAGCATATTGTTTTGGGAGGTTAGTAATGAATTTCGCTACTGTGTGAAGCTTCAATTTTCCACTACAAGTGATATAGACAGATAAACTTCTTTATTTATTATGAAAATGATTGGAGTGGTTACACAAATTATAATCTATTATGATAATTCATTATTATTTTTTTTTTTTTTTTTATGCAAAATTTAAATACACAATAATTATTACTAAATTTATACAATGAAATTGCACACAGATAAATCATAAACAAATTCATAACAAATAAATATTCCTATATAAAAATAAAATATAAATTGACCTAGTAAAATCAACTTACATGCTTAAAACAAGATACAGGAGCAGCGATAAATTTTGGTTTCCTCAAATACACTCTCCAATCAAAAGAACCTAAAAGAATTTTTTTTGTTAAAAATATGTTTTTGCACAGCATTATACACAAAAAAATTCTTTTAATGTCAATGAAAAAGTACAAAAAAATTTATATCAAAGTGAAGTTGTATTTATTTGTCTTTAAAAATGACAAAAGAAAATCATAATTTGTTTTCTTTTTCATATTTTGAAAGATAAGAATTTTACTTTGAAGGTGTAAAAATTTGAAGCCAGTATCTCGAAAAGAGATGGAGTTAAATTAAAAATGAATGATATGCAAAATTCTTGGATAATTCGAAATCCTCTATTTTTCTTTTTAAAATTCTGCATAAAAAATAAAAAGAAATTCTTGATTTTTAGGAAAGACTTGCAATATATTTGACTTTAGTTTAAAAAAAGATCCAGATCTTGAGTTGAAATAAAGAAGCAAAAATTAATTTTATAGGATACAAATTCTTGATATTCTTCAGTTCTTTGTAATTAAAAATGCACATAAAAAATATCAACTTTTTGATAATTTGGGTCTCTAGAGTCCACACCAATATCTGATTCTAGTTTTAAAAAAATCAAGAGTCTAACTTGATTTTCTAATTAAAAGATAGATTTTTTGCTAGTCCCCCCCCCCACACACACACACACACACACAATAGGATTTTTACACAAATTTTAAAACCTATTATGTTCCTCAAATTTTTAAAACTTTTGAGCTACTTTCCAAATCAATAGACACATAGAAAAAATATGCATGTTTCTGGGCCAAGTAGAAGTTTTGGAATTAGCGAGACATAGGACATACAATTTATCATGCTTTGAGAGTAAGAAGATAATGCACCAAGAAATTTAAATAGTAAATGCTTTTCAGTTAGGTGACACTAATATACCATCAAAATATATCAGAAGTATTGTCTGTTCACGGTTCTGGCCAGGGTTCTATAATCATGGGGGAAATCCCCCTTTAGCTTGGATTTTGAGAGGGATTTTGAAATTTCAAGAAATTAAAAAAATTTGCAACAAAATACAAAACTTACTTTCTTTACTAAAAATAATGAAACAAAAATTCACAAAAATATTTATATTTTTTCAATTTTAAGATCATCTTTAAATCATTATCGATTAATTTCCTCCATTTTTCCTTTTTTTAAAAATTTTTGTTTATGGACCATGCATATGTAGATTAAAGTTGAGCAACAATACATAATGTCATGATTGTGGCATCTGTCCTGAAAAGCACAGTTTCAAACAAAAGTCCACACGCACTATTGGACACCTGCAAATTGCCATGTAATGTGTGAGTAAGACATACGCATGACTGGAATTAGAAGTGAATAAACTTTTTCACGATCTCCGCAATTCAATTATGCAATATGTAGTGCAAGTGCAGAAAATGCTCGATTGCAGTTTTCGGTTTCATTAATGGTCTTTTGTTTTATGTAATTTAAGGGGGTAAATTTCACCCTCAGTTTATTTTATAACAAGAAATTTGAAATTTTTATGCACATTTTGGACATATGCCCCCACAAACAGGAACATTGCTGCTGTTTTTAATATGTTAGATGATCATTACAGATCTCTTTTTAATCAATCAAGAAACATGGGATTTTCCCAGAGACAAGAGTGAAAGAAATTTTATTTCAAAGCAATATTTGTATAATGTCATAGAAGAGTCTCAGTAAAAATACCCATGCTCTAAAAATCCAAACAAAACAACAATTATTAGTAAAGAATTTTTGAAAAACTGGATATGTTGCATACAAAGCAAGAACAGACAGGCTTTCCAATTTAAAGCAGGCATTGCTAAAATATTTTAATGTTACACTCATAAGAATGGCTAGAGAAATATTAATTCTAAATAATAATTTCATTCTAGGAATAAACTGTGTTGTTGAAAGGTTTCAATGAACTTTTCTGAAACTCTTCAATGAGAAGTCTCGTTAAAATAGCTAGCGAAATATTGCTTGTGATTACTGATATTTATTGCAATAAAATCTGAAAATATAATGTAAAAGTAGAGTAAATTAATATGAGAAAATGGGTTAATAACTTTTCAAAAGTGAAGCTATTGACTGCTAAGAAAATTTCTAGTTTAGAGGTATGTATACTACATATTCATGTACTGGGATGGCAATATTTCTCCGCAGTTCAATTGGTCTAATTTGAGCAGTTTAGCATTTCATTTAAACTAAAATATGTTAAATGTACTTTGCATGTATTTTACTAAATGTTTTCCTTTATAAGACATTTTCATTTAGATATCATGAAAATTTGGTTATTTTTATGAATACAATCGGAAAAAAATGGCTTGTCAAATATGAATAAAATTTGATCGTAAATTTTTTTTTAACAGGAAAAGAAGTATTACCAAAACATTAGTTGCATTTTTGTAGTTGCGCTAAAGCTGTCATCAGCTTTTACCTACTCTGACCATTAATCTATTTCTGTTTATTAAGAAAAATTCACAATAATCAATCTTATTTAAATATCAGAATCTAAGCAAAAAATATCTGATGTGGGCAGCACATGACTTTCCTGCAATGAATTTACTTCTTTAACGGTGAAAAAGTGATGAAAAAATCCACGGCAGTGTTTGTAACATTAAATTGTACATTTGGTACTTTTCTAGATGACAATATATAAAACTATGTCGTATCTAATAACTTATATTTTATGCAACTCTAAATTAACAATTATCAATATTGATATTATCCTCAATGAGCAATATAGTCCATATATTTAAATATTTTATTAATAAATTCATCAATTAGGCATCATTTTCATTAACTTGGCATCATTTTTGCAATTTTACCATATTTTCGTCAATATGGGGCTAAATATCACCAAGTTGGAGATATTTAGAAAGAGCATTTCTTATATAATAAAACGTATATGCATCATATGATGGAATTAAAAACATACAAAACATTGCATCCCATTTGGGGTCATTTTTATCAATTTGGCAACATTTTTATCAAATTGGAAACATTAAATAAAAGTCACTAACTTGGCGATATGCTACCAAAATTCGTTGCCAGAATTCCGCGCCAAGCGTTACAGATGGAGAAATAAGTTATTCTTATCTTCTTTCCAAAATAATGAAATTTCATCAATTAATTGTCATTTTCATTAATTTAGAGTTATTTTTATCAATTTGGTGACATTCGCCAAGTTGGTGGTATTCTGTCAAATTGATCAAGAAAATTTTGACTTTTTATTGAAGAGACCAAGATTGAATTGACCAAGATATTGAATTTTCATTAGTCTTCATTTTCATTGATTTAGCACCATTTTTATCAATTTGGCAACATTTTTATCTATTTGGCGATATTTTCTTCAATTTAGTAATATTAAAAAAACTCGCCAAGTTGGCGATATTCCGCCAAAGTTTCGCTAAGCATTGTGGATGCAGAAAAAGATACATCTTATGATAGATAAAGAACTAATAGTATCAAATTAGAATGCTATTACCCAAAGTGTCTTCTCTCGTGAATGAAACGAGCAAGATCTATGAGAATGATGATAACAAATTTATCGCATATTACATATGAAAAGTGATCGGATTTCACAATAGTCAATACTTTTCATGAATTTTTTGATAAATTTATTTGAAAAATGTGCAATATCTCGAGAACGGTTCATGCTAGCGTTCTAAAGTTTGTCAATCGTTTTCTAATGAAAAATTACGTGAGAAATGATTATTTACGTAACTTTATTGAATGCTTTTTATATTTTGATGATTTTTTCAAAATTTCATTTCAAAGTTTAGGTGGGTTCTGAACAATCGTTTGCGTGTAAAAACAATAAACTTCCAGTATTTACGGATTGTGATTTTTGTACCAAATTTTGTTCAAATCACTTTATTCATTCATGAGATATCGTCTCCACAGATTCTCTCACACACACACAGACATCACCTCAAAAACATCTGATTCGTGTTCAGGGATGCTGAAACGTGCTCTCCCGTCGAAAACTCGACCTCGTCACAATACTTCCCTTATACATTATGTATATAAGGAAAGTAATAAACGGCATTATCAGTTATTTCAAAATAATATTGACGATCATTCTGAAAATATAGCAGGTAATGCCAGAATAGACGAAAAGATGGATCGAATTATTACAAAAATATTGGTAAAAGGAGTGGTGTTCAAATGCGATTTTCCCACTGAACAAGTGTTTCAAAAAATTATTTTTTTACCATCAGCCATATTCTTAACTCAGTTTCATACGACACGGAAAATTTAAAATAACTATATGGTGTTTTCTTATTTTGAAAAATCAATTTTATTTAAAAAACTGAACATTAACAAACACAACACAACACAACACATGACGCACATGTCTCAAAACAAAAACACTGATTATTGTTGCCAATTATATCAAATTATAATGTATACGCGGTATACAGTTAAATTTTGACCAGACATAAAAGAACATTTTGAAACAGGATTCTAGAAGCCAGCATAGGCGGGAGCAACCTGACACGTAACATGTCAATCAAACTCTTTTACTTTCCAATTTCCTTTCCTTACATCCAACTCCAAGCTGCGTCCATGTTGTTGTGTTACTATTTCAGTTTGAAACAGCATTCGATAAGTTAGTTATTTGCTGATTATTTATGCATGCAAGTAATTGTCTTACTTCATAGAATTTCGGAAACATGTCTACGTAAGTAAAACATAGTAGTTTTCTAGTTACGTATGTAGAAACTTATATAGTAGTTTCTTCCATATGTATTCATATTGGAGCATTATTATAAAAAAGTATTCATATTTCGGCACATAATGTAATTTTTGATTTATTTCTGCGAGCTGGATATTTTTCTTTGAATTAGATGGATTTAAAAATATTTGATTCATTGTAAAAATTTATTTTGCTGGCAATTCTGAAAGTATTCTTAAAGTCATTTTATTCATTAATATTGTTTTGTGTTGAATTTGAGTTCCTTTTACACTCATTTCCAGAAGTTGAGTAACAAAAATAAAAATTAGCATATTCGGCGAAAAACATGTAGCCACAAAATTTGCACACATGGCAGGTACACGCACGGGGAAACTAGTCCGCATAAAACATTTAACATCGGCCTGTTTTGTGCAGAGCCTGAATCTCCGCATTACGGATTCCAGAAAAAAAATCGAAATAGTCAAATTTAAAAAAATGAGTCGTGTGATCATTTAAGTCACGCCAGGTTATGGGAGGTAAGAGAGCGTCTCGAAGGGGGTCAGCTACAGTCGGAAATAACCCGAGCCCTAAATGTTAATTATTGTCATTTGCTACCTGTGGAATTGGTATCAAAGAGAAAGCCCAGTGTCGCAAAGACCAGTAACTGGACGTCAAAGGGTCACAACTGCTCAGGATGACAGTTTCTGTGTCTGCAAACACGAAGCCATAGGTCTATCAATCACTGCACACTAGCTTGCTTCTGACCTTGTAAAGGCGGCAGAAAGAGCGGTATCTCGACAAAATGCTTACAGACGGCTACTTGTAGGTCAGTTACCTGCAAGATGACATATGGTTTGGATCCCACTGACGCCCTCGCACAGAGGGGCTGGATTCCAAAACAATGGGGATACTGTGCTCTTTACGAATGAGTCTTAGGCGTAAAGAGTGATTCACGTCTGTTGGCATGGAGAACGCCTGGAACTGGTTATCATGCTAGTAATGCACGGATACAGCAGTGGTTTGGGTAGGGATTATTATCCGCGTCGGCTCTGATCACCACATCTTCCCAAGCGATACTATGACTACAGTGCGGTATAGAGATGACATCCGTACTCAATATGTTTGTTCATTTCTTGGAGCCATGGGTCCTGATGGTAGGACGATACAGCGCGAGTTCACAGAGCTGGCATTGTCGACAAGTACTTAGAATCTGAGATTCTGCTCCTTGATTCGGAGCATGGCTTCCGAGAGCGAAGGTTATGTGTACGAGTCCCCATCAAAAAATGACGGTGTGATTTCCCGGTCGCGCTGGAGAATGTGTAGCGATGCAGGTGACAGCACTTGAGAGTGCTGGCTGAACCAGTGATCGTAGAAAAAATACCGTCAGTATTATAAGTAATGGACTTGAAAAAGAAGGTGATGGCTTTAGAAAACAAGTTGATTGTTAGACAAATGGCGCGGAAAAGCCAAGCAAAAAAGATAGAGTTTGCTGAGATGCGAAGGAGGATGGATCAGATGAATGATGAACTTGAAAAGATGACTGGACTTCTAATCTGTGGTAAGTATAGTTTATCTATACCCCTCACCCCTTCAACTATTGAGGAACTGGCTCCTAAAGCCACTGTTGATCTAGATCTAAATTCTGCTATAAATAAGGAAACTTCAAAAACTAAAAGTAACTTACATTCAACCAATGAGAAATTTCAAAATCCAAAGCAATGGAACTTAGAAGTAAAATTGATTAGGCCGCCCTAGAGGCAACCAAACAAATCGAAAACTTCTAACTAAATAATACTGCTCAAAAGGATAAAAATAACCCTAAAAATAATGATTATGTAAAACAATCGAAGAAAAGGACATTCAGTGGAGAATGGACATTCAGTCTACGTACTTTCACTGATGCCGACGGGTTCATCCACAAGGCCTCTCGACCTGCAACTGATACAGTGCCGACAAAGGATTATGAACCGGCCAATAAGAAATCAGCAGACGAAAAGACCGGACCCGTAAAGAACGAGTCCATGGCAACAGTCCCCCCCTCTTCCGACCATGCCTTCGCTGTTAAATCTGACAATCCCTCCCCTCTTCCGACCACGCCTTCGCTGTTAAGCAACGCTTCACAGCTTGACTGGTCCTCCATTCTCTTCAATTTAAAGATATTTGCATTTGAAATTGTTCCGGTTTTAGATCGACAATTTTTTAGAGTTTTTGTAAGAAACGACGATGAGTTCAGGAACTGTACTAATCACCTGAAGAAAATAGGAGTACAGTTCCAAACTTACAATTTCAGCGAGACCGACCAGTCACGGATATTAATTGAATCACCAAATCAATGAATGTTATGGGCTTTTCAATTCTAAACAACTTTCCGCTGACCAAGAGAGGAAGTAAACAGCCCCTCCCTCTTTATTACCCCCAGATAACACCCGGAACTAACTCGGAAGATTTATATGCAATTGGCCGTTTATTGGGCACGGAAGTGAAGCTGAAGCCCTACACTGGATGCAAAGGCTCTGCTAGCCAATGTTATGGTTGTAATGGTTTCTACAGGTATCATAGCAGCCTGACATGCCATCTCCCATTGCGCTGTGTTAAGTATGGAAAACCCCATACCTCCAAGGCATGTAAAGCCAACTATCTTTTCTGCTGCAGCGGACAACATGCTGCTAATTGGCGCGGTTGCCCGAAGAACCCGTGCAGCTCATCCGTGACCAATAAAAATAGGGCACCCCACCAGACATTTACTGCTAACTCTAGTTACCCCCTCCAGGATTAAAACCTGGGAACCAAGGTCGTCCTTTTCGAACCGCTGGCATTAAACCAAATGTCAAGTTTTCTGCAATCGTTACTGGCAAAACCCAGGAACATGCCGCCCTCCCCTGTCAAAATTCCCGATCAAATTGTTGAGCCGTCGTCGCTACTCAAATCTTCAAATCTAGCAGCATGTTGCAGCGGACAACATGCTGCTAATTGGCGCGGTTGCCCGAAGAATCCGTGCAGCTCATCCGTGACCAATAAAAATAGGGCACCCCACCAGACATTCATTGCTAACTCTAGTTACCCCCTCCAGGATTAAAACCTGGGAACCAAGGTCGTCCTTTTCGAACCGCTGGCATTAAACCAAATGTCAAGTTTTCTGCAATCGTTACTGGCAAAACCCAGGAACATGCCACCGCCCCCCCTGTCAAAATTCCCGATCAAATGTTGAGCAGTCGTCGCTACTCAAATCTTCAAATCTACGGTTGACAGCACCAGTGCTGTCAACTATTTCGACTTTTGTTATCTCTCTTGGCTATGAGAAATTCTCATAACAAGGAATTGTTACTTGCTACGTTCGAAAGAGCGCCCCCTGAACTGCGCAAATTGATCTCATATGGTTTGTCTACAAGAGCTATGATGCTCTTGCTAGATAAGCAAGAGCATCATAGCTCTTGCTTATCTAGCAAGAGACACCCCCCCCCCCTCAGGCCATTTACCTGGCTTCGCCATGTTCTCTATTTCGGAAACCCGTATCTTGCAGTCTCTCAAAGTCGGCTTCTGGAACGCCAATGGAATGCGTTCTAAGTTCGAAGAGGTGCGTGACTATGTTATAGATAATAATTTTGACATTTTTATAATCAACGAAACGCATCTGACTCCCCCCCAGCAATCTGCAACTATGCAGGTTATTTCACGTACTGATCATCCAGAGCTGGGGGGGGGCGAGCCGGCACTACACTTTATGTTAAAAACAACATACCTCACCATAGGTTAAATGTCCCGCTTTCACGAAGCTTGAGGCTACAGCTATCAAAGTCACTATATCAAATTTGGTCCCGATTACATTTGCTTCAGTGTATATCTCTACAGTAAATAAATTCTAATGATTTTCCTACTACCGAACTTGAAGCTTTTCTTGGACTTAGACGTAATATTATTATCGCTGGTGACCTAAATTCACGCCACTGTTCTTGGGACGTAGCTTTGGAATAGATATGGCATCATTCTAAATCGATTGGCCCAGTGCGCCAACTTCTGGATTATAACTCCACCCACTTTCTTTACAGGAAGGAACCCAACTATAATTGATTTGGCACTTTTTAAAAATATTCCTTTTCATCATACGATCAGCGTAGATACAAATCTGACATCTGATCACCTTCCTATAATACTGGCCCTTAATTTTAATAGTTTATCTTTAGAATATCTAGCGGAGCTATTTACAAATTGGGATGACTTTCGTCATATCTTTGATAACTTTAGTACTGCCCCCCCCCCATCAAAATTATCAGCACGAACAATATTGAGAAATGCGTCCAGGATTTTAATCACTTACTGCTAAAGGCGGTAGCTGCAGCCTCGAAACCAAATCATTCTCGACCTAATTATCACTTCTTTCCGAGTGAAATTAAAGACAAAATTATGCAGCGAAATCGGTTACGGAGAGATTGGCACCGCACCAGGTACACAATTTACGGCGCACAACTAAGTAAGCTCCATAACGATGTCAAGTCTATGATTAGAACACACACCCAGCAACGCTGGCGAACTCACCTTGAGGGACATACACCTACGAATCAGTCTTTGGCGAACAGCTAAAAACATGAAATCCACGAAAACTTCAATTCCGCCCATTAATGGCCTACACGGACTCTCCCAGACTGCGGAGGAAGAAGCTAATGCTATTGCAGACAGCTTGGAACTCCAATTTTCACGACACACAGACCCAAACTTCAGACATATTTACACAGGCACTTTACACGAATTCCAACAGACCAATCAGAATGCACCAAACTTACAAACAGAAAAGGACTTGGAAAGCATACACTTGGCTGAAGTTCTACACATCATAGAGAGCGGGCGCGGTAGCCCATTGGTTAGCGCGCTGGAGTTGCACTCGGTAGGCCCGGGTTCGATTCCAGCCACTGCCAAAACTGCCGCCGTGTTCACGCGGAGTACGATCACGTTAAACATGTGGGTCCGTAAGTCCTTCCGAGAGGTTGGTGGTAGGGGAAGGAGGGTACGGTCCCTGTGGATGCTTCCCCCACTGGGTTCCGGTCTAAATTGGGTGGCACTTCCCGGCCGTCCAAACAGTTACCTTACACCTTTCTGGTAGGTCGGACGGTCTGGGTAACAACAACAACAACATCATAGAGAGCCCCCGGCCGTCCAAACAGTTACCTTACACCTTTCTGATAGGTCGTACGGTCTGGGTCTCAACATCATAGAGAGCCCTCCGGCTGTCCATTTTGCTGTTCTATGTCCTCGGATGAGCCGGACGGTCTGGACTTTCGACATCATAGATAGCCCGGCCGCCCATCTTGCTGCTCCATGTCTTCGGACGAGTCGGAGGGCCTGGGCTTTCGACATCATAGAGAGCATCAAGTTAAAGAAATCACCCAGCCTTGATAAAATCAGTAATAGAATTATTAAAACTCCCCCTATTACTTATGTTTGCTGGCTTAACGTGCTTCTAAATCATATATTGGATTTTCACTTCTTTCCCCAGAGTGCGAAGACTGCCGACGTCATCCCTCTTTTAAAAGCTAACTAAAATTCAAATCTAGCAGAAAGCTATAGACCAATTAATCTCGTGTATACACGAACACGATATTATGAACACGTGCATAGGATGAAATATGAAATGGATAACAAATAATCTTTTTATTTAAATAAAAATAAATTAGATACCTTGTGAACGTAATCCCTTTCTTCTGGTAATCCATGTCTTGAAAGAATTGATTGACTTAACAAATAATCTTTTTGCACGCTACTACGCTACAAGAAAATATGGCTGTAAGTCTGTGTAAGTGTTTCATTCAGGGCTACATAGGGTTATATTAACATAATGTCTTGGTGGAAATGTCACTGACCATTTCTGACCATCACCAAGCATGCCAACTTTGATATTGGATTTCAATTAGGTCGATGATGCAGGGCGCTGCGGTAGCGACTGAAGCGTCTATATATATTAGTCTGTGAGTACAGCCATCCCAAGATGAAGACGGTACAACACCAGCCGATTCTGACCTCTACGCAGCACCCAACAACCGGAGTGCACAAGTGTATCCATATATTACTATACAAAAATCTACTAAATGGACATTTGCTATTTTCAGAGGTGGAGGTATGGGTCCTTCGGACCCAGGCACTCCGAAAGGAAGCATCTTGGCTCTTGACTTGGCTTACAATCAGAAACTATGCAGATCATCCACCTGGAATTTCATCGAGCTTGTATGGGTACAGTTGCAAAAACGGGAAAAAACCGGGATTTTCGGGAATAGAATTTTGAAAGTTTCCAAAAAGTGGGAATTGTCAAACATTGCATTTTGAAATGCAAAAGAAATGTGTATAACCCAAAACTAATATTTATTTATTACACTCGGAATTATAAATAGCTGAAGCATGGAAAATTACACGAGATTTGTTAGATCCACGAAAAATATTTAAATTGTGTGACTTTATTATTATATATAAGTAAAAATGAAAATTAATTTCACACACAAATTGTAATTTAATTTGTCAATATCTTAAAAGCAAACACACTTTCGAACATAAAATTTTAGTCCCGGGTACTAAGTCGAGCTGCGGGCCCTAGCTAAAACCAAGGGGGGTTACCTTTTTTAACACGTTACAACACAGTTGAAAAGTGTTTATGACTTTGTTCATTCTGCCTGTCTGTCCGTTCGCACGATAACTGACGTAGAAAAGACTTTATCAAAATGAAATTTTAGTATGTTGTTCAGACGGTCTGTGGAACATATGGGAATATAAATTAATAATATCACCCAATTAGTTTTAGATTGAACCCGGGTTGAAAAAATGAAATACATTGAACCCTTATGGAACCTAATTTTTCAAACATTTTCTAAGCGAATTTAAAATTCACAAATTGCTTTGAAAGTTTTGGGAAATATTCAAATTATCCCATAAAAAAAAAAGAAAAAAATTCAGCAAAATATATTCGGTAGTTTTTTAAATAAAAATAATTAAAATAATAATTACACCCATATTATATGAAGTGATCACGTGACCCACTTCAAAATAAAATATGGCATCCATATTGCGCCAAAATCGTGATTTTTAAAGTTTTTTTAAAATTATATTTAGTGTTGTATCCGTCCTAAAACCGCTTTATTTTTGCTTAATTTCTCTGCACCTATATTCTGAAACAACTCAATTACAATATATTTGAGTTTAAATGATCACCAAACTTTGATTATTTCTACAACGAAGCCTAATTTTCAGTTATGGCGAATGTAAACACATCAAGCTGTAAGGTGAGTTGTATAAGAATTGCTGAATTTCTTTAACGCAAAATTATTTAGCTCCTGGAGTCTGCAATATAGCTGATATGAATGAAACATTAATTGATTTTACATAGAGAAGCAGACGATTTTATAGCAGACTTTTCCATGAAGTTATAAGCATAGAGTTAATTTACTTTTACCTCCATGGTTTTAAGTTTTTAAGTAAAATAAATTATTCTAGTATTGTGATGAATGAAAGGAAAAGAATAAAAGCGTATGAATGAAACATATACTGCTGTTATATCGAGATCCGGGCGATTTATATTTCAATGACGACATTTGAATAAAGCTCATTTTTTGATAAAGTTTTAACTTTTTAAATATAACAAATTATTGTAGTATTGTGATAATTTCAAAAATATTATCGCTGAATATATCGCATTTTAGAGATGTTTAAATAAATTGCATTGCAGTTGGAAAGTGTTTTATAATCAATGCTTTATGCATGATTGATTTTTCTTGTTTTCTTTTATGTATTATTTAGGGGTAGAGTTGAATTTAATAAAATATATCAAGTATGAGGTTAACAGAATATAACGCAGAAAAATAACACAGCTTATACAATCTAACAAAATATATCAAGCACGAAATATACCACAATATAACACAGTTTATGAAAGATCGTTCATATGATGGCAAGTGGTGTGTGCATTTCATTTTAAACGAAATATTTTTATACTCAGTTGCACACGTATTTAGCATAGTCATACGATATTTTGGAAAAATCAGAAGTGACATCTCCGGAACCAGAAGTATAAAGCATTAGCGACCCCTATTCCCTGCAAAAATTCGATGCTGAATCCATATTAGTCATTATCTAAGCTATTACTACAGCCAATCCCGACAAATAGGTATTGTAAAGAAAAATTGTAATACTTTTAATCGGAAGTGACATCTGTAGAACCTAAGGTGGAAATCATTAATGAATTCTAACACCTAAGCAATTTTATATTGAACCCATATCAGTAATCATTTAAGCTCTATCTATAGCTGATTTTGAGAAATAAATGTTCGAAAGGAAATGGATTTTTTCTTATCCAGGGAAAAGAACTGGAAGTGAAAATCCTTAGAAAATCCTCAACCCTACCCTTACTGAAATTCGATGCTAAATTGATATCAGTCATCATCTAAGCTGTATAGACAATCAAAATATACGTTTCAAGGAAATGTTCTGAATCGTAAGATAAAAAACCGCAAGTAGAAATCCTTAGAAAACCAAATTCCAGAGGGGGCAGGAGGTTCCTTACTTCCTCTGAAATATGATGCTGAATAAGTCATCATCTAAGCTCATTCTTAAAAAATCTGATGTGAGCAGCACATGACTTTCCTTATATAATGCAATGAATTTACTACTTTTAAAGTAAAAAAAATCTGATGTGGGCAACACATGACTTTCCTTATATAACGTAATGAATTTACCACTTTTACAGTAAAATAAATAGGTTTTTCTTATAGTAGATACTAATATTCTTTCCAAGATATTGAATTTTCGACAATTAGTCGTCATTGATTTAGCGTCATTTTTATCCATTTGGCGAGATTTTCCTTAATTTGTCAACATTTCAAAAAGTCGCCAAGTTGGCGATATTCCGCCAAAATTCGTCGCCAAAATCTCGCCAAGCATAATGGACAAAGAAGTAAGTTATTCTTACAGCAGATAAATGAATATTGGCGTTCAAATACAAAAGCATTACTCAAAGTATCTTTTTTCATGAATGGAACGAGCTAGATCTACGAGAATGATGTCATCCAATATATCGCATGGTATTACTGAAAAGTGAACATGTCTCTCAAGAGGAAATATTTTTTTTTTATTTTATATGACTTTCTGATAATTTTTTTGAAAAATGTGCAATATCTCGAGAACGGTTCATGTTAGCGTTCTAAAATTTATGTCAATCGCTTTCTAATGAAAAATTACATAAGAAATGTCTATATGCGTACCTTTATTAGTGGTTTTGAGTTTTTGACTATTTTTTCCAAATTTCATTTGAAAATTTAGGGGTGTTCTTAACATTCGATTGTGTATAAAAACAATAGGCTTCCAGTGTTTACGGATTGTGATTTTTGTACCAAATTTGGATCGAATCGGTCCATTCGTTTATCAGTTATCGTCTTCACAGACTCTCTCACACACACACACACACACACAGATATCACTTCAAAAATGTTTGATTCGTGATCAGGGATGCTTGAAGCGTGCTCTCCCGTCGAAAACTCGATTTCGAATTTTCGACCCCGTCACAATACTTTCCTTATACATTATGTATATAAGGAAAGTAATAAGATTTTCTTATAGTAGATACTAATATTCTTTCCAAGATATTGAATTTTCGACAATTAGTCGTCATTTTCATTGATTTAGCATCATTTTTATCCATTTGGCGGAATTTTCTTTAATTTGGCAACATTTCAAAAAAGTCGCCAAGTTGGCGACATTCCGCCAAATTTGTCGCCAAAATCTCGTCAAGAGTTATGCACTAAGAAAAAAGTTATTCTTACAGCAGATAAATGACTATTGGCGTTCTAATGCAAAAGTATTATTCAAAGTATATTTTTTTATGAATGGAACGAGCTAGATCCACGAGAATGATGTCACTCAATTTATCGCATGGTATTACATATGAAAAGTGAACATGTTTCTCGATAGGAATTTTTTTTTTTATGTGACTTTTTCATAATTTTTTTGAAAAATGTACAATATCTCGAGAACGGTTCATGTTAGCGTTCTAAAATTTATGCCAATCGTTTTCTAATGAAAAATTACATAAGAAATGTCTATTTGCGTAACTTTATTAGCGGTTTTGATTTTTTGACGATTTTTTCAAAATTTCATTCGAAAATTTAGGGGGGTTCTGAACATTCGATTACGTATAAAAACAATAGGCTTCCAGTGTTTACGGATTGTGATTTTAGTACCAAATTTGGTTCGAATCGGTCCATTCGTTCGTCAGTTATCGTCTCCACAGACTCACTGACACACACACACACACACACATACTTTCACACACACACACACACATACACAGACATCACTTCAAAAATGTTTGATTCGTGATCAGGGATGCTTGAAACGTGCTCTCCCGTCGAAAACTCGAATTCGAATTTTCGACCCCGTCACAATACTTTCCTTATACATTATGTATATAAGGAAAGTAAAAATAAGTTATTCTTATAGTAGATAGTTATATTCTTTCCAAGATATTGACTTTTCGTCAATTAGTCGACATTTTCATTGATTTAGCGTCATTTTTATCTATTTGGCGAGATTTTCATTAATTTGACAACATTTAAAAAACTCGCCAAGTTGGCGACATTTCGCCAAATTCGTCCCCAAAATCACCAAGCGTTATGGGCGGAGAAATAAGTTATTCTTATAGCAGATAAATGATTATTGGCGTTCAAATACAAAAGTATTACTCAAAGTATCTTTTTTCCTGAATGGAACGAGCTAGATCCATGAGAATGATGTCGCCAAATTTATCGCATGATATTACATATGAGAAGTGAACATATTTCTCAACAGTTAGTATTTTTTTACTTTCCTTATATACATAATGTATACGGAAAGTATTGTGACGGGGTCGAAAATTCGAATTCGAGTTTTCGACGGGAGAGCACGTTTCAAGCATCCCTGATCACGAATCAAACATTTTTGAAGTGATGTCTGTGTGTGTGTGTGTGTATGTGTGTGTGTGTGTGTGTGTGTGTGTGTCAGTGGGTCTGTGGAGACGATAACTGACGAACGAATGGACCGATTCGATCCAAATTTGGTACAAAAATCACAATCTGTAAACACTGGAAGCCTATTGTTTTTATATGCAATCGAATGTTCAGAACCCCCCTAAATTTTCGAATGAAATTTTGAAAAAATCGTCAAAAAATCAAAACCAATAATAAAGTTACGTAAATAGACATTCCTTATGTAATTTTTCATTAGAAAACGATTGACATAAATTTTAGAACACTAACATGAACCGTTCTCGAGATATTGCACATTTTTCAAAAAAATTATCAAAAAGTCAAATAAAATAGAAAAAAAATATTTCCTATTGAGAAACATGTTCACTTTTCATATATAATATCATGCGATAAATTGGGTGACATCATTCTCGTGGATCTAGCTCGTTCCATTCATGAAAAAAGATACTTTGAGTAATACATTTGCATTTGAACGCCAATTTATCTGCTGTAAGAATAACTTATTTCTTCGTTCATAACGCTTGGCGAGATTTTGGCGACGAAATTGGCGGAATGTCGCCAACTTGGCGACTTTTTGAAATGTTGCCAAATTAACGAAAATCTCGCCAAATGGATAAAAATGACGCTAAATCAATGAAAATGACGACTAATTGTGGAAAATTCAATATCTAATAAGTTATATAATATATAAATATATAATAATAGATATATAATATATGTCGAAAATTCAATATCTAATAAGTTATATATATATATATATATAACTTATTTCTTTGTCCATAACGCTTGGCGAGATTTTGGCGACAAAATTGGCGGAATGTCGCCAACTTGGCAACTTTTTGAAATGTTGCCAAATTAACGAAATCTCGCCAAATGGATAAAAATGACGATAATCAATGAAAATGACGACTAATTGTCGAAAAGTCAATATCTTGGAAAGGATATTAGTATCTACTAGAAGAAAAACCTATTTATTTTACTGTAAAATTAGTAAATTCATTTCATTATATAAGGAAAGTCATGTGTTGCCCACATCAGATTTTTTTTACTGTAAAAGTAGTAAATTTCTTACATTATATAAGGAAAGTCATGTGTTGCCCACATCAGATTTTTTTTTTACTGTAAAAGTAGTAAATTCATTGCATTGAATAAGGAAAGTCATGTGCTGCCCACATCAGATTTTTACTTTCCTTATATACATAATGTATAAGGAAAGTATTGTGACGGGGTCGAAAATTCGAATTCGAGTTTTCGACGGGAGAGCACGTTTCAAGCATCCCTGATCACGAATCAAACATTTTTGAAGTGATGTCTGTGTGTGTGTGTGTGTGTGTGTGTGTGTGTCAGTGAGTCTGTGGAGACGATAACTGACGAACGAATGGACCGATACGAACCAAATTTGGTACAAAAATCACAATCCGTAAACACTGGAAGCCTATTCTTTTTATACGTAATCGAATGTTCAGAACCCCCCTAAATTTTCGAATAAAATTTTGAAAAAATCGTCCAAAAATCAAAACCGCTAATAAAGTTACGCAAATAGACATTTCTTATGTAATTTTTCATTAGAAAACGATTGGCATAAATTTTAGAACGCTAACATGAACCGTTCTCGAGATATTGTACATTTTTCAAAAAAATTATGAAAAAGTCACATAAAAAAAAAAAATTCCTATTGAGAAACATGTTCACTTTTCATATGTAATACCATGCGATAAATTGAGTGACATCATTCTCGTGGATCTAGCTGGTTCCATTCATGAAAAAATATACTTATAATACTTTTGTATTTAAACGCCAATAGTCATTTATCTGCTGTAAGAATAACTTTTTTCTTAGTGCATAACGCATGGCGAGATTTTGGCGATGAATTTGGCGGAATGTCGCCAACTTGGCGACTTTTTTGAAATGTTGCCAAATTAATGAAAATCTCGCGAAATGGATAAAAATGATGCTAAATCAATGAAAATGACGACTAATTGTCGAAAATTCAATATCTTGGAAAGAATATTAGTATCTACTATAAGAAAAACCTATTACTTTCCTTATATACATAATGTATAAGGAAAGTATTGTGACGGGGTCGAAAATTCGAATTCGAGTTTTCGACGGGAGAGCACGTTTCAAGCATCCCTGATCACGAATCAAACATTTTTGAAGTGATGTCTGTGTGTGTGTGTGTGTGAAAGTATGTGTGTGTGTGTATGTGTGTGTCAGTGAGTCTGTGGAGACGATAACTGACGAACGAATGGACCGATTCGAACCAAATTTGGTACTAAAATCACAATCCGTAAACACTGGAAGCCTATTGTTTTTATACGTAATCGAATGTTCAGAACCCCCCTAAATTTTCGAATGAAATTTTGAAAAAATCGTCAAAAAATCAAAACCGCTAATAAAGTTACGCAAATAGACATTTCTTATGTAATTTTTCATTAGAAAACGATTGGCATAAATTTTAGAACGCTAACATGAACTGTTCTCGAGATACTGTACATTTTTCAAAAAAATTATGAAAAAGTCACATAAAAAAAAAATTCCTATTGAGAAACATGTTCACTTTTCATATGTAATACCATGCGATAAAATGAGTGACATCATTCTCGTGGATCTAGCTCGTTCCATTCATGAAAAAATATACTTTGAATAATACTTTTGTATTTAAACGCCAATAGTCATTTATCTGCTGTATGAATAACTTTTTTCTTAGTGCATAACGCTTGGCGAGATTTTGGCGACGAATTTGGCGGAATGTCGCCAACTTGGCGACTTTTTTGAAATGTTGCCAAATTAATGAAAATCTCGCCAAATGGATAAAAATGATGCTAAATCAATGAAAATGACGACTAATTGTTGAAAATTCAATATCTTGGAAAGAGTATAAGTATCTACTATAAGAAAAACCTATTTTTTTACTGTAAAAGTAGTAAATTCATTACATTATATAAAGAAAGTCATGTGTTGCCCACATCAGATTTTTTTAATAAAAATTAAAATAATAATTACACCTCTTATATGAAGGGATCACGTGGCCATGATTTGAAAAGATCACGTGAACCACTTTAAAATGAAATATGGCATCCATCTTGTCTCAAAATCGTGATTTTTAAAGTTCTTTTTAATTCATATTTAATTTAATGTCGCATCCGTCCTAAAACCACTTTATTTTTGCTTAAATTCTGGGCATTTACATACTGAAACAACGCAATTAGAATATATTGGAGCTTAAATAATGATCATCCAGATTTGATTATTTCTACAACAAAGCCTATTTTTCACTTATGGAAAATGTTAACAGCAAAATATGTAGAATGAGTTATAGTAAAATTACTGCATTTCTTTATCGCAAAATTATTTAGCCCATGGAGTCTGCGTAGCTGATATGAATGAAATATTCATTGATTTTACAGAGAGAAGGACGATTTTTTTCGATGAATTTTAAGCATAGAGTTTAATTACTTGTTCCTCCATGATCTTAAGTTTTTACATAAAATAAATTATTATAGTATTGTGATGAATGTAATGAATGGGAAAATGTTTATGAATGAAATGCTGCTTTTATAGAGAGAGCCAGGCGTGTTATATTTCGATTGCATCATTTGAATAAATTTCATTTGTTTTTGATGAAGTTTTCAAATATAATAACTTATTGTAGTATTATGATAATGTTAAAAACATTACCGAGGAGCCAGGCGATTTATATTTAATTGACGTCATTTGAATGAAGTTCATTTTTTTCGATGAATTTTTAACTTTTCAAATATAATAAATTAAAGTAGTATTGTGATAATTTTTGAAATATTACCGAGGAATGTATCGTATTTTAGAGATGTTTAAATGGAATTGCATTGAAGTTGGAAAGTGTTTCATAATCAATGCTTTATGCATGATTGATCTTTCTTGTTTTATCTCCATTTTCACCTTTTCCTCGCAATTTTGGAATCAAAATGCTCGTGTTTATAAAGTTATATATATATATATATTTTAATTTATTACTAGCAATCAAAATTGTGCACGTTTAATTTTCAGACGCTTTTCTGCAGGTGCCTTATTCTGCAAATAAATGAAATGATATACGTTTATTGTCAAAGCAGCTTGGCGGTCATTGTTGTAACATCCTATTATTTATAAAGTTTAAATTTCATTTTGCAAGCAAATATATTAAATATTTAACTTCCGGATTTTTTTAAACATTCATCACAAATGATATAAAATGCTAGACCCATCAAAATATGTTTGGACCAAAGTCTAGTGTTATATCTCATAATGGGGCCTAGGTTGCAAAGTTATTTGCATCCTACATTATAGTAATAACCCATGTCATCGCTGTGTTATTCCAGTAACGTTATGGCATTATATGCCACGTAAGGAAACATGGCAAACGTCATTGATGTTGCGCAGCCGCCTGGAAATATTGTACAGCGATAGTGCCGAAAAGGCGCATCGACATGTTTAGCGATATGAAGGTTATAAGAACGCAGCATTGGACTTAGGACCGGGTCTAAAACCTGGATCGCCTTTGGTTGGGCTTTGTTCCGATCAAGGAGCTCGAGGAAGGTGGAAAGGCTTCTAAAATTTTATTTTATGATATCTATTATCTATCGGGATCAAATGGTATGACGTCATCTGAAATGTTAAATTTGTCACTGTCTGATATAAATATTCCTGTAATTTGATGTGAAACTGAAACATCTTAGGACGCGCGGTAGAGTAAACCTTGAAAGAAATGGGACTTAGATGAAATATAATGGGAAGTATGTTACGAAAGTCACAAATCAAGCAATTGTAGGCGATTTGTATAAAAATCGCTGAATTTTTATCACTTAAAATTGTTTAACTCTGGAGTCAGGAATATAAGTGATGTGAATGATTTTTCATAGAGAAGCAAACAATTTATAGCCTTTTTTAATGAAGTTTTAAATTTCCAAGTATAATAAATTATTGTAGTGCAGTGATTAATAAAAATAATGTGACTGCTGCATGTATTGCATTTCAGAGACCTTTAAATAAAATTGCATTGCAGTTGGAAAGTGTTTCATAATCAATACTTTATGCATGATTGATCTTTCTTGTTTCTTTCTGGAGGATATCCCAAAAGTCAGAATTTAATTGAATTTGCTTATTTTTGTATATTAAATAATTTTTAATTAAAAAACTACATAACATATTTTACTGAAATTTTTTATATATATTTTGTGGGATAATTTGAATATTTCCTAAAAATTTCAAAGCAATTTGTGAATTTTAAATTTGCTTAAAAAATGTTTGAAAAATTAGGTCCCATAGGGTTCAATGTATTTCATTTTTTCAACCCGGGTTCAATAAAAAATTAATTGGGTGATATTATTTATTTATATTCCCATAGGTCCCACAGACCGTCTGAAAAACATACTAAAATTTCATTTTCATAAAGTCATTTTTACGGCAGTTATCGTGCTAACAGACAGACAGACAGACAGAATGAACAAAGTCATAAACACTTTTCAACTATGTTGTAAAGTGTTAAAAATAAAAATATTTCCTATTGAGAAACATGTTCACTTTTCATATGTAATACCATGCGATAAATTGGGTGACATCATTCTCGTGGATCTAGCTCGTTCCATTCATGAAAAAATATACTTTGAGTAATACTTTTGTATTTGAACTCCAATAGCCATTTATCTGCTGTAAGAATAACTTATTCCTCCGTCCATAACGCTTGGCGAGATTTTGGCAACGAATTTGGCGGAATGTCACCAACTTGGCGACATTTTTAATTGCTGCTAAATTAACAAAAATCTCGCCAAATGGATAAAAATGACGCTAAATCAATGAAAGAAAATTAAATATCATGGGAAGAATATAAGTACCTACTATAAGAATAACGTTATTTTCAGCTGTAAAAGTAGTAAATTCATTGCATTATATAAGGAAAGTCATGTGTTGCCCACATCAGATTTTTTTTTTAATTTGTGGGATGTTTTGATAAATTTATTTGTAAAATGGGCAATATCTCGAGAACGGTTCGTGCTAGCGTTCTAAAGTTTATGTTAATCGTTTTCTAAAGAAAAATTACATAAAAAATGTCTATTTGCGTAACTTTATTAAAAATTTTAATTTTTTAATTATTTTTTTCAAAATTTCACTCGAAAATTTAGGGGGGTTCGATTGCGTTTAAAAACAATGGGCTTCCAGTATTCACGGATTGTAATTTTTGTACCAAATTTCGTTCGAATCGGTCCATTCGTTCGTCAGTTATAGTCTCCACCGACACACACATACTTTCACACATACACACAGAAATCACCTCAAAAACGTATGATTCGTGTTCAGGAATGCTTGAAACATGCTCTCCCGTCGAAAACTCGAATTCGAATTTTCGACCCCGTCACAGTACTCTCCTTATACATTATATGTATATAAGGAAAGTACAAAGTAGATGTTGCAAGGAAAATATAAATTTTTTAAATACAAGTGACACCTCCACAACCAGAAGTTGAAATTCTTAGTGAATTCGTCTATCCCCTTCGCAATTTGATACTGCATAAATCATTGTCTAAGCTCTATCCTTAGCCAATTCCAAGAAATAGTTGATGCAAGGGAAATTTTATTACAGCTATATTATCTGCAATGAGAGCATGATTCCTATTAACATTCCAAAGTTTTTGCATTATTTAAGCCAGACTACAATATAAATATTCAGGACTTTCCAAAAATTCACACAAAATGATTCAATTTGAGGTATATGTTCTTTAAAATCAACAAACCGAATAATTCTAGAAAGTTTCATGTTTGAAATGCAATTACTGTCTGAGAAATGTTGCATGCAAGTGCAAAATAAGACAAGCTGAGTAAATCACATTTAAGTCAAAAATGTCTTTAAAATGTCAAATAAAGATAATATCTCCCCTTATACTATTACAAAATGTATAACTTACCTTTATAGAGATATTTCATAAAAAATATTAAAAAAGCAGATAGGAGAAGTCCAGGCACTCTCGCGGAAGCTATTAACCTTCGAAAGTTTTAACGTTATTTAAGTCAAACTACAATATAAATATTCAGAACTTTCCAAAAATTTAAACAAAATTGTTCCATTTGAGGAATATGTTTTTTTTTTTAAATAACAAACCGAACAATTCTACAAAATTTCATGTTTGAAGTGCAATTACTTTCTGAGAAATGTTGCGTGCAAGTGTAAAATAAGAGAAATTGTGTAAATCCCATTTAAATCAAGCATATCTATAAAAAGTCAAATAAGGAAATTATTTCCCATTATACTATTAAAAAATGTACAACTAACCTTATAAAGATATTTCATAAAACTATATAAAGGTATAGAAAATATGAAAATGCATTAACTACTCAAATTGTTATTAATTTTAGAAATTACAGAACCTACGTTTTTCAAAATTATAAAACTTGTAACTTATTATAATAAATGCAATATTATCTAAGCCCCTACTAAAATTCTCCTGCTCCATAAGTTAATCCTTCAACAATTTTTTTATTTGCTTAATCAGATATTTTTTGTTTTTTATGGTTTTTATAAGCCTCGTGTGCTGCTGCAAGGGCTTGGATTTCAGAATTGCTGATCCTTCCCTGACCAATTTCATGAAATATTTCAACCGATGCTTCACTTATCACTAATTTCAAGTTTTGCATGTGTGTACAAATGTACAACTTACCTTACAAAGATATTTCATGAAACTACATAAAGGTATAGAAAATATGCATTAATTACTCAAACTGTTATTAATTTTAGAAATTACATAACTTACATTTCTCAAAATAATAAAACTTGTAACTTATTATAATAGTTGCAATATTATCTAAGCCTCTAGTTTGCACAATGTGTGTACAACTTACATAATATGTTGTTGTTATTGAGACCCAGACCGTCGGACCTACCAGAAAGGTGTAAGGTAACGGTTTAGGACGGCTGGGAAGTGCCACCCAATTTAGACCAGAACCCAGTGGGGGAGGCATCTACAGGGACCGTACCCTCCTTCCCCTACCACCAACCTCTCAGAAGGACTTACATAACCACATGTTTAACGTGATAGTACTCCGCATGAACACGGCGGCAGTTGTGGCAGCGTGCAAACCACTGGGCTACTGCGCCTGAAATGTGCCAACAGCATGCTGCGTTCCCAGGTGGTCACCCACCCAAGTACTAACCGTGCCCGATGCTGCTTGACTTCGGTGATCTAACGAGAACCGGTGTTTTCAGCACACGGTACTGCTGTTGGCATAACATGTGTACAACTTACATAATATGTGTACAACTTACATAATGTATGTACAACATATGTGTGTACCAATGTACACCTGTAGCACTAGCATTAAATATTATCATGACAATAGACACTGCGATTTACACAACTTGCCTTCCACTTCCAAGGTCTTTTGGGTAATATTTCCAAACGACTGAGTTGAACGATTAATTTGGATTTTGTGTCTTTCGATTCAGACACTGCTTTAAAAGCTTGGGATCAGAAAGTTCTTTAAAAATTGGTTTAACAGCAGCCATTACACTGCAGCAGGTACAATCATAGTCTGATGGAAATCATCAGTTTTGTTTTCCAAAGTAGCACTGTTATATTTGCACCACAAGTCTGGCTGCTTTGGACAGAAGTAATGCATAGGCTCCTTATCCATAGATGCTGTATAAACTCACACAGTCCAAACAGCTTTTCTCATTTCACTCAAGTCATTTTTATTACCCTGTATTGCATTACCATAATAGGTTGTGAGTTTTTGAATCAAGTATTCGGTAAGTCTATCTTTTTCACAAATTGTTTTACTATTCGGTAACTTTGTTTTTGAGAACTGTATTTCTACCTTTCACAAGCCAGAGCCCATACGCTTTTGCACGTGGGTGATACATTCAATCTTTTGAATATCAACTCCATTATATATATCTGCATTTTGTAAAAAAACGCAAGTCTTTATATCCCCATCACCAATGTAACTTTTGTAACAAACCTCTCATGTTTTTTCAGATCTAGAAAATATTTACATACCGCGAACATATCTTTCCTGCAAAACAATTGTGGTTTTTTCGACATACTTTATGCCGCTTTTGCCATTTTATGGATCATTTCCCACTTTTACTAAATGTTATAGTGAATATGACATTTTGGCTAATTCTCAATAATTCATTATTTTTAAAACTTTAAATCAAATTTTAAATGTACATTTTATTTTATTTTAACTCTTAATTTTACTTTCACATTTTCTTCATTTTAATACATCCAAAGGATGTAGCCATGGACTACTAACTTTTAATCTAAATTACTTTCTCACACTCCTGCAGACTGAGTGCTCACAGCTGCAAATCCACGAGGGTAGTCACAAGTACCCCTCCCCTGCCCCTTGCTAGAAACAGTTTGTTTACATGCTCAACACTTAATGGTCAAATTCCTTTGCAGGCAGGAACTCACGATTCCCACTTCCCACAGAAACCTAATGGAACCACTCCTGTTTAAATAGTTTTATCCTTTAAAGAAAACCATTTTAGCTGTCATACTATAATATTTAGTGCCAAGTGCCACTCCTACTAGACAGCTTGAAGTCAGACGTCAAAGATGTTCCCATGCTGCTAAAACTGGGTAAACAATAAGTTTACCCCTGCCTTTTAACACTGTACAGGCTATATCCAATTAAAGATATGTTGAGAATGCTCCCAGTCAATTACGTGGAACCTTTGTAATGCATTAGTGAAGAGCACATTGCATAGGAGTGAGATGATAAGATGTAGTGGTACACAAATGACTGGAATGTGCAGTCCAGCCACTAAGGACCCTTTTTCCATGGCATTATGCGCTGAGATTTGGTCCAAGAGCGACACAAATTTACTGGCTCCGAGTTGGAACCCTTGACTCACGATATGAGTTCGATTGGCTTGAGCCATACGTTAGGCTTAATCATAAAGATTCTCTCACTCTCGGTCTTGTGTCCGGCCCTGATACTGGCCCCACTGATTTTATAAAGACTTGGCAACTTTAAGGGCACAAACTTGTGTTGCTTTTCTGACTATGGAATTTACGCCTTTGAAAAGGACTACTCTCACTGAAAGACTACCTGAATTGCATATTAATATACAAATTCCTCCGCTTGACAAAGTACAATACTATTTCATGTTGTCAACACTAATGACCATGCCTAGATCAAAACTTATACCTTTGGTTTCTCAACACCACTCACGTAGGCACTCTACAACCCTAAAACAGCAATAAAATGCAATATAATCATCAATTAAAGCTGCCTGTCCAAAGATATTGAATCAAATGTTGGGTATCAAGACTCACGTTATATAACTGCATCCTATGAGTATTTATCAAAGGAGGCTGACTCATCGAGCCCAGCAGGAAGATAAGTATAATGCAAATTAGTGAAATTGAAATCGATTCCAACATCTATGTTTATATGGTATTCACAAGTTATCATGAAAGAAAAGACGATTGTATGAAAGGAATGTTAAACTCTATGCCAGTAGTGAACCTAATCAATACATGACAGGAAATGCTACCACGTAAGTTAACTATAAATTTTAAGAATTTTATTGACATAAATGATATTAAGTATAATAAGCACCTTGCTAAAAGTTGATTAGCATAAATTTATTCAGCAATTAAGAATTCAAAATATCTCCCTTGCCAGACATGGGAAGAATATGTAGTTTATGAATTTTGTACTTTTTTGCATCTTATTTACAATAAGGTAGATCTGAGTTATAAAACTTTAATATTTATGAAATGTTAAATAAGAATGTCACAAGATATGTGTAAATTCCAAATACTAAAATCAAAGATATTTTTTGTCTTTTATTAAGTCAAATGAACTATGAATATAATGATTTTCATAAAATATATATATATATATATATATATATATATATATATATAATTTATTCTGAATCCACTCCTGCCTTTTGGAATTATTTTAATTGCAATTATGTTGTTATTACAGCTGAATTTGAGGATAAGTTTTCATTTTAAAATCTAACCACATGATGATCATTTATTTAGAGTAATAGACCTTGGATTATGAGAAGAAATTCATTTTATCTTAATGATTGGTCCCCCTCCTTGGTCTATATACTCCTTTTTCATGCATCAGGAGTATTATGTGCAATACTCTCCTGATAATAAATTTATAGGATTCACAACCTTTCCAAAATGATGACATAACATGCATGTCAATCCCTTTACCATATTGCCTCCAATTACAGCACACACACCAACTAATGAAAAACGACCCTGTGTCGTGTCTTCCAAGTTCCACCACTGCTCACAATAATACCAGAAGTAAAATCATTCGCTTCAACTTTCTGTTGAACAGTAGTTTACACAGAAGTTTCTGTATTCTGTAGCGGAGAAAGAAGCAATTTTAATCTTGCTATTGATAGCATCATATGATTTTTGTGTAATAGGGGCATGCAATGACTGAACAGAATGTTTTGGACAATGTTAGGCCTTGACTAATACACGCCATGGCAAATATCCCGCGTCTGTTTATATCCGAAATATTTTTGGGGGATCCAACAAGTCTGGTAATTTTGAAATGTTGAATTTGACTGCATTTTTTGCAGTCAATCTGAAATGTAGAGCTCTGACCATATACAGATTTCTTTGTTAATTTTATACTATTATGATAAATAGCACATAAGATTATTTTCAATGTTTTTAAATAACATTTCTATATCTACAATTCTGTGATCTTTAACAGTATCTGATGCATAAAAGTCGAACGTAGAAGAGTTAATATTTTTACCTGAAACTGTTGGAAAAAAATCAGCAAATGATTTTTGTGTTCCATCAGATGCAACAAATTGATTGCCTTGAAACTTCTTTTTTCGCTGTCTATTGACGGATTGGCGATTCGTATTTATAATATCCATGATAAAACAAGTAAATTATTCTACATAAAATGAGATTATAATAGATTTTACGAGTCAAGGTTGAGAACGTGCAATCCAAACCATTCAATAGCAGAAAATCTAGGCTGTCAGAAAGCTTTTCATGAAAGTTGAATAAATATCAGGATTTAATAAACAAATCTTTGGTTTTGAATTGGTAAACTGGAGATAAGCTGCTTACTTACTTATCTACTTCACTTTCTTACTTACTAATAGTACAGTTGAAAGAATAGTTTGCCGACCGAGGCGAGAAACAGGTTCCCTAAAAACCGTCTCCGCCAGATGACGATGGTGTCGAAAAAGCGGTTAAAAGCGGGGGATTTAACATTGAAACTAATGGGAATTTAATGCAAATGAAATGACTGATATCTTACGAAATAATTGAAGAATTTGTCTCAAATGTGGTGTAATTATTGAATTATTGCAAGTGGTATACACAAAAAGTTATTTGGATTTCAGAGAGATTGATCTAGGGATATATTCGTATTTTAAAAATTTTATTTAACTTTTTCTGTGGTCGTTCAAACATTTGAGATCCAAAATAATCAAGTTCATTCATCACAGTAACGTGAAATTCGGCATGACGTTTTCTCTTTTGGTATATTTCAGTTCTTTCGATTTTGAAGCTTATCGGGCTAGCCCGTCCTAGGCCCGCCATATGAATTTACTTTTTGGTATAACTCGAGAATAGGTGTATCTAAAAATTCGAAGTTTAATATATGCTTGTCATTTGCTGTATATTTTAACTCTTTGGGTTAAAAATCTTATCGGGCTAGCCCATCCTGAGCCCAACAAGAGGAATATATCGTTTTTGAGAACAACTCAAAATTCGGAGCATCTAGAATGTCTAAATTTAATATAACATTGTCCTTTGTGGTATATTATATATCATCGTATTTCGAACCTTATCGGGCTAGCCCGTCTTGGCCCGCCACAGAAATTTACTCGCTTTTCAAGAATAATTCCATCAAACGGAGTAACTAAAAAATGTAAATATAGTATATCATTTCCTTTTGGATGGATTTTAATTTAGATTTTGAATCCCATTTGGCTAGCCCGTCGTGGGTCCGCTGAAGAATGCATTCGTTTTTGAAGAATAACTCGAGAACCGCAATAGTTAAAAATTCCAAGTTTAACATGTCGTTGGCTTTTGTGGTATATTTAAGCTTTTTCGGATTTGAACGTTATCGGGTTAGCCCGTCCTGGGCCCGACATAGGAATGGACCCGGGTTTTTTAGAATAACTGGAAAATCGAGACAACTAGAAAATATAAATTTAGTACATCCTTATCTCTTTTGGGGAATATTTTAATTTCTTCGATTTTGAACCGTATCGGGAGAATCCGTTTTGGGCCCGCCTTAGAAATTCACTTTTTGGGGGGAATAACTCCAGAACCGGAGTATCTAAAAGTTCCAAGTTTAGAATGTCGTTGTCATTTGTGGTATATCTTAGCTCATTGGATTTAAAACCTTAACAGGCTAGCCCGATCTGTACCTGAAAACCATGCAACTAGAATGTCTACATTTAGTATATTATTCTCTTTTGGGATATATTTTAATTCCTTGGAATTTAAACTTCATTAGATTACCCCGTCTTTGCCCATTAATGCATTCTTTTAGAAGCATTAGGAATGCATTCGTTTATGGAAAATAACTCGAAAATCGGAGAAAAATTATCATTTACCAAACAATTAAACAATTACATTAGTTCTCCTTAGGAATTATATTTGAAAAAGTATTTTGTACTGTTGTGTAAACTCACATTCGATCGTCGACCCCCCTTATCCTAGATCTTGGCTACCCTTATATGCAAGAGAATTAAATAATGCGAAACGAGTCCACGGTGCACTTTAAAGATTCAGAGTAATGTAATGATTCGTACTACATAGTATAATACAAAGAAAAGTCTTGTGACGGGATTTTTGGATGCTGAAATTCGCAGATTATGAACGAAAAAGAATGTGGCGTTATACATGGGTTGTTATACATGTGGCGGTTAAACAGATTCGATCTCAGATGACTAATGTGCTAATGAGATACTTCCTATTGTATCTAGAGGCCACCCTGAAGGCAGTACAAAATGTCTTTTCCAGGTGTTCTACCCATTTCCAGAGCCCCCGCTGATTTGCGGATCTTTTGAGCATTGTTCGTGTAAGAGATGTGGCAATTTGCGGAAACGTATGTAAAGGAGACGCGCATGTCGAAATAAAGTAGCGGTCGATTACATGTCCACTCTCAATAGCAATTCTTATCAGTGCTATCTTTCACCGTACAAAAAAAACAGCACTTGTAGGCAGACCCCACCTTATTCTAATGTTCAAGCCGCTATGGTGTTTCATGTTTTTCTTCCAAATTCACTGGGCCACCCACAGGCATTTTCCCCAGTAGCCGAACATATGAAATAAAACAAAATATCGGCTAGACATTATCATACATTCCTTTTTTAGGTTTACATGGTAATATGTATCAAAATGCAAAACAAACATTTGGTTTTAAAGCATTCGTTCAAGTTATTCAATTTAAAAATTAAAGCTTTTAAAAATTATTGAAACATTTCAATTTCAAGTAAACAATCTCAATACGTGAGGTCCAAATTTCTGCTAAAGAAATAAAATTATCTTCGTAAAAAGCGGAATACAACTCAAAATGCTAATATCGATTGGTGTCGAAGGCAAAAACCTTCTTTGTCAGATCACGAAGAACCGCAACCTTCACTCGTACTCCCAGTGCACCGACCCAACATCTGTGGACAAATTTCGCACTTCTTAGCTCATTTGCATATGGATGTAACTATGTATCTAGGAAAAAAGGGGTCGACGATCGAATGGAGCTTATAGTACAAAATTCATTTTTTTAAAATATGAACAATTTTGAGAACTAATGTAATTGTTCGGCAAATGAGGTTTTCTACCACACATCCCATTTCCCATGCCTACGCCACTAATTATAATTTTATATACGCCGAAAATATTAAATTCTAACCGAAAAGGAATTAAATATGCTAAATTTGGATTTTCTATCTGCTCCAGTTTTTCGGGTTATTCTAAAAAAAATAGTATATTCCTATGCCAGGCCCAGCACGGTCTAGCCATTAAGTTCAAAGTCGAAAAAATGATATACACCACAAAAGACAATAGCACAATAGCATACTAAATTTGGAATTTTTAGCTACTACGGTTCTCGAGTGATTCATCAAACACGATTGCATTCCTGTCCAATGAGGTTTAAATTAAAAATTATAATAAACCCCAAAAGAAAATGATATACTAAATTTAGATTTTTTAGCTGCTCCGATTTACGAGTTATTCTCGAAAAACGAGTACATTATCACTATGTCGAGCCCAAGACCGGCGAGTCTGATAAGGTTCAGAATCCAAAAGAAGGAAAATATACCCTAAAATACAATGATATACTAAATTTAGATATTCTAGCTGCTACAGTTTTGTAGTAATTCTTAAAAAACGAGTTCATTCTTGTTGGGACCGGGACGGGCTAACCCTATCAGGTTTAAAATCCAATGAGTTAAGACATACCGCAAATGGCAACGACATGCTAAACTTGAAACTTTTAGATACTCCGGTTCTAGAGATATTCCCCCAAAAAGTGAATTTCTAAGGCGAGCCCAAAACGGTTTCGCCCAATACGGTTCAAAATCGAAGAAATTAAAATATTCCCTAAAAGATAAGGATGTACTAAATTTGTATTTTCTAGTTTCCCCGATTTTCCAGTTATTCTAAAAAAACGGGTCCATTCCTATGTCGGGCCCAGGACGGGCTTCCCCGATAAAGTTCAAATCTGAAGAAACTTAGATATACCCCAAAAGCCAACGACATGTTAAACTTGGAATTTTTAGCTACTTCGGTTCTCGCGTTATTCTTCAGAAACGAATGCATTGCTCAGCGGATCCAAGACGGGTTAGCCCGATGAGGTTCAAAATTTAGATTAAAATCCATCCAAAAGGAAATGATATACTAAATTTACATTTTTTAGCTACTCCGATTGATCGAGTTATTCTTGAAAAGAGAGTAAATTTCTATGGCGGGCCCAATACGGGCTAGTCCGATAAGGTTCGAAATGCGATGAAATGTAATATGCCCCAAAGGACAATGATATATTAAATTTAGACATTCTAGATGCTCCGAATTTTTAGTTATTCTCAAAAAACGATATATTCCTTTTGTTGGAATCAAGATACGGGCTAGCCCGAAAAAATTTTTAATCGAAAGAGTTAAAATATACAGCAAATGACAAGGATATGCTAAATTTCAAATTTTTAAATACACCTGTTCTCGAGTTATACCGCTAAAACGGGTGAGTTTCTAAGGCGGGCTAACCCGGTACGGTTCAAAATTGAAAGAATTAAAATATACCCCAAAAGAAACGATATATAAATTTAGATTTCCTACTTTCGCTGATTTTCGAGTTATTCTCAAAAACCAGGTGAATTTCTATGGCGGGGCCAGGACAGGCTAGCCCGATGAACTTCAAAATCGAAAGAACTGAAATGTACCACAAGAGTGAAACATCATAACGAATTTCACGTTACTGTGATAAATGAACCTGATTATTTTGGACCTCAAAGGTTTGAACGAACATCAGATCAAGTTAAATAAAATTTAAAAAATACAAATATATCCCTAACTCAATCTCTCTGAAAATCAAATGACTTTTTGTGTATACCACTTACAATAATCACACCCAATTTCACACAAATTCTTCAGTTATTTCGAAAGATATCGGTTATTTCATTTGCAATAAATTCCCATTAGTTTCAATGTTAACTCCTACGCTTTAGACCGCTTATTCGAGACCAACGCCTTCTGGCGGAGGCGGCTTTTCAGGAACCAGCATTGGGAGGTATAGGCGGTCGGCACACTATTAGTCCTAGGCACTGTACTAATAGTTACCAAATGGGTCAAATTAAATTAAAAAAAAACGACGCAAACAAAATAAATATGTCGTATGCTTTTCGGACTTCGACTTATTATAACCGCAAAAGAATGCATGCTCAAATCCATTTGAAATTTGTTCGAGTGATAGACTGAAATTAGATTCGTGTGTAGTCAGAAAATTCGTATAATATTAATTAATTAATTATATTTGAACAAAAAACTCAAACAAGATAATTAATTTTTAGTTTTACAGCTTTGAAATTGATGGCGCTGTGTGTGTATAGGGAGGTTTCACCAACGTCACGTTCCCGCAGCAACCATTTGATCAGACGACTGCTTTGTACAAGCAACAGCTAGAACTAACAGCTACTTACATGAAACCGCATTACCGCCATGAAACCGCATTACAAATCTTATTTTTCGCAGCTAGATCCTGGATATAAGAGCTTATATTCAGCTAAAATTAACGAAATTTGAGGTGAAGACCCTTATGAAAGCAACTTCTTTGAAGAAAATTGCGATCTTTGGCCTGATATTGGATATTTTGATATTTTTAACTACCTCGTGTACTCAACTAACAGTGTTACACGAAAACAAATGAAAGCGTATAAATCACTGGAGGTTCATAAGTATTTTAGAAGTGGTTGGGTTCATTGATTCGTTTGTAAAAATTGCTGCATCATTTGCATGGCTCATCAGTTCATTTGAAGAATTCATCAAATTATTTTGTGTATTACCAGATGATCTGTGGGCATTATAAATTGGAGCAGAGGGTGGTGCTGTCTTACTTTTCTGTCTATGGCAAACCCTATTAAAGAGAAATAAAAACATTCATGAGAGAAATGCCCAAAAAAATTATACAAATTATAACTTGGGTTACTATTCTGAGCTTTTGTTTGTTTCAGGATAAAGTACCAGAGTATATACATTTTTAGGAATGCACAAGTTAAGCAATGTTCAAATATTCTAGCAAATGCATAAAGAGAATATTTAAATGGGTAGATCTGATGGATCATTTGACAAAATACATAGTAAAATAAAATATTTAAAAATTATTTCTCCAAAGGAATCATTAGATTTCTGAACAAGTTTTTGATGCACATAATCAATGATATGATTCATAAAAAATCTAATTCATGGGCAAATACTGCTTAACACCCTTGGAAGTTAAATTATTATAAAGATTACAGAAATATATGTTATCAACTAATTTATATATAAATTATCGACAAAAAAAAACTGAAAAAAAAAATTAAGGCTTGTACACAGACATAGCTTGTAAGTTTGTACAAAGTACGGCTTACTTTGAGTATCTTTTATTAGCTTTGAATGCATCCGCTTTGCATTTTGAATGCCCTAGTTTCACAGATGGTGCCCAGTCAGGATTTGTTTCATCAAACAAGCTGGATGGTTCTCCCACATTAAACCAATAAAAAATCATAAGCATAATATATAAAAATTTGGCTAAAACCTACATTTAAAATTTTTGACATCAGAAAGTACAATAAAAACCAGGGTTGGCAATGTTCCGGGAGAAACTAATATTTACCATCCCAGTGGGAAAAAGTAGGAAAAACTGGTCAAAACCTGGTTTGAACTGTGATAAACTTCTTTTACACGTAAAAAACTAAGAACTAATGGTTTTAAACAGGTTGTTAGCATTTTACATTTATTAATTACGTTTATTAATTGGTGTTTTGTATACAATGCTTCATTCCGAAATGGCACCTAAACACGCCGAGTTAGAAGACCGGTAATTTATGATCTGTTGATAACTCTTTGCAATTTATATTTCTGTGTGTTAATGTATGTACAATACTAATCACGTTAATGTATGTATAAGTTCAATTTTGGGGTTCTCTTGCTTTCTGTATGTGTTTATCTTATTGTATTAATAAGAGAAATATTATGATTTTTTAGTTCACATGATATGTCATCATTTTATTTTGCACTGATAAGGTAAATTTTTTGTGTTTTGGTATTTTAAAGTTTAGAAAATGTGTGTAAACTTTCAATCTTAACAGCAATTTTGTGACTTTTTAGTTTATAAACAATATGAAGGTCTAATTTTTTATATTTATTTGCTGATCTATTAACCTTTGTCATAAGAGAAAGTTTGTAATTAAAAAGAATAATCATGATAATAAGAATTTGTGCATCAATATTTTCAATTTAATAAATAAAATCCAATTACAATTTTTTTTCACAAAAATTTGAGTTTTTCCCAGTATTTCCCACATATGGGAAAAACCAGGTATTTCCCAGGACAGTAAAAAACGATTTTTACTGTGCTATTTACCGGGGCTAAGGAAAACGTTGACAACCCTGATAAAAACAAAGCTAAAAGTTGCATCATCTCTATATTTTTAATAATTATCTATGACTCACAATTATACAAAAATATTATTCACATTGTTACGTTATTTAAAAACATCAACATTCAGAATAGAAACGTCGTGCAGCCTGCTGCTACAATGTCATACAAAGCGTAGGCCATTGGGTCTAAATGCAATATAAAGATGAGAGATTTTATAGAATGGTTAGAGATAGCTGCAGGGACCTACAACATGTAAAATACTTGATTCCTACGTCAACTCAAGGATTGTTAAATTTGAAAATGAAAATGGTGCTGTGTGGTGCAGATCAGACAAAATTATTAGAAATGCTGTTATACCAACATTGGTAATCTCTCGTAGTTACTATAAAATTGAAAATGTTTAAAAAATGTGCAATGACATTGTGTGCAATAACATTTCAATATATAATTAAAATATACCTTTTTCTATCTGCTATCAGTCATATTTTAATGATTAATTAGAAAATTCACAGATGTCATGTTCATCACAAAAGGCTTTTCTGTCTGTCACGTTATAAAAAAACAAGAAAGATCAATCATGCTTAAAGCATTGATTATGAAACACTTTCCAACTTCAATGCAATTTTATTTAAAAAAGTCGAAAATGCAATACATTCCTCGGTAATATTTTAAAACTTATCACGATACTACATTGATTTATTATATTTGAAAACTTAAACCTTCATTGAAAAAAATTAACATCATTCAAAAGACGGCATTGAAATATAAATTGCGTGGTTTAAATATCTCTAAAATGCAATACATTCCACGGTAATATTTTTAAATCTATCATAATGCTACGATAATTTATTATATTTGAAAACTTCATCGAAAACAACTGAAATAAATTCAAATGACGTCATAGAAAAAATAACACGCCTGGATCTCTCTATAAAAGCAGGATTTCATTCATAACTTTCTCCATTTCATTCATCACAATACTATAATAATTTATTTTATTTAAAAAGTAAGACCATGGAGCTACAATTCATAAACTTTATGCTTAAAACTTCATCGAAAAATATCGTCCTTCTGTTTATAAAATCAATTAATATTTCATTCATATCAGCCATGCAGACTCCATGGACTGAATTATTTTGTGTTAAAGAAATACAGTAATTCTAATACAACTCATTCTACATATTTTGCTGTTTACATTTTACATAGGTGAAAAATAGGCTTAATTGTAGAAATAATCAAATTTGAATGAGAATTTAAACTCAAATATATTGTCATTGTGTTGTTTTAGTATGTAGATGCACAGAATTTAAGCAGAAATAAAGTAGTTTTAGGATGGATACAACACTCAATATGAATTAAAAAGAACTTTAAAAAATAACGAATTTGAAACAAGATGGATGCCATATCTCATTTTGAAGTGGGTCATGTGATAGTTTAATATCATGGTCACGTGATGATAAGATGTGTAATTATTATTTTAATTTTTATTTAAAAAACTACTGAATATATTTAGCTGAATTTTTTTTTATATATTTTATGGAACAATTTGACTATTACCTAAAATTTTCGAAGCAATTTGTGAATTTTAAATCCGCTTAAAAAATGTTAGAAAAATTAGGTCCCATAGGGCTCAATGTATTTCATTTTTTCAACCCGGGTTCAATCCAAAACTAATTGTGTGATATTATTCATTTATATTCCCATAGGTCCTACAGACCGTCTGAACAACATACTAAAATTTCATTTTGATTAAGTCATTTTTACGGCAGTTATCGTGCTAACGGACAGACAGACAGACAGACAGACAGACAGACAGACAGACAGACAGACAGAATGAACAAAGTCATAAACACTTTTCAACTTTGTTGTAAAGTGTTAAAAATTACTCACAGGAAAGTGATATTTTGATGCTTTTGAAAATCAACATGGTAATAGTTGGAAACTTTATTATATGGAAAAAAATGTTTTCACAAATCTCTTGCCAATTGAGAGAGTTTTGATGTAACTGAAGGTCACTGAAATCTCATGTCTGTATTACGTCATGTCTATCACGATGGGTTTTTAATTTTATATTAAATAAGTAGACAACTTGAGATTTTGAAACTTCCCTAGGAAATAGCTGTGATATAGATATACATATGTGAATAAAATTTCTTTTCCTAGAAATATTATCTTCTATGTCAAATGTGCTATATTACACATCTGATGTCATGTCTGCCACACACGAAATTAACCTACAGGCATCTACTACTGAATTTAGTGATTTTAATTTGTTGATTTTTTTTAATATTAGATTTATGAAACACGAAACAAAATTACGGAGTCGATTGCTAATAAATCAATGATTGCATAATCAAATTACAAAACTGAAAAAGTTTAAGTATTTTTTAAAGATTTATTAAACTTACATTGAAATGCATACTGTGCCTACTCACCATGAATAAAATGCTCACTGCAAACTTTCCTGTGCTTCAAATTTTCAGTATTCAAATCTTCTCTGTTGATTCTCGAAAGCCATTCTTTGCTTCTTTGTAAAGACAAGTCCTTGATTTTATCCCCTTTATTTTCAATTATTCGAGGGAATGAAAAAAATGATACATTGCAATCACGCACGGATCGTTTGCTGCAGTTAATTACGGCACACATCACCATTATCAAATTCAATTGCTTTATCTTAAAGAAATTATGATCATATATGATATCGGCTGGATATAGTTTCAATAAAACGGCTTTTTATTTAAATTACACACCAAAACGTATCTTTTACATACAAACCCAATGCAAGTTCAACGTTTATTTATACAAAGAGAACTTAGGATTTTCTCCGCTAGATGGACGTGACGTCACTTGAAACCTCCCTATTGGAAGAAACGACCTTAAAATAATACTCTAGGGGATCTTGAAGAGGGCTCTATTGTCAGATCAAAAGAACAATAATTCAATCAAAAGAATAATATTATGTATAGGAAATTTTTTTATGATGGGGGGTTAGAATTTCGTGTTTAAACGAGTAATATATAATCATATACAGGGTCTCCCAAAAACATTGACGTCGGCTTTTATTCCTTAAATATTGATCTTAGACATATATAATAAATTACAAAGTTGCGTAAGAAAAGGTACAGAATTTTATGAAATCGATAAAAATTTTCAGGGGATTAGATTTTAAGAAATACATAATTTAAATTTTTATACCGCCCCCGTACAAAAACATTTCCAATGAGTAAAATGTGCCCCATACACTAATAAGGTGATGTACAAAATATCAGCATTTTATCATAAAAAGTCCCAGAGATATGTTTAAACAAAATTGGTGAAGGATTAATCACAAATTAAAATGCAAATGTTTACAGCACGTGTGCAAATGATGCAACGCAGAAATGCATCATAGGCAAGTAATATCTGCCTCATATCTTTAATGGATCTTTCGCATGGATGGAAAACATTTTGAACAAGCTTTGTAATCTTTGTTGTTGTTGTTGTTGTTGAAACCCAGACCGTCCGACCTTTGTGTAAAATTTTTATTTCTACACAGTGTAGATACTTTTGTACCAATAAATAGCAAAATTATTATTTATTTATGTAATCATTGTTTTCTTTCGTAATTTATGTATCACCCCTGAAACGCGATCTGCCGACATGATTTTTCCCCTCTGAGAACCCATATCGATGCATCGAAAAGTGGTTTAAGTCAGCATTTTTGTCTTTTCATATCTCTGGGACTTTTTATATTAAAATGCTGAAATTTTGTATATCACCTTATTAGTGTATGGGGCATATTTTACTCATTGGAAATATTTTTGTACGGAGGCCGTATACAAATTTAAATTTTATATTTCTTAAAATTTAATTCCCTGAAAATTTTTATCGGTTTCATAAAATTCTGTACCTTTTTTTACAGAACTTCTTAATTTATTATATATGTCTAAGATCAATATTTAAGGAATAAAAGTCGAGGTCAATGTTTTTGGAACACACTGTATACATAATCATATATACATAATCATACATACATAATCCATACATGCATCCCTGCATAATTATGAAATTTTTATCGTAACTCCCAATCCTTTCTGCTTCCTTAAAAAAAACCCCAACTCATCTATCCCTCACAGCAAAGTTCGTCACAAGTGTGATAATCACGTTGTAGTGACGTTATATCTGAGTCACATTGTGATATCACAATTGTGATTTCTATGTGACGTTGCACATGTGCAACATTGTGACCTTATTGTAACTATATTTTGTGAAGTTTCTACAACTTAACTAACACGTCACTATGTGTATAAAACATCGCTCGTTGGTGACACCGTGACATTACTGTGACTATATTTCGTGACGTATCAGCGACTAAATATAAATGTCACAACGTGACGTCACATTTGTGATTTGTAAGCAACGTCGCTCATTGGTAACACCGTGATCTTATTGTGATTATATTTTGTGATGTATCTGTAACTAAACATAAATGTCACAGCATGACGTCATAGTTGTTACTTCTTAGTGACGTTGCGTATTAGTAACATTGTGACCTTATTGTAACTATATTTTGTGAAGTTTCTGCAACTTAACTAACACGTCACTATGTGACGTCACGTTTGTGATTTGTGTAAAACATCGCTCGTTGGTGACACCGTGACATTACTGTGACTATATTTCGTAACGTATCAGCGACTAAATATAAATGTCACAACGTGACGTCACATTTGTGATTTGTAAGCAACATCGCTCATTGGTGACATCATGATGTTACTAAAATTATATTTTGTGATGTATCTGCAACTAAACATAAATGTCACAGCATGACGTCATAGTTATTACTTCTAAGTGACGTTGCGTATTAGTAAATAAAAAATTACATAGAAAAGAGCTTTTCTTTAAACAATTTCTCATAAATGTTTACTTTTTTTTTTACTTTCGAAACATTAGGGACGTTCTTCCCCTGACTCGTTCATCTCGAAAATCAATAGACTTCTGACGTTCAATGATTGAAAAATTATACCAAATTTCAATGGATCTGCTCAATTACTTTTAGTTATAGTAAACAGACTCACGACAGACAGGCGTCCTTGAAAAGATCTGATGTGTCCAACATATATGACCATACAGATTATTTTTCCACAAAATCGAAATTTTCTAATGTGTTATGTCCGGCTTTGTTATTACTAAATCTCTGTGAAAATCAATTGGGTTATTGTTGTCACCAATTGAAATAGTTTGAAAAATTTCGTGAAACTTTCTTGATTATTTTGAGATATCGCTTTTTTGGAAAAAGCAAAACTTTAAATATCTGCAGAATAATTCATAAAACAATACTATTCATACTACTATTTACAAAACAATAAGTGCCCATTTATTTTTGGTTAAAAGTGTATTGATGGTGATATGTTTTTGATGGTGAATTTTATGGTTTCGATTTTAAAATCTTTGCGGATTACGTGGAGCTTTCGTACTGTTTGCTCTAAGAATGCCATTTTGTTCTATATGTATTCTCTTCAAATTAGACTTACAAGCAAAACCCCATATGGGGCAGGCATAGATGAGGATGGGCTGTATAATGGACTTGTAGAGTAGAATTTTATTGTTTAGGTCTAAATGATTTGAGTAAAGAAGATGATTTAGGGAATATAGTTTTTAAAGAAGATGATTTAGGGAATATAGGATTATAGTTTGATTTTTTTTTATTATGTAATTAAAGTGAACTACTAAACAATAAAACTACTACACAATAAGTGTACATAAAACTACTAAACAATGAGTGTACATTTATTTTTGGTTAAAAGCATACAGGGGTTTCATTACAGAATTTCAAAAGTAAAAAAAGAAAATTTTTAAAACTGTCCAAGAACCTCAAACATTTTTAATGAGTACTGAAGTACTGGCAATGGGTATAGACAGAGTCAGAGAATATAGGCGAACGCCGTTAAGTTTTTCGAATTGTAGAAATTTTAAACTTTAGAAATTTTTTGATTATGTAATTAAAGTGAACTACTAAACAATAAAACTACTAAAGTGTACATAAAACTACTAAACAATAAGTGTGCATTTATTTTTGGTTAAAAGCATACAGGGGTTTCATTACAGAATTTCAAAAGTAAAAAAAGAAATTTTTTAAAACTGTCCAAGAACCTCAAACATTTTTAATGTGTACTGAAGTAATGGCAATAGGTATAGACAGAGTCAGAAAATATAGGCGAACGTCGTTCGCAGAAAGTTTTTCGAATTGCAGAAATTTTAAATTTTAGAGAATTATTTTAAAAAAATGTGTTATTATAAGCAATGCATATGCACTGTTACTTTCATTTTCAAAAACTACATTATATATCTATCTCTGGTAAATCATGTTTTTTTCCCCTTTTTTCCCATTTACTGGTACCCTGAAAATATTACCTGAATAAATTAGGTAACCAGAAAATCAATATTTTTGTGTGAGATGTGTGCGCATATACCGTATATGACTCGACAGATTTTTGCAGAAAATTTTTAGGCAAATACTTTTGTTCACAGACAGTTTTCAATTTTATACCACACTGGGTATAGATAATAAAATGCATAAGATTTTTGAGATTGAGCACTAAAATTCGCGTTTTTTCAAAAAGAGCGTTCACATTTGCGATTTTTGAGAAGTGTAAGAATTAACAATTTTTGAGAAAATGCTAAAATTCGCAATTTATATAAAAATGCGTTTAAATTCACGATTTTTTATTTTAAAAATGTACCTAAATTGACAATGTTATTTAAAATCGCTAGAATTTTCAATTTTATTTAAAAGCGGAATTTTAGGGAAAGCAGTAAAAATAACGATTTTATTAAAAGTGCTTAAATTCACGATTTTTATAACGAAGCCCGCGAATTCTAACTTGGCAGATGTCGTACCAAGAAAAAGAAAATGCTTTCCTCTGATTTGCATGGCGACTCCTGCTTCTTGCAGTGCTGTTTGGATTGTACATTTACCGAAAAAATTGCTTACGTTTAAGATTCAGTAACAAAGTCAGCGCCGAGAAGCCGGAAATTGACGTTTATCATTCCGTGCCAGCATGAACAGAAAAAAAAAAGCAGAACTTCAGAAGCACTCAAATACGGACTACTAAAAAATGAGCAATTCATTAATTCTTAAATAATTTTAAGGACCGTGCGTGCAATGATTTAGACAATTAAAAATAGTGGAACATATTTTTTAAAAATGCTTGGAAATTGCTCTCTTGATTTGAGTTTTTAGTTAAAATCAATAGGATTTTAACGTTTTTCGATAGGAAAAATCATCCCCGAAAACGGCTCGGGATGACTTCTAAACAATGTTGCTCGTAATTTCGGGTTAAAAATATTTACACAACATTTATCCATTAGATGTTAATAAGTTTATTTAATGTTTTATAATTATTTTTCCATTTTGGATGAAAAAAAAAGAGGAGTGTGTGTGTAGGGGGGGGGGGGGGATCTGGATACGGCGTATGTGTACTTCTTAAAATTGATGGCATTCGCAATTTAAATAAAAATCAACATAAATATATTTTTCGTACTGTTTTTATACGCAACATTTCTTTGGTTTTCGAAATAAAAACTTCGAAGTATTAGGCATCTATACTGTAACATCCAATCAGAGCCGTCTTTTTACCATAGGAAAACTAGGGCTAGACAAATGTTGAGGGGGCGGGGGCGCTGGGAAACTCTCTGGGCTCATCTACTGTACTCAGTTTTTTATTATTATTATTATTATTTTTATTATTTCTTTACTATAAAAGTTTTATGGAGGACGCTAGAATTAATATTTGCCTAAGGGCTTCGGCAAAGGTTAAAGAAGTCCTACGCCATATACTTAATTTATTTTTCTAACAAAAAATAAAAATCTGTAAATACACTTTTAAGCATTTATTTTAACCAACTTCAAAAATCAACCAACCATTTATGGCAATTACCAACTTCAAAAATCTTTACAATTATCTGGTATTTATAATTTGAATCTAGTTGATGAGCTCGTGTAGTTTCTGAAACTTGTTGTTTTATTTTTTATTTTTTATGTATTTAATTTTTCGTAGTCTTTTTCAAATTGGTATTTTCACTATAATTTAAATAAATGTTTTTAAGATTTTTTTCTTTACGAATTAGCTCATTTAGCTCATGTAACAACTTATAATACAAATGGTCACTAAACACATGCGATCTCTTCTGACAAGTTTCAGTTCAGTGCTTTATTATAGTACATACTTTATTTATATATGTATTTTATTCAGTACATATATATATATATATATATATATATATATATATATATATATATATATATATATATATATATATATATTTATGGAAATTTAGAAGAATAATTACCAGATAGTATATTATTATTAACAATGCCATTTCTCAGCTGCTTCATAAATATTTTGGAAATTTTATCATTCCAAATTTCTTGTGATTGCTCCTTAGTATTCAAAATATTTAGAGTGTGTGACTCCAGTCGACTTTCTCATTCATATATCAAAAATTCTCCTTAAATGAATGTATGAGAAAGTCTTCATATATATATATATATATATATGAGAAAGTCTCCATATATGAACGTATGAGAAAATCTCTCTATATGAACTTATGAGAAAGTCTCTAAATGACTTTCTCATATATTCATACATGAACATTCATATATGAACATACGTATTCCATATTTTTATTCCCATTTGTTTCACAATCAGTATCAAATTGAACAAAACGGTCCTTTTTATGAACTTCGTTTGTAAGTTATTCTTTCAAAATTTTAATCACAAATTAACTTTATGAAAATTACCTGCTGCCGATTCAAAAATAAATTTTTATATCGATTTAAAACTGAACTGAATTACTTAGGAACGAAAGCTCTAAAATTTTTTAATAACGTAAGATACTTCCATTGCAGATACTTCCTTGCAGTTTCTCGCTTATTTTGCGCTCGTCAGCATGCAGGAACCGATATCTGCAATGGTAAAAAAAAACAAACTTGCTGCCATTGCAGATCGGCTTTTCCATGCTGGAGAGTGCATAACAAGCGCGAAACCGTTCTAGATAGTGTCTTCCATGTCAATTTCTATTTTAAAATATATTATTATACAAGTGGATTAAAGACTAAAAAACATATGGAATAAATGTGTAAGAAAATCGAGTGGTGTCTCATACTCCAGATTTTTATAATAAATTAACACAAGCCTCGCGTTCACAGTGATATCGATGAGCAAACATCTGACGCTTTTTCCAGATATAAATCGTTCGAAAACAGTTGACATTTAAAACAGTCCCAGTTATTGAGCTAGTATCACGGCTATTAATCATAAATATTGATTTTTATAACCTTAAACCAGTTTCAATCGCAGCTGTTTGAAAATGGGGCACCGTGCTAGGTGGTACAGTGGTACATTGATCCATCGATCCTGCAAAAGCATATTCAATGTCATACCATGCAATTATATATGCCTCAAATAGCGATCGGTAACGATATGTTGAAATTTTATGGTTGGCAAATTGCTCGCAATTGTTGAATTGATAGAAATGTGTGTATGAGCATAAGTTATTTGGCAACATAAAATGCCCTAATGTGGGTGATCGCATGTGACTTCCCTTTGTACTCCGTTAATTTCAAGTTTTTAATATTTATAAAAGCTTAATAAAAAGTTCAAAACTCATTTGCACAGATTTGTGCCATTTCTATATTGTGAAATATATTTACAATGGAAATGGGTGTGCGATAGACTATATACTATTGGTCTTTAAGGGTTTCAAAAGTTTCTGTATTATGCAATTTCGTCGAACAATTTTCATTTTATTTGGATTTCCTTGTCTCTCTATATTAAAAAAAATCTGATGTGGGCAGTACATAACTTTCCTTATATAACGTAATGAATTTACTACTTTTACAGTAAAAAAAAAGTAGATGATTTTTATAGTAGATATTTATATTCTTTCCAAGATATTGAATTTTCGACAATGAGTCGTCATATTCATTGATTTAGCGTCATTTTTATCCATTTGGCGAGTTTTTCGTTAATTTAGCAACATTTAAAAAAGTCGCCAAGTTGGCGACATTCCACCAAATTTGTCGCCAAAATATCGCCAAGCATTATGGACGGAGAAATAAGTTATTCTTACAGCAGATAAATGACTATTGGCGTTCAAATACAAAGGTATTACTCAAAGTATCTTTTCATGAATGGAACGAGCTAGTTCCACGAGAATGATGTCACCCAATTTATCGCATGGTATTACATATGAAAAGTGAACATGTTTCTGAATACGAAATATATATTTTTTTATTTTATATGACTTTTTGATATTTTTTTTGAAAAATGTACAATATCTCGAGAACGGTTCATGTTAGCTTTCTAAAATTTATGTCAATCGTTTTCTAATGAAAAATTGCATAAAAAATGTCTATTTGCGTAACTTTATTAGAGGTTTTGATTTTTTGACAATTTTTTCAAAATTTCACTCGAAAATTTAGGATGTTCTGAACATTCGATTGCGTATAAAAACAATAAGACTTCCAGTGTTGGCGGATTGTAATTTTTGTGCCAAATTTCGTTCGAACCGGTCCATTCTTTCGTCAGTTATCGTCTCCACAGGCTCACTGACATACACACACGGACATCACTTTAAAAATGTTCGATTCGTGATCAGGAATGCTTGAAACGTGCTCTCCCGTCGAAAACTCGAATTCGAATTAAACCCCGTCACAATACTTTCCTTATACATTATTGTATATAAGGAAAGTAAAAACGCAGCCGCTGTAGCTGTTTGACAAATTTCTCGTTCCTCTAGATTCTCTGCTTCGTACAGTAAAAACTATAGCATATAGATATATATAATTTGGTACAATTGTAGAGAAAGGTTTGGGAAATACGCTGGAATAAACCGTTTTTCTATTTAAACTTTAGTTTAAGAAATATTTAATGTTAAAGTCAGAGACAAGATATTTGAGCTGCGAGTTCGCGTCCTGAAAGAATATGTAACAACAGCAAGTTCACGAATTTTTACAGGCGTATACTTACATAGTTGGATTTTTGCAGGACAGAGCCCGTCTTTTAATTTCAATTTAGTTTACGAGTTATTTATTCTACTTTGATCTACTTCTTAAGTGAAAAATGTTTTTCCTAACGGACGCGTCTGTCGAGTTTCTCTGTCTCGTACCGCAAAAACTATATCATACAAAAATAAGAAATTGGGTACATTGGTGGAGAAATAATAGGGAACCACGGTGAAATGAATCATATTTCGATTTAAACATTAGTTTGGCTTGAAATAGCTCGAAAAGTGAGCTCTACGAGCGTGAGCGAGTAAGAGCGTCACCTCACTGTAGGACTCACCTATTTTCTTTTCATTAGAATTACTATAAAATTTCAAAAATAGAGACTCCAAATATTAAAACTTCACATCAAATTCTGAATTTTAAGTTTCTTGTATTATATAATCAGTTCGAAGAACGGAGATACTGCTAGTCTATTACAAAAAAATCTGATAAGGGAAACACATGACTTTCCTTATATAATGTAATGAATTTACAACTTTTACAGTACAATAATAGGATTTTCTTATAGTAGATACTAATGTTCTTTCCAAGATATTGAATTTTCGACAATTAGTAGTCATTTTCATTGATTTAGCGTCATTTTTATCCATTTGGCGAGATTTTCGTTAATTTGACAACATTTCAAAAAGTCGCCAAGTTGGCGACATTCCGCAAAATTCGTCGCCAAAATCCCGCCAAGCTTTACTGACGGAGAAATAAGTTATTCTTATAACAGATAAATGACTATTGGCGTTCAAATACAAAAGTATTACTCAAAGTATCTTTTTTCATGAATGGAACGAGCTAGATCCACGAGAATGATGTCACCCAATTTATCGCATGGTATTACATATGAAAAGTGGATGTGTTTTTCAAGAGGAAATATTTTTTTTTTCATTTTATATGAGTTTTTGATAATTTTTTTGAAAAATGTGAAATATCTCGAGAACGGTTCATGCTAGTGTTCTAAAATTTATGCCAATCGTTTTCTAATGAAAGATTACATAAAAAATGTCTATTTACGTAACTTTATTAACAGTTTTGATTTTTTGACGATTTTTTCAAAATTTCATTCGAAAATTTAGGGGGTTCTGAGCATTCGATTACATATAAAAACAATAGCTTCCAGAGTTTACGGATTGTGATTTTTGTACCAAATTTCGTTCGAATAGGTCCATTCGTTCGTCAGTTATCGTCTCCACAGGCCCACTGACACACACACACACACACACACACAGACATCACTTCAAAAATGTTTGATTCGTGATCAGGGATGCTTGAAACGTGCTCTCCCGTCGAAAACTCGAATTCGAATTTTCGACCCCGTCACAATACTTTCCTTATACATTATGTGTATAAGGAAAGTAATACCACACAAATAACAACATTATTAAAATAATTTTACAATATTTGCAGGAAACTGAATAATTTATGACAACAAATTAAGTACACTAGGCAAATGCAATGAATGACGCAAGCTAACCTGATAAAATATACATTTTAAACATTGAATGATTTTAAATACTTCACAATTATTTAACAAAGCTTACTTTTACAAGTGCCTAGGCAGTTTTCTTAATTAATATGACAGCAATAAAATTTTAAAACAAACTAAGAAAACTCTAAAAGGTTTGTTGACGTTATAATTAGCAACAAAACAATTTAGAATCCAGTTAGCTTTAATTGAAAGGAAATTTAGACAAGAAAGAAAAATATAATTTGAATGCCATACATTTAAAATTCTAAGTAATTTTAAATGACATGATAATAAGCAAAAAATGGCAAGCACTTACTTCTAAAGAGCATTTGCAATATTCAATATGTAGTATATGTATCCGATGTAGTATATATCCAATGTAAAAAGTATGTAATCAAAGGTATGCAGATCAAAATCCTTATTAAATCATGAACTAACATATTAGATATTCAAAAATACTATAAAGGACCATTGTCTAGAAAAAAAAAAAAAAAAAAAAAAACCGTTGTACATCCCCGAGCCCACGTACTGCACATACTTCTTTGTGCGGGCTACTAGGGGAGAATTTTCCCGAAAAATTCGGGCGGGGAAATTCAAAGGCCAGTTTTGGGCCTACAGAGCACTACGCGGTGTATTTTCAGGGGGCTGTGATCCGGCTTCTACTATCGGGGGTGACGGTAGGAGGCGAAGTCCCCCGACTTGCGAACGATGGGGGGGGGGGGAAGCATAATGAACAGTTCATTAAAAATATAATATACGGATGGTAAAAAAACGTGAAATTTGAGTGTCCTTAAAATGATCTCATGCCAGTGTTTCTTGAACACCTCGTATTCGTGTATCTACTTTAAGCCATTAATATATTTCCGTACCCCCTTCTTTTAAAGATCGATCGATCTTAATAGTGTACCCCTCATTGGATGAAATAAGTTCTTTAGTGATTGGTTCTTTTGTATAAGAGCATTATGGTTTAGGATTAGGTTCAAAGAAGATACTATTTTTTATTACCACACAATATACTTTTGCAGATATTGATAGTCATTGGTATTTTTACAATAGTTTGTACAACTGTTGTTTTTAAAGTTTGTTGATGATGAATCTTATGTAGTATACACAAGCAGTTGTTTTTTTAAATTTATTTTGTAATGTACTTAAGTACATAATCTTATTCACGAGCAAGTGAGTCCGTCTTTCTTCTGCTCGTTCACATTCTCTTAGATTCTTTTTTTTTTCATATTTTTTTCTAGTTTCTATTTGCAATGCTCTCCTTCTTGTGTCACGTGTTAAAGACCCAGATCACGCGACTGGCCCTAGAGTTTGTAGCAACTGTTTGAGTGGCAGGGGCCTGTGTCACGTTGCACACGTGACACAGGACCGGCCACTCAAACAGTTGCTGCAAGCACTCGGGCCAGTCGATTGGTCTGGGTCTTCAACACGTGACACAGGAAGGATAGCATTGCAAATAGAAACTTGAAAAAAAAAATGGAAAAAAAAAAAGAATCTAAGCCAATGGGAACGAATAGAAAAAAGACGGACTCACTTGCTCGTGAATAAGACTACGTACTTAAGCACATTGTGTCGCAACTCTTTCACTAGCTGTCTTTCTTACTTTTTCTGGTGTAGCTACTCTGCATTTGCCTTAATGTAGGAGGTTGTTTTTTATCGCTGAAACTAGTTTGCATCTTTAATTTGTTATATGCAAATTTTAATATATATATATCAAAGAAAACGTAAAAATATGTAAAGGGGGATGCCAGATATATTGCATAAAAATGGCAGAGAAGGATGGCGACCTCTCATTCCCGTTTAAAGTATTTTTCTGTCTAGACAACGCTCACGGAACCAATGCAATACAATGACAGGTCCCCGGTATATGTGCAAAATCGGCGGTTCTAGAACGAAGACAGAAATGAAGGGAGATATGGAAAAACGAGAGGCAGAACGTAGAAAGTTAACATGACAACCAAACGATCCGAATTGTAGAAGACTACTTCCTAAAGTAAACATTTTAACGCATGCGTACAACGTTATACACTGTTATGATGTCATATTACCTATGTCTTGTCTAAATGAGTATTCTTCTTTTTTAAAAAAGGAATTATAATGATGTTTTAGAAAATTTATCGGGTAATATTTTTTATATGCTTCTTGCATGATTCTTCTGTTACTTATGATACAATCTTTTTTGAAAGTATTATTGTTGAGATTTCTTCTGAGGTGTCCTGCGATAATATTTCTGAAAATATTCTTAGTCAAATTTGAATTCCATTCTATGATTTGGTTAATCTTCATATCAAAATTTTCTCGTTTATTATACAATACCGTATGAATTCCTTCTATATTGTTGTATCTTATGGTGATGTCTAGGAAATTAACTTCGTCTTTTTTAGTATTAGGATTCTTGATCAGTTCCAGTTCCTGGGGATAAAAGCTAAAATCAAATTCAGGAGTATGCAAATATTGTCCTAATAGCACATCGCCCACGAATCTATAATATGGTAATTCATATAATATATGATTACCCCTTTCAAAATATGATAAATATATGTCTGCTAAGATTGAAGAGCAACCTCCGCCCATAGGGATGCCTTTAATTTGTTGATAAAATTCATTTCCATTATACAGCACATTTTCGTATAAAACCAATTTGATAAGATCCAAATACCTGCGATAAGTGATAACATTTTTACTTTCCTTATATACATAATGTATAAGGAAAGTATTGTGACGGGGTGGAAAATTCGAATTCGAGTTTTCGACGGGAGAGCACGTTTCAAGCATCCCTGATCACGAATCAAACATTTTTGAACTGATGTCTGTGTGTGTGTGTGTGTGTGTGTGTGTGTGTGTGAAAGTATGTGTGTGCGTGTGTCAGTGAGTCTGTGGAGACGATAACTGACGAACGAATGGACCGATTCGAACCAAATTTGGTACAAAAATCACAATCCGTAAACACTGGAAGCCTATTGCTTTTATATGCAATCGAATGTTAAGAACCCCCTAAATTTTCGAATGAAATTTTGTAAAAATCGTCAAAAAATCAAAACCACTAATAAAGTTACGCAAATAGACATTACTTATGTAATTTTTCATTAGAAAACGATTGACATAAATTTTAGAACGCTAACATGAACCGTTCTTGAGATATTGTTCATTTTTTTAAAAAAATTATCAAAAAGTCATATAAAAAAAATTCCTATTGAGAAACATGTTCACTTTTCATATGTAATGCCATGCGATAAATTGGGTGACATCATTCTCGTGGAACTAGCTCATTCCATTCATGAAAAAATATACTTTTAGTAATACTTTTGTGTTTGAACGCCAATAGTCATTTATCTGCTGTAAGAATAACTTATTTCTTAGTGCATAACGCTTGGCGAGATTTTGGCGACGAATTTGGCGGAATGTCGCCAACTTGGCGACTTTTTGAAATGTTGCCAAATTAACGAAAATCTCGCCAAATGGATAAAAATGACGACTAATTGTCGAAAATTTAATATCTTGGAAAGAATATTAGTATCTACTATAAGAAAAACCTACTTTTTTTACTGTAAAAGTAGTAAATTAATTACATTATATAAGGAAAGTCATGTGTTGCCCACATCAGATTTTTTAGATTGTATTCTTCGTGCACCAGTAGAAGTATGTCATGTAGTTTTGAAAGGTCGATGTTTTTAAAAAGGTCACGGAAGTCATAACTTGTAAACTGTATATCTTTATTGCAGAATTTTAGACGTTTAATGACGTCATTGTTGTTTTTTTATCATAATAGAGTTTTGTAGTAATAAAGCTTTAACAACAGGTTTGAGGATATATAGTAGTTTCCTGTTAGCTAAGGTTAAATATGAATTACATCCCACTGTTACAGTACGAAATTTTACAGGTATTTTATGCAGTTTTGGGATGAGGACCAGATATGGGAAAGAAACAGATTTTAAATTAATGCCGATTCTTTTGTATAATGCTTTGATCTTATTTGACATTACTGCGATATTATATGGTAAAGGTTTATACATAGTAGGTTCCATGTAACTTTTCTGTAAGGTTTCAAGGTAATAAGTTTTGCAGGTAAATGCGTAATTTGAAACCACTTTGTCAGTATATGTAATCACGAATCGATCTTGAACGTCCTTGATAGAACTAGGAACACGGTATCTTGGCTTAGTTTTAAGTTTTCCATGATATTCATTGATAAATCTATTAAGTATATTGTATTTCCATTCTCCGAAGGCCGTGATAGGTAAACTATATTTAATTGCCATTTTATATATAAATGTATCCAGATCTTGATTGAATTCTTCCTTGACGTGGTTATATTCCTGGTTACGGAATTTGGTACCTTTTTCAAACAGTCTTCTTAATTGTAGATCTTCAATCACTGTAAGATTACCCGTAATAATATGATCATGGTACACTTCCCTAAAATTACTGTTTTGACAATTACATACCGTTGAAACAAATAAAGATGTATTTTTACTTAAGTGATTATAATTATACAACTTTCTTCCATTGGGACGTACGAAACGGTAAGTGAGCTTAACCTTGATGTTAGTTATAGGTATCAATTTATTTAATTGATTGAGCATTAACTTAATAGGTATACTTTCAAAAGTTTTATTTTTGAAGGTGGTAACAAAGTATTCTATATAATCTTCTTTTTTAGGATGATTCTTCAAGTCAATATTAAATTTCTTAGCTCTCAATTTCACAAAATCCAATAATATGGCAAAATTATCAGTTAGGTCATCATTTGTTCTTTGATCCAATGATGTTATATGATCAATGATGAAATCCCAAATTCGAGGCAAGTATTTAAGTCTGATTCCAAACACCTTATTCTTAATACAATTGTATTTGACATAAGTATTTTTGTTGAATAAGTCCATTAAATTTTTTAAATTTGTAAGAGTGTCTGTATAGATAATATATCTGTTTCTTCCACGTTTCCACCTAGTGGTTTTACACTGATATAATGTACTTGATATAGGGAGTGAATTTGCTTTTTTACAGTGTTCTAAACTATAATTCTCTTTGAATATGGCAGTGTTTAGTCCGAAAGGGAATGCCGCACCAAATTGCATAATATGCGTGCATTCCCACCATAAACGTTCTTGAAGATTAGGTACTATATCCGAAATTGTTACCACAATATTAGAAAAACCATGGTTGTGATAATGTTTTAGTTCAATGTTCGTAGTAGGAGGATCCAGATTAAGACTTTTTTTGATTTGGTTTCTGTGCAATGGATATGTGTAATGGATTCTTGGTTTGTCCTATGTACAATATATTGCATTTGCAACACTCTATGCAATAGATTACATTGAAAGTCTTGCAGAACAAATAGTGGCTCGTAGAATTTTGTCCAATCTGTATGGGGTTAGCGCTTGGGCATAACTTGCATTAACTTGAAAGACATTTCCTGAACCTGAAGTTTATTAAATTGTAAAAGTGGTTATAGTCTATATCAAAAAATGTAGATTCATTTTGGATCGCGTCCGATGATTTCACAACATCAATATTAACATTTTTAGTTGTCACATTGTGATCCGAATTCTTATCCATGTGGACGGAGAAATAAGTTATTCTTACAGCAGATAAATGACTATTGGCGTTCAAATACAAAAGTATTACTCAAAGTATCTTTCCTCGTGAGTGGAATGAGTTAGATCCATGAAAATGATGTCACCGAATTTATCGCATGAAATTACATATGAAAAGTAAACATGTTTCTCAACAGTAAATATTTTTTTTTAATTTATGGAATTTTTTTGATAAATTTATTTGAAAAATGTGCAATATCTCGAGAACGGTTTATGTTAGCGTTCTAAAGTTTATGTCAATCATTTTCTAAGAAAAAATTACATAAGAAATGTCTATTTGCGTAACTTCATTAAAAGTTTTGACTTTTTAATGATTTTTTCAAAATTTCACTCGAAAATTTAGGGGAGTTCTGAGCATTCGATTACGTTTAAAAACAATAGGCTTCCAGTATTTACGGATTGTGATTTTTGTACCAAATTTCATTCGAATAGCTCCATTCGTTCGTGAGATATCGTCTCCACAGACTCACTGACACACACACACATACACACACACACACACACACACACACATACAGACATCACCTCAAAAATGTTCGATTCGTGATCAGAGATGCTTGAAACGCGCTCTCCCGTCGAAAAGTTGAATTCGAATTTTCGATCCTATCACAATACTTTCCTTATACATTATGTATATAAGGAAAGTAATAAAAAAATCTGATGTGGGCAACACATGACTTTCCTTATATAATGAAATGAATTTACTACTTTCACAGTAAAATAAATAGGTTTTTCTTCTAGTAGATACTAATATCCTTTCCAAGATATTGAATTTTCGACAATTAGTCGTCATTTTCATTGATTTATCGTCATTTTTATCCATTTGGCGAGATTTTCGTTAATTTGGCAACATTTCAAAAAGTCGCCAAGTTGGCGACATTCCGCCAATTTCGTCGCCAAAATCTCGCCAAGCGTTATGGACGAAGAAATAAGTTATTCTTACAGCAGATAAATGACTATTGGCGTTCAAATACAAATATATATATATATATATATATATATATATATATATATATATATATATATATATATATATATATATATATATATAACTTATTAGATTTATAATTTTCGACATATATTGTATAACTATTATTATATATTTATATATTATATAACTCATTAGATATTGAATTTTCCACAATTAGTCGTCATTTTCATTGATTTAGCGTTATTTTTATCCATTTGGCGAGATTTTCGTTAATTTGGCAACATTTCCAAAAGTCGCCAAGTTGGCGACATTTCGCCAATTTCGTTGCCAAAATCTCGCCAAGCGTTATGGACGAAATAAGTTATTCTTACAGCAGATAAATTGGCGTTCAAATGCAAAAGTATTACTCAAAGTATCTTTTTTCATGAATGGAACGAGCTAGATCCACGAGAATGATGTCACCCAATTTATCGCATGATATTATATATGAAAAGTGAACATGTTTCTCAATAAGAAATATTTTTTTTCTATTACTTTCCTTATATACATAATGTATAAGGAAAGTATTGTCACGGGGTCGAAAATTCGAATTCGAGTTTTCGACGGGAGAGCACGTTTCAAGCATCCCTGATCACGAATCAAACATTTTTGAAGTGATGTCTGTGTGTGTGTGTGTGTGTGTGTGTGAAAGTATGTGTGTGTGTATGTGTGTGTGTGTGTGTGTGTGTGTGTGTCAGTGGGTCTGTGGAGACGATAACTGACGAACGAATGGACCGATTCGAACCAAATTTGGTACAAAAATCACAATCTGTAAACACTGGAAGCCTATTGTTTTTATACGCAATCGAATGTTCAGAACCCCCCTAAATTTTCGAATGAAATTTTGAAAAAATCGTCAAAAAATCAAAACCAATAATAAAGTTACGTAAATAGACATTCCTTATGTAATTTTTCATTAGAAAACGATTGACATAAATTTTAGAACGCTAACATGAACCGTTCTCGAGATATCGCACTTTTTTCAAAAAAATTATCAAAAAGTCAAATAAAATAGAAAAAAAATATTTCCTATTGAGAAACATGTTCACTTTTCATATATAATATCATACGATAAATTGGGTGACATCATTCTCGTGGATCTAGCTCGTTCCATTCATGAAAAAAGATACTTAATATAGATATAGAGTAATACTTTTGCATTTGAACGCCAATTTATCTGCTGTAAGAATAACTTATTTCTTCGTTCATAACGCTTGGCGAGATTTTGGCGACGAAATTGGCGGAATGTCGCCAACTTGGCGACTTTTTGAAATGTTGCCAAATGAACGAAAATCTCGCCAAATGGATAAAAATGACGCTAAATCAATGAAAATGACGACTTATAGTGGAAAATTCAATATCTAATAAGTTATATAATATATAAATATATAATAATAGTTATATAATATATGTCGAAAATTCAATATCTAATAAGTTATATATATATATATATATATATATATAACTTATTTCTTTGCCCATAACGCTTGGCGAGATTTTGGCGACAAAATTGGCGGAATGTCGCCAAATTGGCGAATTTTTGAAATGTTGCCAAATTAACGAAAATCTCGCCAAATGGATAAAAATGACGCTAAATCAATGAAAATGACGACTAATTGTCGAAAAGTCAATATCTTGGAAAGGATATTAGTATCTACTAGAAGAAAAACCTATTTATTTTACTGTAAAGTAATAAATTCATTTCATTATATAAGGAAAGTCATGTGTTGCCCACATCAGATTTTTTTATATGACTTTTTGATAATTTTTTTGAAAAATGTGCAATATCTCGAGAACGGTTCATGTTAGCGTTCTAAAATTTATGTTAATCGTTTTCTAATGAAAAATTACATAAGAAATGTCGATTTACGTAACTTTATTATTGGTTTTGATTTTTTGACGGTTTTTTCAAAATTTCATTCGAAAATTTAGGGTTGTTCTGAACATTCGATTGCGTATAAAAACAATAGGCTTCCAGTGTTTACAGATTGTGATTTTTGTACCAAATTTGGTTCGAATCGGTCCATTCGTTCGTCAGTTATCGTCTCCACAGACTCACTGACACACACACACACATACACACATACTTTCACACACACACACACACACACACACACACACACACACACAGACATCACTTCAAAAATGTTTGATTCGTGATCAGGGATGCTTGAAACGTGCTCTCCCGTCGAAAACTCGAATTCGAATTTTCGACCCCGTCACAATACTTTACTTATACATTATGTATATAAAGAAAGTAATAAATTATCAAATCAATCAAGTGATTCAGGATATATGTAAGTTTGAAAAGTGTATTAAAATGTTCTCTTTTATTAGTTATTGTAGAGTAAGTAAATCAAGAAATAAGCTCAATCAAAATGAGTTAAAAAAAACACCCTTTTCGTCGAAGGTGGCCTTAAATCAAACGGGATACGCCAGTGCGTTGATCTCCTTCCATATATTTAAACGTTTATACTATTAAATCAAGGTCTTTATTGTAATATCTTTATCAGACAAAAAAAAAATAAATAAAATAAAACAACAATGTACATTCCTGCGTGTGCCTTTTAATGCTGCAATAAAAATATCAAAAAGCTGAATAAGAGGTTAATAGATGATGATAAAGTAGATAGTGCAAATTAACTCATCATGTGTTTCCTAACCTGTGATTTTCCCCTTTGAAATAGAGGGCGTTAGCTGCGCTCAAGGTATTATTATTGTTAACAGTTGCTAACAGCATTTTGTACTTGCCAGGGATCAGCGTTAGCCATTAACTAAATTTAGCTATTTTAGAACCTTTAGAACCTCAAAAATTGCTAAATCCTGCCGAAAATCGAAAAGAAAGGCTATGCATAGAAGTTGGAAATCTAACCCTTTTTACTTTCCTTATATACATAATGTATAAGGGAAGTATTGTGACGGGGTTGAAAATTCGAATTCGAGTTTTCGACGGGAGAGCACGTTTCAAGCATCGCTGATCACGAATCGAATATTTTTGAAATGATGTCTGTGTGTGTGTGTGTCAGTGAGTCTGTGGAGACAACATCTCACGGACGAATGAAGCGATTCGAAAGAAATTTGGTACAAAAATCACAATCCGTGAATACTGGAAGCCTATTGTTTTAAAATATAATCGAATGTTCAGAAACCCCCTAAATTTTCGAGTGACATTTTGAAAAAATCATCAAAAACTCAAAACCTTTAATAAGTTTAATAAGTAGACATTTCTTATGTAATTTTTAGAAAACGATTACATACCTTAGAAAACGATTGACATTAGAACGCTAGCATGAACCGTTCTCGAGATATTACGCATTTTCAAATAAATTTATCAAAAAATCCCATAAATTAAAAAAAATATTAACTATTAAGAAACATGTTCGCTTTTCATATGTAATATTATGCGATAAATTTGGTGTCATCATTCTCGTGGATCTAACTCGTTCCATTCACCTGAAAAGATACAAATACCTTTGTATTTGAACGTCATTAGTCATTTATCCGCTCTAAGAACAACTAATTTCTCCGTTCATAACTCTTGGCATGATTTTGACAACGTATTTAGCGAAATGTCGCTAACTTGGCGACATTTTTAAATGTTGCCAAATTAACAAAAATCTCGCCAAATGGATGAAAATGAAGCTAAATCAATGAAAATGACGACTAATTGAAGAAAATGCAATATCTTGGAAAGAATATGAGTATCTACTATAAGAATAACATTTTTTTAACTATAAAAGTAGTAAATTCATTGCATTATACAAGGAAAGTCATGTTCTGCCCACAATAGATTTTTACTCCTTATATGCATAATGTATAAGGAAAGTATTGTGACGGGGTCGAAAATTCGAATTCGAGTTTTTGACGGGAGAGCACGTTTCAAGCATCCATGATCACGAATTAAACATTTTTGAAGTGATGTCTGTGTGTGTGAGTGTGTGTGTGTGTGTATGTGTGTGAAAGTATGTGTGTGAAAGTATGTGTGTGTATGTGCGTGTGTGTCAGTCAGTCTGTGGAGACGATAACTGACGAACGAATGAACCGATTCGAAAGAAATTTGGTACAAAAATCACAATCCGTAAGCACTGGAAGTCTATTGTTTTTATATGCAATCGAATGCTCAGAACCCCTCTAAATTTTCGAGTGAAATTTTGAAAAAATCGTCAAAAATTCAAAACCGCTAATAAAGTTACGCAAATAGACATTTCTTATGTAATTTTTCATTAGAAAACGATTGACATAAATTTTAAAACGCTAACATGAACCGTTCTTGACATATTGCACATTTTAAAAAAAAATTATCAAAAAGCTATATAAAATAAAAAAAATATTTGCTAATGAGAATCATGTTCACTTTTCCTATGTAATACCATGCGATAAATTTGGTGACATCATTCTCGTGGATCTAGCTCGTTCCATTCATGAAAATAGATACTTCGAGTAATACTTTTGTATATGAACGCCAATAGCCATTTATCTGCTGTAAAAATAACTTATTTCTCCGTCCATAACGCTTAGCGAGATTTTGGAGACGAATTTATCGGAATGTCGCCAACTTGGTGACATTTTAAATTGTTGCCAAATAAACGAAAATCTCGTCAAATTGATAAAAATGACGCTAAATCAATGAAAATGACGACTAATTAAAAAAAAAATCAATATCTTGGAAAGAGTATAAGTATATACTATAAGAATAAGATTTTTTTAACTGTTAAAGTAGTAAATTCATTGCATTATATAAGGAAAGTCATGTGTTGCCCACAACAGATTTTTACTTTCCTTATATACATAATGTATAAGGAAAGTATTGTGACGGTGTCGAAAATTCGAATTCGAGTTTTCGGCGGAAGAGCACGTTTCAAAATTCCCTGATCACGAATCAGACATTTTTGAGGTGATGTTTGTGTGTGTGTATGTGTGTTTGTGTGTGTGTATGTGTGTTTGTGTGTGTGTGTGTGTGTCAGTGAGCCTGTGGAGACGACATCTCACGAATGAATGGAGCGATTCGAATTAAATGTGGTTCAGAAATCACAATTCGTGAATACTGGAAGCTTATTGTTTTTAAACGCAATCGAATGTTCAGAACTCTCCTAAATTTTCAATTGAAATTTTGAAAAAATCATCAAAAAATTAAAACTTTTGATGAAATTACGCAAATAAAAATTTCTTATGCAATTTTTCCTTAGAAAACGATTGACATAAATTTTAGAACGCTATCATGAACCGTTTTCAAGATTGCACATTTTTCAAATAGATGTATCAAAAAATTCCATAAATGGAAAAAAATATATTAACTGTTGAGAAACATGTTCACTTTTCATATGTAATATTATGCGATAAATTTGGTGACATCATTCTCGTGGATCTAGCTCATTCCATTCATGAGAAAAGATACTTTGAGTAATACTTTTGTATTTGAATGCTAATTTATTTATTTATTTATTTATTTATTTATTTATTAAATTAACGTGGCAACTACAGATGAAATCCAGTTACAGTAGCCACACAAGAAATTAAAATGTACAGAACATAGGATACAAGAATACTAATTAGTAAACATATCAAGCGCATTGAAACAGGCTTTTTTAAAGCAGGCAGGGGCTAATAGCCATATATCTGTTATAAGAATAACTTATTTCACCGTCCATAACGCTTGGTGAGATTTTGGCGACGAATTTGGCAAAATGTCGCCAACTTGGCGACTTTTTAAAATGTTACCTAATTAATGAAAATCTCGCCAAATGGATAAAAATGACGCTAAATCAATGAAAATAACGAATCATTGACGAAAATTCAGTATCTTGGAAAGAGTATAAGTATCTACTGTAAGAATAACCTATTTGTTTACTGTAAAAGTAGTAAATTCATTGCATTATATAAGGAAAGTCATGTTCTGCCCACAACAGATTTTTTGCTTTGGTTCTAATATAATGTTCATCCAATCGCAGGTTAGCAACACTTTTTAGTGCTCAAGATCTGATGTTTCTCGTTCCATAAGATGTGTTGTGACAACATATTCGTAGCTGTGGGTTGCTCAGATTTTTCCCTACGTGTAATAAAAACATACATACAGATATACATCTTCTTTTATTACTATAGATGTACAGTATATTGGAAAAAATTCACAAGAACTTGGCGAAAGAACAGGGAAGTTATCATTTGTATTAAATGGGAGTTACAAATATGAGATGTCATGATGCTCGAAACAGTCATGATGCTCGAAATAATAGGTACACTAAAGTTTAGGCTCGAAAATTAAGATTGAACTGCATCATGGATGTAAATGGTATTAAAATTATATGTATTAACACAAATCAATCAAATGAAGTGAAGTTATCGGTGTGAAAGACTAAAATATATTTAAACGAATAACTTGTGAACAACAAATAGTTCACATAAAAGATATAATTATTTTTTTTTTGACCTGATTAAGATACAAAATTGTTCTAAAATAATCTGAGATGAATGTATAGAGAAGTCAAGTAAAGATTCAGACGCCAGATAGTTTTAAACTTATCACACTTACTGACGCTTCTGACTGATAACGCATCTCAAATGTGTGACCATCAAAGACTGAGTGTATGAATACAATGCAAAAGATTATCTACCAACATTTTCCCATTATAATTTCATTTAAGTATCTAATTTCAGATTTTTATCTTCTAGAAGAATTCCACATATATGCAATTTTTGCACGAAATTACACACTATGCACTGCTGAATCTAACTCAAATGGTTAAAGTCACTGGAGCATTAAGTTTTATTTCATGCAAAATGAATACCTTTGAAACTATTTCGAACTGAAGTCTGTAATTCGAACACACGTACTCGTACATAGGGCATTCTTTAACATTCGATAGCCTGTTTGAGGGGAAACATATTAACGTAGTAGCAGAGATATTTCATTTTTACTTTCCCTGCGATACATGGTAATGTATAGGGAAAGTATTGGAATCATGCCAAAAATCGCAACTCGAGTTTTCGACGGATCTACACGATTCGAGACCTCTGGAATACGAAAAAAACATTTTTAGCGTGACGTCTGTGTGTGTGTCTGTATGTGCAGATTTTGTATCCACTCTAACTAAAACACTAATGGACCGAATTTCACAAAATTTGGTAGGTAAGTCCCTTGTGAGCGAGTCTGGTGCTGATTAGTTTTGGGTACGATTTGGGATAAAAGAACTCGCCTTTTTTGCGAAATGGCCCATCAAAAGCTTGTATCCACTCTACCTGAAAAACTAATGGACCAAATTTAACAAAATTCGGTAGATGAGTCACTTGTGGGTTACCCTGGTGCTGATTAGATTTTGGTACTATTCGGAAAAAAATAACCTGCCTTTTCTTGAAAAATGGCCCGCAAAAATCGTCAAAATCTAAACTAAAGAACTAGGTATGCTCAAATATATCCAATAAATGCTCGTTTAATACGTATTTTTTAACGACGAAAGGAATAAGATCAACCTCATTACACTAGGACTGGTCGTTCTCGAGATATTTTAGTGTTTCGTATTTTCTCTACGCCACCTTTGAAAATAAGTCCGGTTACCGAATGAGAACGAAAATTGAATTATAAGTTAATTAAATTTAATTAAAATAAAGCGAATGTGTATATAAGTCTGCAGGGAAAGTCATGTGCTGCCCACATCAGATTTTTACTTTCCCTGCAATACATGGCAATGTATAGGGAAAGTATTGGAATCATGTCGAAAATCGCAACTCGAGTTTTCGACGGATTTACACGTTTCGAGACCTCTAGAATACGAAAAAATTATTTTTAGCGTGACGTCTGTGTGTGTGTGTCTGTGTGTGTTTCTGTCTGTCTGTCTGTGCAGATATTGTATCCTCTCTAACTAAAAAACTAATAGACCGAATTTCATAAAATTCGGTAGGTAAGTCACTTGTGGGAGAATCTGGTACTGATTAGTTTTGGGTACGATTCGGGATAAAAGAACCCGCTTTTTTTGCGAAATGGCCCGCGAAAGCTTGTATCCACTCTAGCTGAAAATCTAATAGACCGAATTTCACAACATTTGGTAGATAAGTCGCTTGTGGGTCACTCTGGTTAAGATTAGATTTTGGTATTATTCGGAAAAAAATAACCTGCCCTTTTTTGCAAAATGGCCCGCAAAAATCGCCAAAATCTGAAATAAAAAACTACGTATGCTCAAATATATCCATTAAATGCTTGTTTAATACGGAATCTTTAACGAAGAAAAGAATAAGACCAAACCCATTACACTAGGACTAGCCGTTCTCGAGATATTTTAGTTTTTTCTTATTTTCTCTACGCCACCCTTGAAAAGCATTCAGTTATCAAATGAGAACGAAAATTGAATTAAAAGTGAATTATATGTATTTAAAATAAAGAAAACGTGAATATAAGTCTGCAGGGAAAGTCATGTGCTGCTCACATCAGATTTTTATTTTTAGTTATACGTGAAATATACTGATTACAAAAAGCTAGACATGTAAAGGACATTTCAAAGAAAATGCAATACTCTGAAAATGTGGAGATGCAATATTATTGCGTTGGCACATAATTTAGATACATAAATAATAAGCAAAAATAAAGCGGTTTTAGGACGGATGCAACACTAAATATAAATTTAAACGATTTTATGGTACATAATTTTTTGCATTTCACGATCTTTACACAGCGGAAAAAAATAGATGCCATATTGTATTTTGCAATGAGTCATGTGATATCTTCATATATAATGAGTGTAGTTATTAATTTTTATTTAAAAAACTACCCAACATATTTTTCTGAAATGTTTTTACATATTTTATGTGATAATTTGAATATTTCCGAAGCAATTTGCAAATTTTAACTTCGCTAAAAAAATGTTTGAAAAATTAAGTCCCATAGGTTTCAATGAATTTTATTTTTCAACCCGGGTTAAATACGAAACTAATTGGGTGATATTGTTCATTTTCATTTCCAAATGTTCCACAAACTGTCTCAACAACATACTAAAGTTTCATTTTGATAAATTCATTTTTACGGCAATTATCGTGTGAACGAACAGACAGACAGACAGACAGACAGACAGAATGCCTAAAATCTAAAACTCTTTTTAACTATGTTGGAAAGTGTTAAAAAGTTCTCTCCTGTTTTTCCTTAATTATAGTTTCAATCCAGTTTCTGGTTAATTCCAGTTTTTTCCTGATAAATTTTTTTTTATCTGATTATCAAAAATCAGATTATCGGATTTTCGTTGGTTAGTTTAAATAACTTGTTATTCACAAGGTGGATTAGTAAGAATAGGGCCATAATTGTCAAAACCTAATAAAGTCCTGTAATTTGTAATTTAGAAAGTCGATTTATAAGAAGAGGCGAGCCAATATATGAAGCAGTAGAAAGTTACCAATCTTGTCAACTCATTGATTTTAAACTGATTATTGGTAGCTTACTTAAGTTTTCAGAAAGGTATCAATATATTAATTAGTTTAAAATCAATAGATTTTCAGTATTTACTGATTGTAATAAACGTACAGTTATAGTAATCAGATTTCTTTCATTCTTTCTGGTTGTGTGGTCCTTGGAAGGGGGCTTAATTTCATAACTCCTTTCCGCCCTCCTGTCCTTGGATACACATTAAAGTCTGGTGTGTGCGCCCTTAATTTTCCTGTGTGACATGTAACGCCTCGTTTCCACTGTGACACCTGCAATACATGGTAATGTATAGGGAAAGTATTGGAATCATGCCGAAAATCGCAACTCGAGTTTTCGACGGATCTGCACGTTTCGAGTCCTCTAGAATACGGAAAAACTATTTTTAGCGTGACGTCTGTGTGTGTGTCTGTCTGTCTGTCTGTCTGTCTGTGCGTCTGTCTGTCTGTCTCTACGCTAACACAAAAACTAATGGACCGAAATTCATAAAATTTGGTAGGTAAGTCACTTGTGAGCGAATCTGGTGCTGATTAGTTTTGGATACGATTCGAGATAAAAGAATCCGCATTTTCTTTTGCGAAATGGCCCGCAAAAGATTGTATCCACTCTAGCTGAAAAACTTATGGACTGAATTTCACAAAATTCGGTAGATAAATCACTTGTAGGATATCCTGGTGCTGATTAGATTTTGGTATGATTCGGAAAAAATAACCTGCCTTTTCTTGCAAAATTTCCCGCAAAAATCTAAAATAAAAACTACGTATGCTCAAATATCTCCATTAAATGCTTGTTTAATACGTAATTTTTTAAGGAGGAAAGGATAAGACCAACCCCATTACATTAGGACTAGCCGTTCTCGAGGTATATTTTAGTTTCTTCGTATTTTCTCTACGCCATCTTTGAAAATAAGTCCAGTTATCAAATGAGAACGAAAATTGTATTAAAAGTGAATTAAATTTAATTAAAATAAAGAGAACGTGAATAAAATTCTGCAGGGAAAGTCATGTGCTGCCCACATCAGATATTTAGAATGGCAAGTATATGCTGCAGGCAAAACCGTAGGTGCTCGTTAATCTCTAAAGTGAAAAGATGCATTTTTCTGTCGGCACACAGCAATTTTATTACAGCAATTCAGCCCTAATTCTCTGTGAAATTGCCGCCCCTACATAACTAGCGATACATATCTATGGGTATAAATTTCGAGAACAATGACGGGGGATCATAAAAATTGTGTGTTATTCTCATCAAAACATATGACTATGCGATAAAGACTTAGAGCAAAGTTCGGATTATAAGCGATGCTACATTACATGCTTTACTCCAAATGAATTTTGTTGTAAACGAATTTAAGTAAGGGCTGTAAAACCTGACTTACATTTTTATTTTTGCATACAAATACAATATGGGATCTATTATCCGGAATGTTTGGGACTTTGGACTTTCTGGATAAGGGGTTTTTGGTAATTTGTAAAATCTATTGGAATGCTCTATTGGAATGAGAGGTGCTATAAGGAGGTAAAAATCTCGAAATCCCGTTTAGCGATTTATGCTGAATTTAGAAACTTTTTATGAAGCATATAATATATTATGTCCAAGAAAAATGAGATATTAATGAATTATGCGGCCGTTGTTGCGTGGATTGAGAGCACAAGTGACAGCACAAGGGGGAGGGGGGGCGAATGAAGCTTTAAGGGGGGCAAGTTTTCTATTTGCCCTAAATAAATATATCAAAATGATGTCACATAAATAGAAACTAGGTTAATATAAAATGTCTTCGCGGAGGGGGGAGGGGACGGGTCAAAGCGAAAATTTAAATTTTCGGCGGCATAACATTTCTGATTATTTGGAGATATTATATATATATATATATATATATATATAATCCGGTTAATATTATATATATATATATATATAATAAACATTATTTCGACCAATTTTTGGCGACAATATGTTTGATGGAGCAAAATTTGGCATCATTCTGCCCAATTCCGGCTTTGGGAGCGTTTCGGATATCGGGAAGTAGGATAAACGATCCTGTACTGTATTTCCAAATTCGAGATTTTTTTTGAAATTTACCTCTCAAAGTGAATGAACATCTAGTTTTAGACTTTCTGAATACATTTCGGCCTATTGTGGAAAGAGGATTTTCTGTTTGTCGGAGTGCTTGTGTGTGTGAGGAGAGAGAGGGAATGTGGGGGAGAGAAAGAGAGAGAGAGATAAAGAAAAGAGGGACAGCTGGGGAGGAGCAGGAAGAAAAAGAGATGGAAAGAAAATATAGAGATATATAAAATAAAGAAAAATAAATAGAAAAAGAGAAAAAAATATTTGGAAAGGAAGGGAGAAAATTTGGAAAAAAAAAAGGAAGAGAAATATAAAGATATATAAAAAGCAAGTTAAAGAGAGAAATGGGGAGTAGAAAGAGAAAAAGGATAAAGAACGTGAGGGTGAATGAGCGTGAGAGAGAAAGAGAGGTGTGGACACGATACTGCAGAACTTCCAGAATATTGTGATTATTGGGAACTGGAGAAATGCGACACTAGTACTAGTTTTCGACTCCAGTACTAGTACTCGAATTTGCAAAATGTTTGTATAATTCGAACAAAATTAACTTGAACACACTGCGTAAGCTATGATTGGATATTTATCCAGTTTTACCTTCATGCCCATTTTGAATACATTGGCTACAAGGTTTCCATGGTAACATAATTCATTTTGAATCTCAATTTGGGGCACTCCGCGTCTTTCAGCAATGATCGACTCTGCTAGGAATCAGTAGGCCAATGATAAGTTCGGATCCGAAGCAAGCTTTTGGCTTAACCTTATAATTTCTGTTTTGTAAGTTTTTGTTCTCGGACTGGCAGAATGCTGAGCACAGAAGCGCGTTCCACTCCTCTTTCCTGGCTGACAACGACAGACGTCAGGTAGCGGCACGATTGAAGTATGACCTCCACCGGCTGTCGGCTCCCGACAGTGGTGTCTGCGCTGGGGAATAGGTTTGGCTATTTCCCACAGATTTGGCTGAACTCTTTTCAGGGGAGGGAATGTGTGACGGGAGGAACTCCGCATCTTCCAACGTCCACCGACTATACCAGAAATCAGTTACCGGATAATAATTTCGGACCCGATGCTAGCTTTTGGCCTAATCTTATAGTGTCAGTGCTGTAATCTCATGGTCCCGGGTTCTGGCCTGGCCGGGGCAAAACTTTACGTTCCTACAAATTTTTCAATAATAGTTTAACGCGCTTGTGTTTTTCCAGGCCCTCTAGAAGCTCTGGTAACATAGAAGGCTGAATCTTTGAACATGTATAGCCTCAAATGCGGGACAGAATCTAACGGAGCCATATTTTCGATTTCCCTCCTGGAGAACCGAACAAATGGGAGAGGGGGGGGGGGAGGTTTTACAGATCTTTATGAGTTATTGACACTCCAAAATTGGTGCTATTACACGGAGCAATTTTTGTTGCCAGAATTTCGTCAATCTAACTCATCAATACCGTTTCAGGACCCTCCTCTCAAACAGCTGATCATAGAGTTGCCAGCGCTTTGCCACTTATTTGTACTTAGCACGTTTAGCATCAGGTCATATAAATGCTTGATCTCACCAATTTTTTACTACGAAGATTTTAAGTGTTTTACTGTAGTCGTGTTCATGTGGAGTACGATCACGTTAAACATATGGGTCCGTAAGTTCTTCCGAGAGGATGGTGGTAGGGAAGTAGGGTACGGTCCCTGTGGATGCCTCCCCCACTGGGTTTCGGTCTAAATTGGGAGGCACTTCCCAGTCGTCCAAACAGATACCATATACCTTTCTGGTAGGTCGGACGGTCTGGGTCGAAGAAGAAGAATTGTTTTTATAGTATAATTGTGATGTTTAATGTACCATACATTTATGTAATTAGATAAGAGTTTATGGAATTGTCAATCTATATCCGTTTTCCGTAGAGCTAGCTGCACTGATAGCCGCATTTTGAAGGCGGAACAGTGTAACGTCAAATATTGTCGTCTTCTGATTGGATCGCGCTCAGGAATTGATCGATTTTTATTGCTATGCATGAAAAATTGCCGAAATTCGGAGGCAAGTTTCCTTCCCATTGAAATGTATGACGTTGCGTAAAGATTGCTGGAAGGAATTCTTATTGAACACTAGCCGCCTACTGTGACCAGCCTGTTCGCTACCCTTGAAATTTCTGACCGTGGCAAACTCGCTGGCGTGACCTACCAGAAAGATGTAAGGTAACTATTTGGACGGTCAGGAAGTGCTACCCAATTTAGACTGGAACTCAGTGGGGAAGGCATCCACAGGGACCGCACCCTTCTTCCCCTATCACCAACCTCTCGGAAGGACTTACGGACATACATGTTTAACGTGATCGTACTCCGCGTGAACACGGCAGAAGTTTTGGTAGTGGCGGGAATCGAAACCGGGCCTACTGAGTGGAATTCCCGCGCGCCAACCATTGGGCTACCGCGCTCTCCGTGACAATCTTCATAACTTTCTTTTTATTCACCCAATTTAAACCCAGTGGGGGAGGCATCCACAGGGACCGCACCCTTCTTCCCCTATCACCAACCTCTCGGAAGGACTTACGGACATACATGTTTAACGTGATCGTACTCCGCGTGAACACGGCAGAAGTTTTGGTAGTGTCGGGAATCGAACCCGGGCCTACTGAGTGGAATTCCCGCGCGCCATCCATTGGGCTACCGCGCTCTCCGTGACAATCTTCATAACGTTCTTTTTATTCACCCAATTTAGCCAGAACCCAGTGGGGGAGGCATCCACAGAGACCGCACCCTTCTTCCCCTACCACCAACCTCTCGGAAGCACTTACGGACCCACATGTTTAACATGATCGTACTCCGCGTGAACACGGCGGTAGTTTTGGCAGTGGCGGGAATCGAATCCGGGCCTACCGAGTGCAATTCCCGCTCGCTAACTTCCCGCGCGCTAATTTACATTTTATAATGACCATATGCTAAGCTCTTAATTCCATCATCCTCATTCCATCGTTTCATCGTTACATCATATCGTTCCATCATTTAAAATATCCATAAAATTAAAATATCCATTTAAAATGTCCATAAATTAAAATATCCATTTAAAATATCCATAAATTAAAATATCCATTGAAAGTATCCATAAATTAAAATATCCATTTAAAATATCCATAGATTAAAATATCCATTTAAAAAAACCATACCGTTCCATCATTTAAAATATATACATCGCTATAATTCAATCCAGCATAATGAGCCAAAAACCTTATAAAAAGCAAACACTAATGGTAATAGCGTGACGTCCCCGGCTGCGGGCGCAGGGGAAGTGGGAAGTCGGCTCTCATCGCCGTGAAGTCGTCGAGAAATTTAAAATCATTACTTCTTTAAAATCAGGATCGGGCTGCCATTTATAATCATTTCTTGACCAGATTGGGCTTGTAAGAAAGCATGATGTTTCAGCTTTCTAAAAATGTAAATTATTTGTCGAAAATCTCGCTACTTTTTTGGATGCGAAGTTTTAAATACGAAAGTTCGTTTTTTTGAGCCGAAAGTGACTTTTGTTTTAAAATCTTTAAAAAATATTAGAATTTGTCTCTGAGATTTGAAATTGACATATTTTTACTCGCAATTGTCTGCTCTTTCCGGTCATGTGATTTGTTTTTTTCTACGACGTCTGGATCGTGGAGAAAAAGGGAAAAAACGGTCGAAATCGCATAAAACATTAAATAACAATAACAAAAAAAAAATAATTCAAATTTTAAAAATCGGTTTTCACGTGCCCCTTCCACCCCCTCGGGTCTCCGATTGCCAAATTTCGTAGCTCTGCGACGCGCGGTTGCTGAACCTATAGTGTATAAGACACACACACACACACAGACATTGCCTTTTATAATTTACGATTGTAGGCTACGGGACAGAATCCAACGGAGCTGGATCCTAACGGAGCATGGAACTAACGGAGCTAGAGGGGGGTTAAAAGCATTTACAGATCCTCTCAAAACCCTTCTTCCCTGGTGATCTAAAAGGCTGAAATTTTGTCTGTTTACAGTATCGGTAGAACATAACGGCGCCGAGAATTTGCACACGAGTTTGTGGACTGACAACGGGAAACAACTATACTAGAAGCCAATTTGCGATTCAGATGACAATTTCCAACTCTAAGTTTACAAAACTGCACTTATTAAAATACATTTGCAACTTAATTTAAGAGTACTAAATTCTTTGAAAGGCTTAATTAGCAATTTTGAATATTTTGTAAAGAGTCTTGCTGCCAAAACCTGGGAATCGAACCCTGGATCTCCGAACTGGTCAGCCGACGTTCTACCGTTGAGCTACTGGGACGAAATTGAAAGTTCTTACCGTCGAAGCATTCTCCATAGTCTAATGTCAGATTGGCGGGCAACTGATAATCTGACTGAACACCTTCTTCTATTTTTTCCCCAGGTTAGCCTCCTACTACGACTATTTTTACCCAGGTTAGTATCCTGCTTGGTTATTATATGCTCCTAATTTGAAATCGCCGCTCAATCTTCTAGAGTTCACTGAATCCGTACTAGTCGTATTGGGGTAACTTTCAGACCTCCGACATCTTTGCACTAACCTACAGGGTTGATTTATCCGGGTGTCATTGTAAAGAGTCTTGCCACCCCAACCGGGAACCGAACCCTGAATCTCCGAACTAGCCAGCCGACGATTTATCGTTGAGCTACTGGGACGAATGAGGACTCTGCACTTTTTACTTTCCCTGCAATACATGGTAATGTATGGGGAAAGTATTGGAATCATGCCGAAAATCACAACTCGAGTTTTCGACGGATCTACACGTTTCGAGACCTCTAGAATACGAAAAACCATTTTTAACGTGACGTCTGTGTGTGTGTCTGTCTGTCTGTCTGTCTGTCTGTCTGTGTGTCTGTCTGTGCAATGTATGTATCCACTCTAATTCAAAAACTAATGGACCGAATTTCATAAAATTTGGTAGGTAAGTCACTTGGGTATGACCCTGGTGCTGATTAGTTTTTGGTACGATTCGTAAAAACAGAACACGCCTTTTTTTGCGAAATGGTCCGTAAAAATTTCATGTATCCACTCTAGCTAAAATACTAATTGACCAAATTTCACAAAATTTGGTGGATAAGTTACTTGTACGATACTCTGGTGCTGATTAGATTTTGGTATTTATCGGAAAAGAACAACCTGCCTTTTTCTACGAAATGGCCCGCAATGATGTCATGTATCCACTCTAACTAAACTATTAATTGGCCAAATTTCACAAAATTTGATAGATAAGTTACTTGGGGAATACTCTGGTGCTGATTAGATTTTGGTATTATTCGGAAAAGAACAACCTGCCTTTTTTTACGAAACGGCCCTCAAAAATCGCAATATCTAAAAAAAGCTACATATGTTCAAATATATCAGTTAAATTCTTGTTTTATACGTAATTTTTGATGAGGAAAATAATAAGAACAACTCTATTACTCTAGGACTAACCATTCTCGAATTATTTAAGATTTTTCGAATTTAGTTATGCCACTTTTAGAAAAATGTCTAATTACTAAATAAAAACAGAAATTAAATTAAAAATGCAAATTCAGTGTTATTTTGTGCAATTAAACTCAATTTGATGAATTATTAAAGAAAAAAAATATGAATTTGAGTCTGCAGGGAAAGTCATGTGCTGCCCACATCAGATTTTTACTTTCCCTGCAATACATGGTAATGTATAGGGAAAGTATTGGAATCATGACGAAAATCGCAACTCGAGTTTTCGACGGACCTACACGTTTCGAGACTTCTAGAATACGAAAAAACTATTTTTAGCGTACGTCTGTGTGTGTGTCTGTGTGTGTGTCTGTCTGTGTGTCTGTCTATCTGTGTGTCTGTCTGTCTGTGTGTCTGTCTATCTGTGTGTCTGTCTGTCTGTGCATATTTTGTATCCACTCTAACTAAAAATGTAATAGACCGAATTTCATAAAATTTGGTAGGTAAATCACTTGTGGGCGAATCTGGTGCTGATTAGTTTAGGGTACGATTCGGGATAAAAGAACCCGCCTTTCTTTGCAAAATGGCCCGCAAAAGCTTGTATCCACTCTAGCTGAAAAACTAATGGACCGAATTAAACAAAATTTGGTAGATAAGCCACTTGTGGGACACCCTGGTGCTAATTAGATTTTGGTATGATTCGGAAAAAAAATAAGCTGCCATATTTGTAAAATGGCCCGCAAAAATCGCAAAAATTTAAAATAAAAATCTACGTATGCTCAAATATATCCAGGAAATGCTTGTTTAATACGCAATTTTTAACGAAGAAAAGAAGAAGACCAACCCCATTACACTAGGAGCAGCCGTTCTTCAGATATTTTAGTTTTTTCGTATTTTCTCTACGCCACCTTTGAAAAGAAGTCCAGTTATCAAATGAGAACGAAAATTGAATTAAAAGTGAATTAAATTTAATTAAAATAAAGAGAACGTGAATATAAAGGGTCTGCAGGGAAAGTCATGTGCTGCCTACATCAGATTTTTACTTTCCCTGCAATACATGGTAATGTATAGGAAAAGTATTGGAATCAAGCCGAAAATCGCAACTCGAGTTTTCAACGTAGCTACACGTTTCGAGACCTCTGAAATACGAAAAAAACATTTTTAGCGTGACATCTGTGTGTTTCTGCCTGTTTTTGCAGATTTTGTATCCACTCTAATGAAAAAACTAATTGACCGAATTTCATAAAATTTGGTAGGTAAGTCACTTGTGGGCGAATCTGATTCTGATTAGTTTGAGGGGTACGATTCGGGATAAAAGAACCCGCCTTCTTTTGCGAAATTGCCCGCAAAAATTGTCTGTATCCACTCTAGTTGAAAAACTAATGAACCGAATTTCACAAAATTCGGTAGATAAGTCGCGTGTGGGTTACCCTGGTGCTGATTAGATTTTGATACGATTCGAAAGAAAATAACCTGCCTTTTTTTTGCTAAATGTGCCGCAAAAATCATCAAAATCTAAAATAAAAAACTACGTATGCTCAAATATATCCATTAAATGCCTGTTTTATGCGTAATTTTTAACGAAGAATAAGTCCTACCCCATTACACTAGGACTAGCCGTTCTCGAGATATTTTAGTTTTTTCGTATTATCTCTACGCCACTTTTGAAAATAAGTCCAGTTACCAAATGAGAAAGAAAATTGAATTAAAAGTGAAGTAAATTTAATTAAAATAAAGATAACTTGAATATAAGTCTTCAGGGAAAGTCATGTGCTGCCCACATCAGATTTTTTTTATTGAAATGTGGAACAATATTACTGCAACTTTGATTTTCAATTACATGCATCTGTTGATTTGAATTTAAATCATCGATTTAATACATAACATTTTAGGGTTTATTTATAAACCGCGTTTAATATGCCATACGGACTTTAATTTAGTAGTTTATAGTTTTTCATATACCTCTATAAGTCAAGTTAGTTTGCAAAAAGTATAATTTCAGTTCCTTTCTGTGATGAGTTCATTAACATGCTTTCAGAATCCTGTAAGTCGTAAAACAATAGTAATGGTAATTCCCAAAGTTGCCCACTTCCTCAATTCCACAGAAATCTGATTACCTATCCACGGATTTTTCTTCTTTTATTTCGCCTTGAGGTATACGTCATAGCGGATCTACACAGAATGATTTAACAAGAAGTGTGACTACCTGTTTTGTACGTGTCGACATAGACTAGGAATATAGTTGAAGTAGAATAACTAGCCTTATTGCGTGGTGGTCACGTAACAGATTGCAATATTCTTCAAAAGAATAGAAGAATTATTTATTATACAGGCACCAAATGTTAAATCCGCCACATGACGGAATTTAGAAAGTGACGCATTGGATTTTCTCCCGTCCACCCGCCTGCAACCCTGGCACTCCTAAAATACCTGCAAGGAAAACGCACCTCTTCCGATCAATACTATTATTTTTTATTCGATCTTGTAATACAATGCAAATAATTTACACTCCCTGGTATGAGTGTCCATAGGGAGGGCAAGGGGGTACTTGCACCTCCGGGCGTTCAGAATTACCAAGGCGACATTAAGCTAGTCAATGTTGCACGACTTATCTTTGAATTTGCCCGCACACTGGAAAATGTTTTATACCCTTAGGGAAACGTAGCTGTTCCACAAACGGTAAAGGTCGTTATATTTTGAATCAATAATATATACTAGTTTTTACTAGTTACACACTCATTCTTTGAGTGGAATATATAACTTATAGAGACCTAGTTTACAATTTGTGTCGAACTTTTAATATTTGGAGCCTTCTATTTTGAAAGTTTACAAATCCTTTTTACATAAAGAAAATAAGTGAGTTTTCTTGTGCTGAAATAGTAAACAGACTGCCAAAAGCACGGCTTACAATTTCACTTGCCTAGACAATAACAAGTTTGCAATCAAACTATAGCTTTTTTTGTAGATTGCATCTCTGATCTCATTAGGGGCATAAAGTGAAATCTTTCCTTGAGATTAAAAAGTTCATTTATGTCGTTAGTTTATAAAGCTTTCACAATTTTAGCGATAGAGATCGCCTGTTGTTGACTGAGTGGCTCTAAATATGAGGTTTTTACAAACGTGAGCTCTAAAAATGAGGATTTTACAAACGTTGGTTCCAAAAATGAGGCTTTTACAAACGTGGGCTCTAAAACTGAGACTTTTACAAACGTGGGTTCTTAAAATGAGGCTTTTACAAACGTGAGGTCTAAAAATGAGGCTTTTACAAACATGGGCTCTAAAAATGAGGCTTTTATAATCGAGGGCTTAAAAAACGAGAGGTTTTAAATATGATTAAGCCACGTTAGTTTGGAGACTCAAATGAAGATTGGGTCCCGTTTGTTTAAGGGCTTTTACAACCATTGGGTCACGCTTAAAGAATAAGTCCGGCTGTTTTCAGTCAGAAAGACAAAGACAGATCGACAGAACAATCGGACACCTCAATTTTAAGTGGGACCATACCAAGGCTACCCATGAAAATTTCATGAAATTCGGTACAACCGTTCTCTTGTGATAATGAGATCGACAGATATATTTTTAATTTTATTTATATGGATTTCCGACTTACCAATAAGGAATTTCAAAATATTTGAATTTTTGGAGATAGAGTTAACGGCATTTATAAAAAATCTGATGTGGGCAACACATGACTTTCCTTATATAATGTAATGAATTTACTACTTTTACAGTAAGAAAATAGATTTTTCTTATAGTAGATACTAATATTCTTTCCAAGATATTGAATTTTCGACAATTAGTCGTCATTTTCATTGATTTAGCATCATTTTTATCCATTTGGCGAGATTTTCATTAATTTGGCAACATTTCAAAAAAGTCGCCAAGTTGGCGACATTCCGCCAAATTCGTCGCCAATATCTCGCCAAGCGTTATGCACTAAGAAAAAAGTTATTCTTACAGCAGATAAATGACTATTGGCGTTCAAATACAAAAGTATTATTCAAAGTATATTTTTTCATGAATGGAACGAGCTAGATCCACGAGAATGATGTCACTCAATTTATCGCATGGTATTACATATGAAAAGTGAACATGTTTCTCAATCGGAATTTTTTTTTTTATGTGACTTTTTCATAATTTTTTTGAAAAATGTACAATATCTCGAGAACGGTTCATGTTAGCGTTCTAAAATTTATGCCAATCGTTTTCTAATACAAAATTACATAAGAAATGTCTATTTGCGTAACTTTATTAGCGGTTTTGATTTTTTGACGATTTTTTCAAAATTTCATTCGAAAATTTAGGGGGGTTCTGAACATTCGATTACGTATAAAAACAATAGGCTTCCAGTGTTTACGGATTGTGATTTTTGTACCAAATTTGGTTCGAATCGGTCCATTCGTTCGTCAGTTATCGTCTCCACAGACTCACTGACACACAAACACACACACACACATACTTTCACACACACACACACACACACACACACATACACACACACAGACATCACTTCAAAAATGTTTGATTCGTGATCAGGGATGCTTGAAACGTGCTCTCCCGTCGAAAACTCGAATTCGAATTTTCGACCCCGTCACAATACTTTCCTTATACATTATGTATATAAGGAAAGTAAAAAGAGTTGACGGCATTTATAAAAAATTGCTAAGTGCTTGCGATATTACGCTAAATTTATAGCCAAGTAGGGCAGATAGACAAAGATAAGGGTTTTCTTTGTATAGTACCAGCAACGATTACCCGGCGTTGCTTGGGATTTACGATGCAAAACTCTGATAAAAATTACACCGGAACATATAGAGCCGTGAATCTTATACATTGTTTTTTCACTGTATGTTATATAGTACTTACATAGTAATCTTAAATAATAATTTAAAAAACATGGATAAGAATATTTGATTGAAATGGAGTATTTTTGAAATTTGAAATGATAACCTCACCATAAAAGGAAGTACTTATTTACGCATTGCTTAAGCACGGCCACTTTTTGGCCAATTAGAATCGTTTCTACTTATTTAACGTTGCCTAAGCACGGCCACTCTTTGGCCAATCAGATCCATTGGATCATACATACATATTTTTCTTCTTTATATATATATATATATATATATATATATATATATAAATAGATAGATATTTTTATATTCATTTATTTATTATTCAAATTCAAAAATATAATATTAATTATATATCATGATATAAGAAAGAATCTTCTTCATAAAATGCTGATAATTACCATTTTGATTTCTTAATACTTTTCGTTGTTGAGTAAGCCTGTGAAAAATAAACCATGGTGATAAAGTTTCCATTTAAATTCATATTTCGAACCTGCGATTTTCAAAAGTGACTAATACCTTCAATAAACTCCTACAAAACTCAAGAGATTTAATTGACTTTCACATTTGAAACCAACAATTTCCAACTTTTTACTTTCCTTATATACAATAATGTATAAGGAAAGTATTGTGACGGGGTCGAAAATTCGAATTCGAGTTTTCGACGGGAGAACACGTTTCAAGCATCCCTGGTCACGAATCAAACATTTTTGAAGTGATGTCTGTGTGTGTGTGTCAGTGAGTCTGTGGAGACGATAACTGGCGAACGAATGGACCGATGCGAACCAAATTTGGTACAAAAATCACAATCCGTAAACACTAGAAGCCTATTGTTTTTATACGCAATCGAATGTTCAAAACACCCCTCAATTTTCGAATGAAATTTTGAAAAAAATCGTCAAAAAATTAAAACCACTAATAAAGTTACGCAAATAGACATTTGTTATGTAATTTTTCATTAGAAAACGATTGGCATACATTTTAGAACGATAACATGAACCGTTCTCGAGATATTGTACATTTTTCAAAAAAAATTATCAAAAAGTCATATAAAATAAAAAAAAATATTTCCTATTGAGAAACATGTTCACTTTTCGTATGTAATACCATGCGATAAATTGAGTGACATCATTCTCGTGGATCTAGCTCGTTCCATTCATGAAAAAAGATACTTTGTTTGAATAATACTTTTGTATTTGAACGCCAATAGTCATTTATCTGCTGTAAGAATAACTTATTTCTTAGTGCATAACGCTTGGCGAGATTTTGGCGACGAATTTGGCTGAATGTCGCCAACTTGGCGACTTTTTTGAAATGTTGCCAAATTAACAAAAATCTCGCCAAATGGCTAATATGACGCTAAATCAATGAAAATGAAGACTAATTGTCGAAAATTCAATATCTTGGAGAGAATATTAGTATCTACTATAAGAAAAACCTATTACTTTCCTTATATACATAATGTATAAGGAAAGTATTGTGACGGGGTCGAAAATTCGAATTCGAGTTTTCGACGGGAGAGCACGTTTCAAGCATCCCTGATCACGAATCAAACATTTTTGAAGTGATGTCTGTGTGTGTTTGTGTGTGTGTGTGTGTGAAAGTATTTGTGTGTGTATGTGTGTGTGTGTGTGTGTGTGTCAGTGGGTCTGTGGAGACGATAACTGACGAACGAATGGATCGATTCGATCCAAATTTGGTACAAAAATCACAATCTGTAAACACTGGAAGCCTATTGTTTTTATACGCAATCGAATGTTCAGAACCCCCCTAAATTTTCGAATGAAATTTTGAAAAAATCGTCAAAAAATCAAAACCAATAATAAAGTTACGTAAATAGACATTCCTTATGTAATTTTTCATTAGAAAACGATTGACATAAATTTTAGAACGCTAACATGAACCGTTCTCGAGATATTGCACATTTTTCAAAAAAATTATCAAAAAGTCAAATAAAATAGAAAAAAAATATTTCCTATTGAGAAACATGTTCACTTTTCATATATAATATCATGCGATAAATTGGGTGACATCATTCTCGTGGATCTAGCTCGTTCCATTCATGAAAAAAGATACTTTGAGTAATACATTTGCATTTGAACGCCAATTTATCTGCTGTAAGAATAACTTATTTCTTCGTTCATAACGCTTGGCGAGATTTGGCGATGAAATTGGCGGAATGTCGCCAACTTGGCGACTTTTTGAAATGTTGCCAAATTAACGAAAATCTCGCCAATGGATAAAAATGACGCTAAATCAATGAAATGACGACTAATTGTGGAAAATTCAATATCTAATAAGTTATATAATATATAAATATATAATAATAGTTATATAATATATGTCGAAAATTCAATATCTAATAAGTTATATATATATATATATATATATATATATATATATATATATATATATATATATATATATATTTATATATTATATATATATATATATAACTTATTTCTTTGTCCATAACGCTTGGCGAGATTTTGGCGACAAAATTGGCAGAATGTCGCCAACTTGGCGACTTTTTGAAATGTTGCCAAATTAACGAAAATCTCGCAAATGGATAAAAATGACGATAATCAATGAAAATGACGACTAATTGTCGAAAAGTCAATATCTTGGAAAGGATATTAGTATGTACTAGAAATAAAACCTATTTATTTTACTGTAAAAGTAGTAATTCATTTCATTATATAAGGAAAGTCATGTGTTTGCCCACATCAGATTTTTTTTACTGTAAAATTAGTAAATTCATTACATTATATAAGGAAAGTCATGTGTTGCCCACATCAGATTTTTTTGTTGGGAAACATGGAGTTAGAGAGTAGAACTCCCAGGAAAAAGTTTATTTTTCCATTAATATCTCGACAACCCCTAGTCTTAGAAATTCGAAACTTGGAACAAATTTATGGGGGGCTATTTCAAAGCTGTTAAAATGTCGAAACATGAATTAAATTTTAAGTGGGGCTATTTCAAGCGTACCCACCAAATTTCATCAAATTCGGTTCAGCCGTACTCCAGTGATGTTGGATCACATATACATACATATATACATACATACTTTTCTTCTTTATATATATAGATTGTTATTTTTTTGATAATGAGGAGCAGTTTTGTGGTTTTGTGTTTGTCGATTTTTGTGACAGTAATTATGCCTCTTGGAGATAAAATTCATTAAATACTAGAAAATGTAACTGACGTTGATTGGGATTTAATTGATAACTTGTCTAATGACAGTTTGGATTCCGTTTAAAGCCTGTTGAATGAGAATTCTTCGATCTTTCTGGTATTAAGTTGGAAAGTTTGCAATAATATTTTTGATAGATAAGAAACTAATTTGTGCGAAAATTATTCAATTGCTAAAAATAGCACTGCAACATCATTTATTAACCAAAATAAAAAATCTGATGTGGGCAACACATGACTTTCCTTATATAATGCAATGAATTTACTACTTTTACAGTTAAAAAAAATGTTATTCTTATAGTAGATACTTATATTCTTCCAAGATATTGAATTTTCTTCAATTAGTTGTCATTTTCATTGATTTAGCGTCATTTTTATCAATTTGGCGAGATTTTGTTAATTTGGCAACAATTAAAAATGTCGTAAAGTTTGGCGACATTCCGCCAAATTCGTCACTAAAATCTCGCCAAGCGTTACGGACGGAAAAATAAGTTATTCTTACAGCAGATAAATGACTACTGGCGTTCAAATACAAAAGTATTACTCAAAGTATCTTTTTTCATGAATGGAACGAGCTAGATCCACGAGAATGAAGTTACCCAATTTATCGCATAGTATTACATATGAAAAGTGAACATGTTTCTCAATGTGAAATATATTTTTTATTTTATATAACTTTTTGATAATTTTTTTGAAAAATGTACAATATCTCGAGAACGGTTCACGTTAGCGTTCTAAAATTTATGTAAATTGTTTTCTAATGAAAAATGACATAAGAAATGTCTATTCGCATAACTTTATTAGGGGTTTTGAGTTTTTGACGATTTTTTCAAAAATTTCACTCGAAAATTTAGGGATGGGGGGGGGGGGGGTCTGAACATTCGATTACATATAAAAACAATAGACTTCCAGTGTTTACGGATTGTGATTTTTGTACAAAATTTCCATAGACCCACTGACACACACACACACACACAGACATCACTTCAAATATGTTTGATTCGTGATATATGTTTGATTCCATGAATAATGGAAGCCTTTTGTTTTTATACTCAATCGAATGTTCAGAATCCCCCTAAATTTTCGAGTGAAATTTTGAAAAAAATCATCAAAAATTAAAACCTTTAATAAAGTTACGTAAATTGTCATTTCTAATGTTTTTCGTTAGAAAATGATTAAAACAAATTTTAGAACGTTAGCTTGAAACCGTTCTCAAGATATTGTACATTTTTCAAAAACTTATCAAAAAATCCTATAAAATTAAAACAAAATATTACCTATTGTGAAATATGTTCACTTTTCATAAGTAATATCATACGATAAATTGTGTGACATCATTCTCGTGGATCTAGCTAGTTCCATTCATGAGAAAAGATACTTTAGGCAATACTTTTGTAATTGGACGCCAATAGTCAGTTATCTGCTACAATAATAACTTATTTCTCCGCCCATAACGCTTGGCGAGATTTTGTCGGAATGTGGCCAAATTGGCGACTTTTTAAATGTTGCCAAATTAACGAAAATGTCGCCAAATTGATAAAAGTGACAGCTAAATCAATGAAAATGACGACTAGATTATGAAGTAATTATTAAAGTATTTTAATATATGGACTATATCGCTTATTGAGGATGCTATCATTGATGATTTTTTAAAGTAGCGCGAAGTGTAAGTTAATTGAGTATTTTGAATGTACAATTCAACGAAAAAAACACAGCGCCATGGATCTTATACATTATTACTTTCCTTATATACATAATGTATAAGGAAAGTATTGTGACGGGGTCGACAATTCGAATTCGAGTTTTCGACGGGAGAGCACGTTTCAAGCATCCCTGATCACGAATCAAACATTTTTGAAGTGATGTCTGCGTGTGTGTGTGAAAGTATGTGTGTGTGTGAAAGTGTGTGTGTGTGTGTCAGTGAGCCTGTGGAGACGACAACTGACGAACGAATCGACCGATTCGAACAAAATTTGG